>JAEQBH010004236.1:0-577575 GCA_016808115.1 Tetrastigma voinierianum | reverse complement strand
GGAATTTTGTGGTGATCCAGTTAGCAAACTGGAATTTTGTGAATATTGCATAAATGGAAAGGGACACAGATTATCCTCCAAGCTGTCAACTCAAAGAGCCAAAGAAGTCTTTGAATATATCCACTCTGATTTGTGGGGACCTTCAAAGGTACAGGTAACGAGTTTTTCCTTTCTTTAATTGACGATTTTTCAAGAAAGGTATGGATATACTTGCTGAAGTGTAAAGATGAAACAGTAGTCAAATTTAAAGAGTGGAAATCTCTAGTGGAAACCAAAAGTAAGAAAATTAAAGTCTTGAGAACTGATAATGGTCTAGAGTTCTGTAATGAGATTTTAATTACTTGCTCTGGATTCCTGGTATAGAAAGGCATAGGACTGTGAGGAAAACACCTCCAATAAAATGGCCTTGCCAAAGAATGAACCGAACCTACTTGTGGGAGTCAGATATGTATGCTCTTTTGTTCAGGTTTGTCCAAATATTTCTGGGGTGAAGCTTTGTTGACAGCTTGTCACTTGGTGAATAGGACACCCTCCACTGCTATCAATTTTAAAACTCCTCAAGAGATGTGGACTAGTAAACGAGGGAAAACTTGAGCCTAGATCCTTAAAATGTATTTTTGTTGGATAC
This sequence comes from Tetrastigma voinierianum, assembly GCA_016808115.1. NCBI lineage: Eukaryota > Viridiplantae > Streptophyta > Magnoliopsida > Vitales > Vitaceae > Tetrastigma > Tetrastigma voinierianum. Next base: position 576,947 of record JAEQBH010004236.1, on the reverse strand, counting down.
CCTAAAGGGGTCAAGGGGTATAAGCTTTGGCTTGTTGATTCTCCTGGTGTCAAGATGATTATAAGTCGTGATGTTTTTTCAATGAAAATCGTTTATACATTTCAGAATCCAACAGTGCGGGAAAAAGATTACTATAGAAAGCAAAGATGACAAGTCACGAGCAGAAATGACTATTATGAGTTTGAAGGTGGGCCTCAGCACGTTTGATAGAAAGTCATGATGATGCTGCTCCTCAATAGATCCTTTACTCCAAACTAATGAATCACTAGAGAATGATGATCATTGTAACCAGATCTGGCCACTGAAACATCAAATGATTATCAAATTCGACAGAGATCAGAGAAAGGAAATTAAACCTCATAGCAGATTTGGCTTTGCTGATTTTGTGGAATATGCTCTGGTCACTGCCTTGGATTATGAAGAGTCAGAGCCACTAACTTACAAGGAAGCTATCAAGAGTAATAATGCTGAAAAAGGGATGCTAGCCATGAAAGAGGAGTTTGATTCACTGATTAAAAATGATACATGGGAGCTGGTTGAAAATAAGGTTAAGCATAAGGTTGTGACCTGTAAATGGATTTTTAAGCTCAAAGAAGGCAATACTCCTACTGATCCTCCAACATATAAAACAAGGTTAGTTGAAATGGGCTATACTCAAACTAAAGGGGTGGATTAAACAGAAATTTTTTCACCAGTTGTAAAACACACCTCAATACGAATTATGATGAGTTTGGTAGCTTTCTTTGACTGGGAGTTGGAACAGTTAGACGTTTAAACCGCTTTCTTACATAGAGATCTTGAAGAGAGGATCCTAATGGCACAACCTCAAGGTTTTAAAGTTGTTGGAAAAGAACACATGGTTTGCCTGCTCAAGAAATCATTGTATGGGCTTAAACAATCCCCTCAACAATGGTATAAAAGGTTTGACAATTTCATGGTTCATATTGGTTTTAAAAGGAGCAACTATGATAGCTGTTTTCATTTTAAGATCCTTGAAAATGGTCTTAAGTTGTTTCTGCTCATATATGTGGATGACATGCTTTTAGCTTGTTAAGACAAGTTAGCAATCAAAAGGTTAAAGAAAACTTTGAAGTAAGAATTTGATATGAAAGATATTGGTGAAGCTAGAATCATTCTTGGAATGGAGATTATCAGAGATAGCACAAGCTCATTAAATTGTCTCAGAGGAGTTATTTAGAAAAGGTTCTCAAGAGGTTTGCAATGAACAATGCAAAACCTGTTAATTTGCCTTTGGGAAGTCAGTTTAAGTTCTCTGCTTCTGTGTCCAAAATCTGATGAAGATGGTATGAAAATGGTAAATGTGCCCTATGCAAATGCCATAGGGTCATTGATGTTTGCTACGGTATGCTCGAGGCCCGACATAGCATATTCACTTAGTGTTTTTAGCAAATATATGGCCAATTCTGGGAAAGAACACTGGAAGGTGTAAAGTGGCTGATGAGGTATGTGAAAGGTTCAATTGATCTTGGTTTAAAATTTGGCTCTTCTAGAAAATCTGTGGAAGTCTATGGCTATGTGGACCCGGATTTTGCAGGGGATCAACAACATGTTATTTGTTTGTGGTATGTAATTGGTCCAGTTAGTTGGAAATCACATCTTCAATCCATTGTAGCTCTATCATCTACAGAGGCAGAATATGTTGCTGCTACTGAAGCAATAAAAGAAGCTTTGTGGCTGCAGGGTTTACTCAAGGAGTTGGAGGTTCTGCACAGTTCATACTAACAGCCAAAGTGCATTGCACTTGTGTAAAAATCCTGTTTTTTCACGAAAGGACAAAGCATGTAGATGTTATATTTCATTTTATCCGCGAAGTTGTCAATTCTGGTTTGATCAAACCTGAGAAGATACCAACAGAAGATAACCCTGCTGATATGGAGACCAAATTAGTGCCCCTGGGTAAGTTCAGACATTGTCTGAGCTTGTTGCATATGCTTGACTAGTTGATAAGCATTGGCCGTTCTAGTTCTTGGGACATTCTCTGGAGTATTTAAGGACCAAGGTGGAGTGATGTTGCTATGGTCCTTAAATAAAGACAAGTTGTTGGATTAGTTGCTATCGGTTATTCCCTTTCTGCCTAAGTTTCTTTTGGGTTGTATAAAGAGAGGAACTGATCAATCCTCTTGGAGAGAGTAATCTGGGAGAGTAATTTAGTGTACTTAGGTTTTTGGGTTTAGAGAAAACTGTTTGTTTCCTGAGAAAGGTTTTTCTTAGGACTGTTGCAAGCCTGCATCTCTGTATTTCTGTTGTTGATAATCTTGACAAGGGAATAAAAGGGCTTATTGGCCTGTGGTTGAAAAGCGTTCAAGAGCTTGAATCACTTAAACACTGCTTTCTTGGTGTGTTTTTCCTCTGTTTTTGGTTCTTAAATCTGGGCCTTTTACTTCTTGAGTTCATGTTGTGGTTTCAAGATTAGTTGTTCTGTTAGGTGCCATCAATCTCAACACCTGGAGCAGAGAGCTGCAAATCCTCACAGAAAAGAATCATCAGTTGATCATGTTATTCTGTTAGGTCACTTGATTTCAGCATTGCCATGAGTAAATTAAATGTATGGTTCCCTTTATGAAGTGTTTCTTTAAAAGACGTTTTCAATTAAAATTTAAGGTTTTCAAAATTTTAGCTCTTCAAGAAATACTTCTCACATGGCAAAAAATACACTAGATTTAAGAATACTTCCCAATCAAAATTTTTTTTGAGCTAAACGTCGGAAAAGCCCCGCAAATGTAATCCATTTTCGCCTTCAAGTTTCATCTTCTCCACCGCATATTTGCTTCCATCTCTACCACACTCAAAGCAAAGCTCCAACTTCCATGGAAGAAGATGAGCTCCAATTTCCATCGGAATCGGCTTTTATTTCAAGCATGAATCATATTCGGCATCTACATAGCATCAGCTCTTAGACTCAGCACAGCCAAATTTATTCCAAAATCCAAATTTATTTTCCTTTCTTACATCAATTTTCTCAACAAACAAGCCATTCATCAGCCAAAATCTCAAGCAGCGACATCAACAAAAAGGAAAACGGACAAAGAAAAAAAGGGGAATTAAATTGACAATCCGAGATTGGTTTCAGAAAGAGAGTAATGACAGTGAAACAGAAGCAATGAAATTGATTAAACACATGCAACATAGATTCTATTCCTTGTGAAAGTTTGGTAACAGACATACAGAGTTACTTTATGAAACAAAATATAGATTACCTCTTAATTGATAAGTTTCAAGATCAGTACTGGTCTTCTGAACTTATATCAGCAACAAGAAACCTAAAATAAAACAATCTCAAACAAGGTTTTTAATATCTAGAGAAACTGCAAGTGCAAGATATTATTTATAACATAAAAACCAACACAAAATAAAAATTCATCTATGCTGCTTCAAAATAAACACAAAATAGGAAAAATTTAGTGATAGTCAGGCTCTGCTTCCACCTCGGACTGGATTGGACTATCTCTGCATGTTCCCTTTCCATGGCCTAAAATCCCAGAATAGAGCAGACATCACATACAGCAACTCCTGTTCCAATATTTAAACATCTTTAATCCCTATAAATATATATAAAATTACAAACTTGGCTTTTCAGAATAGAAAGTAGCAAGTACCAATGCTTTTCAGATGTTAGCAACCAGTTATTTTCTTGCTGCTTGAGCTGGAAATTAAGTTTGCCTTAATACTGGTTTAGGCCATGAAAGAGCCTTCTAGGTTGAAAAACTACAAAAACATGTATATCAAAAGAAAAAGGATAAGTGGGCTGTAATGGGAAATAGATATAACTAAGAATTTAAGTAAACATGGGTTTTTTTCCAAAGCAGAAGAATATGCAACTATACTAAACAGACTAAACAAAAGTTTCTAGGGAGATTAAAGCAGATCCACTTCAATGAACAAACAGAATATAGCAGTATTTTTTTATGCTCAACAACAGCACCTTAAATGAACATCACCAATTCAGGCCAGCTATATATGTTGTTCTTTTCATCCTCGAGCACAGGATAGGCTGCGACGAGTGCCTCTTGAAGTCCAATACATAAGGAGTTATAGATCTTCCAGTACACTCCCCTGACCTTCCTTGATGGATGGAACAGCCCTTGTAGGGAGTAGTTTAGTACCATAGCAGCACCCAAGGCTACTCTCATCCCTTCTATGGCTTCCATAACAGCATTTACGACATGGGGCGAAGTCTCAAAAATGTTTGGCCATACGTAATTGAACAAGTGGATTAAAGCATCCTCGCAACCTAACCAAGCAACTCCCAAGGAAATATGTTTGATAGCAGAAGCTGCAGTCTGCCTGTGAACCAGATCTCTGTCCATAAGGGCATCCTCAAGTAATGGAGTCACTGCATAGATATAGTCTTTTCCTGTTTCACCAATGTACTCAAAGAGAAAAGATAGGGATTTCAAAACACCATTCTGAACATTTAGCTCTGGAACACGATACTCATTCATCAGGGCAGGCAAAACAGTAAAAGGAGAACAGGTTTCTGCAACACTGGCATGACAGTTGTGCAAACACGATTTTGACGCTCTTGGACCACAAGATTATTGAACAAGGTTGCCAAGACATCTTGTGGACCAATGGCTTTGGCAATGTACCAAAAAGTATTCACAGTAGCTCACGGAATGCCCTTCTTGTGGGCTTTAAGCATCTCAAGAATTTCAAAACAAATCCTCATCCACTCCCTAGCTGGGACGAACTCAGCCCCACGATCAGCAATTTGACCAACAAGGTCAATACAGTTCTCCTGGACTTTCTCATGTATAGTACTTCAATATTGAAGATTGTTAATCCAGGAAGCAAATCCTTTATTGGAGTCATTTTTGTCATACCGATGACATTGACAATTGCCTTGAACGCTCCCAGTAATGATCCCAGAACTTCTGGGAACTCCTCTCAAGCACTCAAACAACACAACTCTGGCAGTGAAGGAAAGGGCAATACCCAGTTGCAGATTCTCTTCAGCTTTGGCAGATTCTCCAACTGTAGAGTTGTGAGTCTTGAGAATAACTCTGAATTCTCTTCTACAACCCCATCACTCCCACCGATCACTTCCTCTACTGATTCACAGGAGATGACAGGTAGCGACTGAAGACATGGAGCATAAATAAGCCATGTCAAGTTGAGCAATTTGGAGCAGGAAATAATGTGTACTTCATGAAGCTTGCAGAGCTTTGGAAGAGCCATACTATAACTTGATGCAGATCTTACTTCCCCTTTGTCTTCTGCATTAATTTTCACATCATTCAGATCATCACGGCACCACTTACCTGAAGAGGTCCAGATTCACCATTGTTGAACACATAGCGGTGGTAGTTAATTGAGATTATGTTATTGCAGCATCGAATGTAGCTTTCTTATACAACTCTGCAACATAGGAGCTCAACAATTTTTGACAGATATATCACTAGCTAGAATGATAGAAATTTTATTTATGTACTCCAAGTTCTCCAACTCCTCCAATAAAGCTTTTTGCTCATGACAGCGGATGTGAAGGCGGCCACCATGCATGCTGAACAATTGCAAAGATGAAAGATTCGATACACTGATTGTTTCGATATGTGTAAAAATCATTATCAAACACCTTAATTTTTTCAATCCTTGAAGAATAATAGGCAGCACTGAACATATACTTGTAAATGACATATTAAGATACTCTCCAAGTTAACTAATTTATCAACCTCCCAACAACTTTTCAGGCTATAGTTATGTGACAAGTCTAGAACTCGAACCAAAGGCATTTTCTCTAAGAACCCAGTTGGAATTTTGTCCATAGAACTTCTTCTCATAAACAAAGTCTCGAGATTCTAGAAAGATGGTGCTCTCTGTCCAATAGCCCACAATGAAGGTATATCAGTATTCCACAATGATATCCTGTGTGCTTCCTTCCAATCTGCTAAATCCTGAGATTTGAAAGTTCGTTCTTTTACCACAACCTTCTTATTCTCCCCACTTTTTGTAGTTAACCATAAAGCCATGTCACGGATCATATCATGCATCTTAACATGTTTTTCAGATTCAGCACTATCCAACAAACATGCCACCTTTAGGCTTTCGATAATATCATATCTACTCTTTGAATGTCATGAGATTCAGTCAAAAGTTCCTCCCCAATCCAAAGTTCTACAAGTTCATCCTCCAAAATCTCATGATTAGATGGGGAACATAGAACAATATAAGAAAGCGAGATTTGATGGAATGTTTGACAAGCTATTATCTTGAAAGCTAGAATGGAAAAAACTTGATCCTCCATACCTGAAAACGTGGATGGATATGTCCTTAATACTTGTAGTGCTCTATCCCATCTCCGGAGAGTCTTTTTGTCAACCATTGCTTGGCCGATGGTGATGAGAACAGCGTGAACATTTACACTCTTTCCACGATTTCTTTGGCAAGTCTCGGTATCTCTACGGATGAAATTAAGGTATCTCTCACCTTCATCAAAACAAGGCATGGCTTCATCTAATGCCAAACACTCTACTTTTACATGCTTGTGAGCTTCCATAACATGGCACACATCTTCTAATATTGTTGTGAATATCACTTTGGAACCCCCATTGGGATGAGGAACTCCCAATTGAGTGAGATCAAGTCGCTTCCATATATCATCTAAAAGTAGCACAAACTTTTTTGTTTTTAAGATGTTGCATATTTTCTAACTTTTCTCATCTACGGCTCTATTTTTCCTTTCGTGGTGGGGAACCTGTAGTTTATTGAGAATGACTTCTTGAACCTTGCCAACACTCACTTAGAATTTGCGCGAGAACAACGAAATCACACCATGAAATCCAAGCTTTGTCTTGAGGAACTCGTTGTTGATCTTTTTTGAGAGAGGTGGTTTCCCCACACCAGATTCCATAAATCGATGATTCCCGATTTTTCATCTTCGATGACTATACCTCATCGAACACCAAATCTAAGCCGACAGTCTCATCCATAGGCTTCTCATCCACTGGAGCAGAAGGCAGTGTATCTACCACGACATCAAAGTGTCCTTTGTTCTTCAGCTCAGAGACAGCTGGGATATTTTCCCTAGCCATCTTCCCAATCTTGTAGTTGGACTAACAGTTGCTGGTATAACAATTCCTTAGGCATTTCTTTTGGATTTCTTGATCACCTTTTTCTAGGATCACATTTACTTCTCCCTCCGAGGCTTCTAAACTATTGAGCCAACCATTGACTTCATTTCCTGGTGTTTCTCTGCATCTTCGACCCTTCTCTTGACATCTTCACCAACATTTTTTAGTTCCTCCATTTCTTTCCTCAAAGAGCATAGATTTTCTTACAGATCAACGACGTAGGAAGAGTGCTTGGAAGTGAAGCTCCATAAGCGAGTGGCCACATCCATGATTGGGGTCACAAAATCCATCGGATCTTCTTTCTAGGAGATCAAACAAGAGTATAAATCGATCAAAGATCGAGACAAAATCGCAAATGATAGGCTACTTGATTTTGAAGGGTGATCGAGAATACTTTGCTTGATAAATGCAACTACCAACTATGACTTTTGAATCTTGTTTCTTCCATCATATACGATTCAAAATCAATTTACTAGTAGATGCATGTCGATTACCACGGTTTAAGATTTGATTAAGTTTGAATTCTAACAAATTTCGATTAAATGATAACTTGAATGGAACGTGGTAGAAAACATGAGTTGACTTTTGAAAAGTGTACGAACTCCCATCTCCATGTGTTGATCTTTGTAGCTTTTACATAAAATATAGACTATGAGAGTTCAAGGAAGGAAACGTTTGCATTTAACTACATTTTATCGGCTACGGTATGCTCGATGTGTGATGAAGCAAAATGTATTGAGAATTCCCGGGGAAGAGGACAAGAAAATTATAATGGAAATGATTAGATTACGAGGAAGTTGCTCACATCCATAAATAAAATGTTTGAAACACTATCACATGGAGATCATTTAGGATTCAGATATCTTTTTGATTTTCTGTTTTCATTTTTAGTAGATGAGGTTTCTCATTATTTAAAATCAGATTCGTCTTCCTTTCTTACATCAATTTCTCAGCCAGACAAACGAGTTCATCAAGCCAAAATCCTGGCTTGTACGATATCAACAAAAAGGAAAAAGGGCAAAGAAAAAAAAAAGAAAGAAGGGAAATTGCAAATTCGAGATTGCCTTGAAAGTGAAACAGAAGCAATGAAATTGATTAAATTTATTGTCTTACCTCCGTGAGCTGATTCATGCTTGAAATTAGGGTAGATTCACGGTGGAAATTGGAGCTCAAGTGATGTGGAAGTTGAAGCTCTGCTCTGGGTGTGGCAGAGATGGAAGAAAATGTGCGGTGGAGAAGATGAAATTGGAAGCGAAGGTGGGTTTATTATCTGCCCTCTTGAGGTATAATAAAACTACTGGGTATAATTTGGGGTGTTACATGCATTATCTTAATTTGATGTTTGATCAATTCGACCTATCCTTTCGACTCAACTAACCATTGTAACCAATAACCTTGGTTTGTTATCATTAAAACCCCTGACTAGAGGTACCTTGGGCTAACAAAATCAAGTTAGGTGTTCTTAATTTAGGATGTCACCTGAAGACATTTCTCTATTGCTTCATCACAAAGCGCTCGAGTCAACTCCATTTTCCCTTCATCATAATTTATATCAGCAAATATGTTATATATTTCCCTATCTGCAACCAGGCCTTCTCTCCTCATTTTCTCAAATAGTTGATTTGCTTCCGAAAATTTCTTCCTCTTGTAAAAACCCTTGATGAGTGCATTGTAGGAACTAGCTGTGGGACTAAATCCCTTCCCAACCATGTCTTTGTGCAAAAACCACGCCTCTTTCATATTCCTTGCTTTACAATGCCCTTTTATCAATATGTTATAGGTGTTAGCATCAGGCCCCACTCCTTTGGCACACATTCCTTTATAAATTTCAGTTGTGGCATGCATGTTATTTCTAATGCAGTACTGTTTCATAAGAGAATTGTAGGTGGAGGCATTTGGCATAATACCCTTCTCCAGCATCCATTTTAGTAGCTTCTCACCATCTTGTAGCATCCCAGACATACAAAACCCATTCATCAACACATTGAATGTCACAACTGTGGGTTGAAGCCCTCTATCTAGCATCTGGCGCAGGAGCTCATGAGCCTTATCCATCTCTCTAGACTTGCAATAAGCATCCATTAGAGTAGTATAAGTAATAGCATCAGGATGGAACCCCGCAACTTCCATATCTTTCATTAGCTTTACCGCTTGATCTATATTTCCAGCTTTACAGAGACCATTAACAAGTGAGTTGTAAGTGTAAATATTCAGTTCAAGACCCTTTCTGCACATCTCATGAAGAAGCTCATTTGAGTATCAACCTCCCCATTTGCAGACCATCAGTCAGTGCAGTGTGTTACAACATTTGGTGTCCAGCCCCATCTCAAGCATTTTGTTGTGAAGAGAAAGAGGCTTCTTTACCTTCCCTTCTTGCAATAACAATCAATCAGTGCTGTGTAGGTAACTTCATCTGGCTCCAACTGTTTGCATACCATATCATGGAAGAGCTTATCTGCTTCCATCACCTTGCCTGATCGACATAGTCCACATATAACAGCAGTATATGTTATAAAGTCTGGACTGATTTTTCGCTTCTGCATTTCATCAAACAGCCTATATGCAGCTGAGACATTCCCAAACTTGCAGAAACCATCAATTAACGTTGTGTAGATGACACTATCTGGGGCAATTCCCTCACTAATCAGTTCACTCAGGACCCTCTCTGCTTCTGCTACTTTACCAGTCTTACACAGAAGAAGGATTATGCCATTGTAAGTAAATGGGTTTTTAGCTTCAATCCACTTTACTTGCATTTCCTCTATGAGCTTCAACACCTTTTGGCGTTCCCCAACTTGACAATATACACTAGTTATAGTACTATAACTTACAACATCAGGCATACAGCCTCTCAGCTCCATTTGCAGGAGAAGCTGGTGAGCCTCAACCACTCTCCCTATTTGACAAAGAGAATGGATTATAATATAATATGATGCAGTATTCCAACATACACCCACTTCAGGAAATTCACTGAAAACCTGTAAAGCAACTTTGATCCCGTCAAGATCCTTTGATAAATGAGAAATAAATAAATTGCAAGATTCAACGGAGATGAGCAATCAATAATTCAGCATCTTATCAAAAAGTTTTCTTGCTTCATTGAGCATCCCAGCTTCAACAAGGACCTGAAAGAAAATATCAAAGACACGGGGGTCTGAACCCCAGTCCTTGTAAGTGTATATCAACTGCTCAACAAAATGACCAAAAGAAACACCAACATCAAATTAGGATTAACCCAAAAATCCTGGATGAGTTTGCAGAGCCATTTCCAGATCCTTTGAAGCAGTAGCTATCTGAGCTAGAATGCAACGTGCTTCAGTGATGGAGTCTCTGGGCACGCCCGCCGAGAAATTCAAAACCAATCTGTAATCATTCCTAATGCTCATAAGAACCCAAACGAGGTGATCGGCCCCGAATTTAGATTCGTAGGGCTTTAGGACACGACGGAGAGGCTCAGAGCGGCGCTGCTTAATTGCAATGGAAATCCGATGAACCAGTTCAGAATCTTGGAGGATAGGTTTCCTAGGGGAATAGTTAGGAAAATTTCTGGTGGTAGAATCAAAGGAACAATTTTTCTCACTGAAGCATCTTCTGAAAAAGGGCAAACGATTGAGAGAAGGATCCAAATGAGAATGATAAGAAAGTTGAAACCAATGTCGTGGAAAGGAGATGACATGCCTTTTTCATCTTTGTTAGAAGGACCCATCAAGACAGGTTTGAGAACCCGTCTTCGCAGACCGCAGGACCCTTGTTTGTAGAAGAGGTTTTTCTTGAACCACACATCTCCCAAGTTCCTAGGAAGGATTGAGAGCCCGAACCCTAACCAAAATGCAAAGAGAAAATTTTAAAACAACCTTGAGAGAGGGAGATAACATCTCACTTCATGCGTGTTCTACGGAGAAAACCAATTGACAAAGGCTTCATCACTGGTCGCCATTACAAGCAATAACTTCGCTATATTTGGAACACAACCTACATACTGGTGACTTTTTTTTTTTTTTTTAAATTTATTTTTCAATACACTTTACTTTCAAAGTAGTTGGAATGAACTAAATGAACTCCCGCCCAAGTCCAATACATAGGAGTTGGGTGTATGATACTCGATTCTATTGAAATGAAGTTTACTAAACCAAGGCCTATATCAGGCCTAGCCATTTCTTGGTGCCCATTGTGCCCTACTTGAAACGAACGTCAGCAAACCTTCAACGTAAGCTAAATGGAATCACACGTCACCAAACGGTGTTCTAACACATGGATGATTCGTCTAAAATACAAATCATTCTTCATCCAAATCGGTCTGGACAAGCGTCTAGGACAAAAAAGAACAACTGCTCCATGATCCTACTAACACCTAAGACTGAGACATAAGACAAATAAAAATATGACACCTATCTATACTACTTATAAAAGTAGGAAATGTTTTACACTTTCAACTTCTAAAACTACATTTCATTCATTGATTTCCAAAATACCTTTAATCACTTTAAATGGAAATGAAATATTTTCATTAACGTTTGAATAACTTTAATAGAATAATATAATATCATGTTATTATAACGATTTCTTGGTTCACTAATATTAATAAACACCTTAAATGAAAATGGAATCTTGTCAAAGCGTTTCAAATTTAGTTAATTTGGATGGTTCCTTATCTATATTCCGTTTCATATTTGTTGTAACTCTTGCTTTATCCTTATATATATTAAGTCGTTTTGGTTCAATCGAGATGGAGTCTCTGAAGAAGACTTAGCAACCAAATAAAATATCATCAACTTCCAAACAACAACGAAGATCTCTGACAATAAAGAACTAAGATTGAAGAATTCTTCTTGGATGTGGAAAAATACTGCGCATATTAGTGAGTTGAAGTGTGCACATGATAAATGCCCAGCCCGATCAAAACCACACAACTCGTTTATTTGTATATTTAGACTATAAGCTTAAGAATGTGCTTTCGCCCAAGAAACTACCTTTGTCGAAGTGCAACGATGCTTCAAAGTAGAAAGACTTAGTTGTTTCTTACTTCTGAATCGGGTGGCCAGAGCATTTCATTCTTCTTTGTCTTTTGTTACTCTTTGTAAATTTTTTTATTGGAAATATTTGTTTTTTAAGTCATGTTTTAATTTAATTTACTTGTTTTTTTTTTCTCGGATCTTAGTATTATTAGCGATCAACCTTTTTGGTTTAAGATTTGTAATGAGTCTCATATCAATCAAATATGTTGTATATTTAGGCATTGAATTTTTTTTATTTAATTAAATCAATTGTATTTGTTTCATATTTGTTGAAAAATAACATAAAATCCTACGTTTGATTTCTATTTCTATGAGATTTGACAAAAAAACAATGATAATATATGAGTTTTTCTTTTTTAAAAAAGAATTTCTATGAGAGAATAACCTAAAATATCAAATAAGAACTTCCTAAAAAGGTATTAAATTATGCTATAAATAAATTCTTCAAATGACATAAATATAAAAAATGAATAAAAATAAAATAAAATTTTAAATTATTTTTAAAACTTACTTGAAAAATAAAAATATATAAATGATTAACAATAAAAATTATAAAGTATTTCATTTCAATTAAATAAATTGTTGAAGAACATAACCATCAATATGTTAAAGAACTAAAGTCGAAAATATTCTAGTCAATATATTATCAAATTTGTAGGTTTTATACCGATATATTATGCATTAACCTGGATATTATTTCATCATTTATGGTTTTTAGTAATTTGTATCTTGAATCCTATCGATCCCTATCGTAAGTTTGAATCCAATAAATATCTTAATTAAAGGAAATTCTTTTACATAAATGATTTTTTTGTGTGTCCAACTCCTCAAGGTTTCTCATTGAAACGTTTTCTTTATTATGTTAAATTCATTCAAATAAATTTTCATTTAGATATTCCTCACAAGCTCATTAATATTGCTAAGATTTGCTTATACATTCTTTAACCATTCAGATAATATAAATTTTCCTCTAGGCTAATTCAAGAAAATTCTAAAGACTCCAAACTATTTGGATTGAATAAATATTTTTGTATGCTCTTCTTAAATTTCTTCATATGTATAAACAAAGAATGAATAATATGAAAATAGTTAAATAATATTCATTGCATATGATGTTCCTCTACAATTTTAGTGGAAAGCCAAATAAGAGAATTTAGATTCCTTCCTTTATTTTTGTTCGTTGCTTCCTAGTGTTTTCAATGATCCCATCAGAGTTTTATGCGATGTTTGATTCTCTAGAAAGTACTAAAAAATGGTGTAAATGATTCTCATGTTTTTGTTTTATTATGAAAAAATGCAAAAAAAAAAAAATACATATAACTAAACTTAGTAAATGTCATATATATATACATATATATATATATATATTGAACTATTTGGGCTTTATATAGAGGTTAAATTAGTAAAAATGAATTTAAAGTAGGATGTAAAAATGAATGAATTGATTTTAATTCTATTTTAATTTTTCCTCTTTATTACAGCAGGGCATTATATATGTATTAGACGGTTAATTTGAAAATAAAGTTAGTATGAAGAATCGAAAATCTATAATTCAGTACAGTTGTAGATAAAATATTTATGTTTCAAATAAGAAATGTGTGAAGTTTCGAAAATGTGACGCCCCAAAACCCAGGGGTCCCATCGACAACCCGTCAACCCGCAAAAACATGTGAATGTCGGGTTGTCGAATCACCCACCTATGTCTCACGTGTTGAGATCCTTCTCTCATTCATTCATCATCTCTCAGACCACCTTACCGTCATCTAAGTCAAACTGCCTCCATAATACCTCCTTGATAGTATTAATTCATACTAAGCAGGATATGTATTAGCTGCATTCGCCAGCCTCAAAGCCTCAAATCAAATGTAATCCGCTCGCTTCAAGATCCGAGCCTCACAAGTCGTCTACCTGCGTGTGTCCTATCTCTAAAAGGGGGGGTCCCACGACGGGATGAGCTAACGCGCCCAGCAGAGACAAAACCTACAAGGGTTACTCTCCACCTAAGTGCACATGCAATGCCATAAATTTACACACATTCTTACACATTCATATAAAACATGCATGTCCATGAATGTCTCTACGTATATCCCATAAATATCTTGATCATATGCATTTCCTCACTTTGCGTATGTACTGTGTATAAAAACTATTTCAAAACAAAAGCTTTTTGTTTTTTGTTTTTATTTTTTATTTTTTGAAATTCATTGGACATTCTACGATTTTATAATAAAGTGGACAACCCTCCAAATTCCGATATCGTAATATCTATTGGACAACCCTCCGATATGATACTATATTGTACTGGTCATTCTCCGATAGTACAATATATTGGACAATCCTTCGAAATTAAATATGATGGACAACCCTTCGAAATTAAATATGATGGACAACCCTCATAATTTAATTCATTCAAAATCCATGTCACACCCGATTCCCATTAGTTCCCAGATGCCACAGTACGATATATCTGCATTGCATAAAATCTCATATTACATATAATAAACCCCATGCAACATATATATCATTCATGCTTTATCTTAAGCATCATGTAATCATCAAACACTGCACATATCGACATGTATATTCACAAATTTTGCACATTTTTCATTCAAGCAGTATACACCAAATGATGTTTTCTTCAGTCTAAAAACCTAGAAAATTCTACATGTTAGTCATGCTAGCAATAATACACCAAACTGATTCTTCTTCAGTCTAAAAACCCATAAAAATTCTGCATGTTAGTCATGCAAACAATAATACACCAAACTGATTTTTCTTCAGTCTAAAAATCTAGAAAAATTCTGCATGTTAGTCATGCAAGCAATAATACTCCAAGCTGATTTTTCTTTAGTATAAAACCCATAAAATTTTGCATGTTAATCATGCAACAACAATATACCAAAAGCTGGTTTTCTTCTCAATATCGGAAAAAAAAGAAAATAGTACTCCCCGAAACCAACGGTGACAAGATACATTCGGAGAGTGCGGAAATTACAAGGACTGGAGTCGGTCTTAACATCAACGGTTCTGTAGGAGCTTTGTTCTTGTATAGCCTGACTAGGGCTACCTTTCATGGCCATTTCATGGCTCTTAAATAAATAGCTGAAATTGGGAGAAGACCTACTTGATAAATGCATATCAAACTCCGCAGTTGATGTACGTTAACCGAGGCTTCTTGGTTCTCTTTATTCAGTTTCTTCCTCCTTCCTTTCCTTTTCTTCGCCCTCTCTTCTATTCTTTTTCTCTTTTCTTTATCTCCACTAAATTACACAGGTAGAATTTTTGGAGCCCTCTAACTTGAGTTTCGTCATGCTCTTTTCAGAATTGATGGTGTCTTGGTGGAGAGACACATTCTCCCAACCCTCTTGACACTAGCATTCTCATATGCCCGAATGCCAGCGAGCGATTCCTCCTTCTCATGCATGATCTCTCTTAGACTCCTAGCCTCCTCGACCAATTCTCATGTAAATCAAGCAGACATTTGGCCTTTGGTTGTCAAGTGTCTTCTCCTCGGTGCCACATAGCCACTTTCCATGGCATGTGTAGCCACCTCATTTCCATTCGCACTCAAAATGTGAAATTTGGTATGCCGGAGTGATGAAATTCATTTATGTGCCTAGATTTTGCGAGACGGTCGGCAGGCGTGATCACGTAAGTCATCAATCCTAGAAATTTCCAGGTTTGCAACCTGTGTCTATCGGTTTACTTTATCCAGGGGTCTCACATTCTCCTCCCCCATAAAAAGAATTTCGTCGAAATTCACACACATATATACATACAATCACATGCGTATCTGGATCATTCAAATGCCAAATGACTAAACCAGGTACCTCCGTCCTCGAAGAGGAAAGGATATCTAGCACACATCGTGTCCTCGTGCTCCCATGTTGCCTCCTCCACTCCTCGGTGCCGCCACAACACCTTTACTAACCTCACAGTCTTGCGTCGTAAAACATGCTCTCGGTTATCCATAATACGCACAGGTCCCTCCTCGAAGGTCTCATCTGCATCGATACCAAGCTCGCTCCAATCCACTACATATTTAGATGTCGGAGTGTACTTAGAACATGGAGACATGGAATACCTCATGGACACACGATAAACTCGCGATAATGCCTAATCCCGTGTACTATTTGCACCCACCATCTCGGTAACTCGAAGGTCCAGATAAACCACCGGCGATAGCTTTCCACGCTACTTAGAATCGATCACTCCTTTTAGGCATTATATTGAAGACATGATCACCCACCTCGAACTCACAGAGTTTGTAAGTGGCTTATCGGCATAGCTCTTACGCGACTACGATAAGTGAGAAGACATCTCCGTATCAGACCCACTTTCTCTGTGGTGTCTCTAATCAAATCCAGGCCTGTGGTGGAACTCTCTCCCACCTCCGTCCAACAAATCGGAGATTTACATGGCCTCCCATATAAAGCCTCATATGGTGCCATCTGTATACTCGCCTAATAACTGTTGTTGTAGGCGAATTCTACCAAGGGAAAATGATCTTCCTAACTACCCTTGAAATCCAAGACGCATGCTCGCGATATGTTCTTTAAAACCTGTATAGTCCTCTCCAGGCGTGAAGCCCAGTCTATGGATGGCTTGATTAACTCATCGGCTTGTGTCCCCATGGCCTTCTGGAAGCTATTCCAAAAACGCGCCATAAAATTTGGATCCTGGTTTGATACTATGGAGACTAACACTCCATGTAACCGGACAATCTTGCGCACGTATAATCTGCAGAATTCCTCCATAGTGAAGGTCATCCGCATAACTAGAAAATGTGCCGACTTCGTGAGCTGGTCTATAATCACCCATACCACTTCATGTCTCCGCGGTGTCCGTGGAAAGTGGGTCACAAAGTCCATCGTGATGTGCTCGACTTCCACTCCAGGCACCTCCGATGTTTGGAGTAAGCCTATCGACCTCGATGTTCGGCTTTCTTGACACGTGGGATGCCGTCGAACAAAGTCTCTCAGGCGATCTTCACTTCATTCAGCTCGATATGCGCGTGAGAAGGTCATGATACATCTTAAAATTGCCACAGGATCACCTGATGAATCGGGAGCGATGGAACTCCACAAGGATCTCCTCCCTCAAATCCTTATTTGGGGACCCTGGCCCCAGTCCTCTATCACAAGGCATACTACCATACGTATTAGTCTTGACCTTTGTCGGTTATTACACGATTGTACTCGGTCCACGATGGACCAGCTCACACATCCACCGCCCACGGGACTCTATCAGTCTTCTTAGTAGAGACGGCGTAGCCATTAGACTCCCCAAGGTACCTTGAGCCTGCTCATCATCTTTGTAGTCACGAGCGCCCCCTTGTCGACCATCGCCACTCCTGGGAGCTATCTTGGCAATCACTGCTCGTGACTTAGATTTGAGTCGTCGGCTACCACATTTGCCTTCAGGGATGATAATGCAAAGTGAAGTTGTAGTCACTCTAAAAACTCCATCCATACGGCGCCTCGTATTGGAGTCTCGGCTAGCGTGAAGATTTATTAAGACTTTTGTAGTGCAGAAAACACCTCGGCTGCTCACCGTATAAGTAGTGGTGTCGAATCTTGAGAGCGAAGACTACGACATCAACTCCATGTCATGCGCAGGGAGTAATTACGCTCATGGTTTTTCAAGCATCGTGAACCGTAAGGCTGCTACCCTCTCGGTACATCGAGAGCGCATCAGTCCATCCTTAGAGCATCCACGAGTACCAGCACATGTACCTTTGTCCTCTTTCGGGTTGCTCGAGAATTGGGTACGAAGTAAGCCTCTGCAATTCTGGAATGCTTGCTCACATGAGTCATCCCACACAAACTTGACCTTCTTTTGGGTCAATCTTGTCATAGGCTTTGCTAGCCGGGAGAAATCCTCTATAAACCTCACATGTCATCGCGATCAGCTGCGTATCTCGGCCGACTTAGGTCTCTCCCGACTCATAATAGCCTTGCTTTTTCGGGGTCAGCGCTTGGAAGAGCTGACACTCGTGCCCCGAGAAACCCACCTCAATAAGCCCAGGCTTCGCACTAAGCGAACTTGGCGTACGGTGATGATCCCTCAAAGCTATAGAACCACCCTCCAAATGATCCTCATGCTCCTCCTCAGGCGGGAGTAGGTCGAGATGTCATCAGCGAAGACCACCACAAGTTGATCTAAATAGGGTTTAGAATGCCTATGCATGAGATCCATGAATCTTGCATTGGCGCATTCGTCGATCGAAGGGCTTCATAGTAAACTCAGGGTGCCCGTATCACGTTAAGCGGCTCATCTTGGGATATGCGCGCCACTAACTCTCAAGCCGATGGTAACGGTCTGAAGGTCTATCTTGGAGTAGACTCGAACCCCTCTTAGTTGTTCAAACAAGTCATCAATCCTTGGTAATGGATATCGGTTCTTGATCGTAACCCTGTTCAACTGCTTGTAATCGATGCACAGTCAAAGGGTCTTATCCTTCTTCTTATGGCTTGGCTTGGAGCGCCCAGTAGGTGAAGTCTTTCGGTCTAATGAATCCCTTGCCCAGTAACTCTTGTATTTGGACCTTGAGCTCCTACAACTCAACCAGCGTATCATGCGGGCCGGCCCAGAAATGGGTGACGTGCCCGGGGTGTAGCTCGATGCGAGAAGTCACATCCACAGGCGGAGGTAATCCGTGGATTAGTCAGAAAAAACATTCGTGCACTGTATCACTACGAGGTAGATCAGTCTGTCTCACCTCGTCCTCTAGGGTAAGGCTGGCTAGCCAACCCATCAATTGCAGTGCCATGCAGGTCATACGACTTAGAGTAACATCGTGCTTGTCCCCTGAACGTGACCACGAGTGCGAGTCTGAGTGTAAGTGAGTAGCTCTCCTGCGCTCCGCGATCAATAGCGACTCGGTTGTGTGATCCCGACTAGTCCCGTGCTAGGATGATGTCAAACTCCATCATGTCCATGACCCTCAGGTCCAATGTGAGTAGAGATCCTTGAGGATCTCGCTCCACGACCTCAGTAAATCATATCCACACTCACCACTGGTCCACACAGGGGAGAACTCACATGCATGTCGGCTCTTGAGGTCTCGACCTCTAGTTGATTCTCTCACACGTGATTAACGATGAATAGATCACGTGCACCAAAAAATCAAATAATATCCTCTCCCATAGGCGATATAGTAGAAACATACCCTATAAGGTCGGTTGATACGCTGGCCCAGTCGGTGGTACGATGGCGTGAATAGCCCTTAGGTCAGGTGAAGTCTTTGGCCTTGTGTGTAGCATGCAGATCAGAAGAAGGTGTGCGATGCGTGTAGCGTAGGGATGCGTATGTGCGCGAGTGTTATTAAATATTTTTGGGAAGTTGTTTTTAAGGATGAAATGGTGAAATGATAAATGGATTGAACCTGGAATGATGTACTAGAACAAGGGTAAAGTTGTAATTTTCCAAAAAAGGATATGAAAGGAATAATATGAGAAGATGAGAGGCCATTATAAAAATAACATAAGTTGATTTCAAATACTTGAGTGATTAAGGACGAATTAAAGGCGAGAATATAAAGGAGAGGGTGAGACAAACAAATCATTTTTTTGGTCTCACACTTAGGGCTCCACGGTTGGGAGAAGAAAAGGGAGAAGAAGAGAAGGAAGAGAAGAAGAAGAGGAAGAAGAGGAAGGAGAAGAATTTCAGGTATGTTTTCCATGGAATCTTGTGTATTTTGGATTTTGGTATGAATTTGTGGACCTTGGTATGAATTCTTTGGATTTTACCTGGGACAGTTATAGAAGTTCTAAACCACCAATAAAAGTGTGGTGGAGTTGAATTGGGTAAATTCCATGTTGGTTTTGAGGAATGGTTGTAAAGGAGGAGGAGGAGAATGTTGGGTTTTCAAAATGTTGGGTTGCAAAACCCCTGTTCTTGTTTTGGCTATAGATTAGTTATAATCATCCAAATGAAGTGATTCAATTGGTAAGGAGAACCATAAGAGATAGGGATAAAATGTATAGAAGGGACCCAAGAGCAAATTGTAGTTCTAAGGCTCCCAAATATGGACTTAAAAGGTGAGCTCATGTAGCTCGAGGTTATGCTACATTTTGGGTATTGTTGTAGTGTTTTGGCCATAAGTTGAGTTTCACTCCATCCAAGTCGATGATTAAAATTTTAGGTAAAATAGACTTCTAGGGAATAAGTTAGCTGAAGTAAGGGCATGCAAATTGTAAACCCAAGTGCTGAAATTTGTCAAAGTGGTATGTGCAGGTCTGTTATGCCCATTTAAGGTAATCTAGATGTAAAAATACAATAACTTGAGTTTTAATTGGTCCAAATTAGGTGATTTCAATTGGAGAAGAAACCTTGAACTCATATAGATTCAAATAGTGAAGAAACCATTTCCAATTTATGGAGTTAAGACCCAGAAATCAAGGATAACGATAGGTGATTCGGTGAGCTAACGATTTGGCATCAAAATGCGTAACTTATGTTATGGTTGAGGGCCTTAGAGAAGGAATGTTAAATTGAAAATTTACAGAGATGTCATTGGATATATAAAGGAATGATCTGAAGAGTTTCATAATTTTTGAAGATCATTTGAATAATTTTTGGGTAATAAAGTCCAGAGAGTACTGTTGGAAAAAAATTGCCAAAATGAGTGGATTTTTTTAGGGGCTTTTTGTGCTAATTTGTTCATTTGGCTTTATATGAATGTTGTGTGACCCTAAAGTGACTTGCGTGTGAAGTACATTAAGTTTTACACTATACGCAGACGATTAATGTTTTCGCCGTATTCGTTTGAGTGTGTAGGCTAAATGAGGCGGGAAAGTTGTGGGTGATGCTCGAGTTTTGATGCAAAAAATGTGAGTGTTCTAAACTTATATTTTATAAGTTTATGGTTTTAAATTGTTAAATATATTTTATTAAGAAACAAGCAAGCAAACTTATATTTTAAGTTTTATGGTTTGGTGTTAAAGCGTATTTTTCTAAGCAATGATGGTTTAAAGTATTAAACCGTATTCGAGCAAGCAATGGTTTGATTGTAAACCATATTTGAAAAACAAGCAAGTAATGGTTTTGATTTGTAAAACCATATTTCAAAGATCAAGCAAGAAAGCAAGCAAAAAGTGTGTTTTATAAAACGGATTAGAAATCCTAGTTTTAAGCGAGCATCTTTGGTCGAGGTGATACATGTGCGGTGAAGTTAGGACATCATTTCATGCATTTTTAGATTTGCACGGTGGGTAAACTTAGTTCATGCGTCGTAGCGTATTAAGGGGCGAAATTAGCACGTATTGGAGTATATAGGGTTAGCGCGCTAGTTATTATATGGTGACGTAGACCAAGGTCTTTCCACCATATTTGCAGGAAAAGATTGATGTGGGCGAGGCCCTTCCACACAGTGATGTGGACCCAGGTCTTCACCGGCCACACGATTGAAGCCCGAATCAGTGTTTACTAGAGTCTGACAAGCAAGAAAGACCTTCGAGTGGTTGATGCATTCATAAGCATTTTTTCATACGGTTTAAAATCAATAGCGGTAAGCAAGCAAACATTTTATGAAAAGTTTAAGAAACTTTCAAGCAAGCCAATAAATAATTTTATGAAAAGTTTTTAGAAACTTTTACAACAAAAACAAGCAAGTAGTTTATGAAAAGTTTTTAGAAACTTTCAAAGCAAGCAAGCAAGTAGTTTTATGAAAAGTTTTAAAAACTTTTAAAGCAAGCAAGAAAACATAGTATGAAAAGTTTTTAGAAACTTTCAAAGCAAGCAAGCAAGTAGTTTTATGAAAAGTTTTAGAAACTTTTAAAACAAGCAAGCCAGCATAGTATGAAATGTTTTTAAAACTTTAAGCGATAAGCAAATATTAATTTTATGAAAAGTTTAGAAACTTTTAAAGCAAAGTAAGCAAGAAGTTGTGAAAAGTTTTATAACTTTTATAGCAACAAGCAAGGTTTCTAGAAAATGTCTTGCAAATATAGTTTTCTGGAGTTTGAGATATTTTCGGAAAAAAAGCAAGCATTTATAAAGCATACACTCAAGGCTCGTTTAGCTTATTATTTTCTGTTTAAAAACTATTTTCAGTGCAGGCACGCGGATCTTTGGGACACTCCGCGGTCCCTCCGACTTCTAGTATATGTCTTGTATTTACTGTTGTAGTTAACTTTATTTAGAAAACACTTTGCACTTGTATAGTTGTGAATGTATGTACACATAATGTGATAGTAGGGGCTCTTTACGGAAAAAATGTTGTTGGTTGCCGTGTTTTAAAAGTGTAAATTGTATATCGGGTTTTGGGATATGTTACGTATCTGTTTGTTGTTATCACGCCCGATTCGGTCAGGCAGATTAGGTGATCCGACCGGTTTTGGGATGCGAGAACACTGGGACTCTTTACTGACTTTTTTGAAGTCGAACTTGTACACGTGGTATGGCCCACATCTTACTCTTGAATCAAAATCTCATATACATAAACAAAAGAACTACCAGGGTGGTGTCCATCAAAATCTACACTCATTTCTTTTGAGTCCATTTACAAATAAGCGTCATTTTACAATTACAAATCGGAGCCACGGAACCTACATGCTTAGTGAACCCGCCTACTTTAGTGTGTTAGCGGTATGCAAAGTCTTGAGATGTCTTACTCACTGTCTCTGTGATTAAAGCCGTCTTGGAAACTTTCTGGCTTGAAGAATTAGAATATATATCTTATGCATATCGCATTCTTGCATAAAACAATAACATATAATATAAAATTTCATGCATTTATATTATGAACATCTGAGTACTTCTTCTTATATGACTACGCTTATTCGGATCTCAGAAGTAGGAATTCTGAGATCTTATTCTTATGCGGAACTTATGTATAACAAACTTATGTTTATTAGGGACTCCCATAGGAGTTCTGAGAACTTATCACTTTGTCGGAGCTTATCTTTATAACGGACTTATGTTTGTCGGGACTCAGTAGAATTCTGAGAACTTATACTTATTCGAACATAGCACGGGTTATGTTTATTCGGGACTCCGTGAAATTCTGAACTTATCCTTATAACAAACTTATGCTTACTTGGGTATTACACTTATAGCAGACTTATTCTTATTTGGATCTTATACTCATAGCAGGCTTATTCTTATTCGGATCTTATACGTGTATTACAGAACTTATACATGTATTTCAGATCTTATACATGTATTACAGAACTTATACTTGTCCTACTGAACTTATATTGGTCTTACGGAACTTATACTGGTATTACAGACTATGCGATGTTCACAAAGTGATTCTTGTATTTCAGATCTTATTCTTGTACGAAGGTACCCATAAGTACGATAAGTCGGAACAAATCAGACTTATACAGATACATATCAGGAATGGACATTAGTCCATAGCAGGTACAGATCTTAACAGATACATATACTTATTTTATCGATACGAGAGTACTCTTAAGTACTACTAGACTTATACTTGTTTTACCGATACGGGAGTACGTAGGTCTTCTTGGACTTATCACGTGCGATCTCCGAGTAGGAATTCTGAGTTTCTTCTTATGCAGAATTTATACTTATAACATACGTATGTTCATTCGGGACTCAGTAGAATTCTGAGCATTCTTATTCGGGACTTATACTTATAACAGGACTTATTATCATTCGGGACTCAGTAGGAGTTCTGAAAACACAATGCCTATTCGGAACACATACTTATAACGGACTTATTGTATTCGGGACTCCGTAGGAATTCTGAGCTTATTCTTATTCGGAGACATACTTATAACAGGCTTATTATCATTCGGGACTCCCGTAGGATTTACAGAGCTTATTAGTATACAAAAGTACCCATGGGTACTGCAGTTCATTATCACAGTACGTAGAGTGCAGTTTGGACTTATACTTATTTTGCGTGCGGGTGCGAAGTAGGTACTCTGAGTTTAATCGGATACGGGAGTACCCCTAGGTGCTACGAGACTTGATGAAATACGGGTACTTTCGTAGGTCTTCTGAACTGTCAGTCTGGGATGCAGGTGGGTACCTCTGAGGAACTTGATCGGATACAGAGTACGTGGGTGCCTCTGGAGACTATTCGGGATCTACGGGGTACTGTAGGTGCTACGAGGGACGATCGGGATCTGAGTGCAGTAGGTCACTTTCACAGGAACTTGTTCAAATGCGGGATTGCTCGTAAGTGCTACGAGCTTATTCCGGGATGCGGGTGCTCGTGGGTGCTGCAGACTTGATCGGATCTGAGTACCCGTAGGTACTCTGAGCTTTATTCGGATCTGGGTGCAGTGGAGTGCTACGGATCGAGAATAATACGCCTTTGTTTACTCTTTATTCATTATTCAGTTGTTAATAAATCTATTTGTTAGAATGCACAGACTAGTGTTAATAAAGAGTGTAAGACACGATAATAAGTATCCAGAAAGATACTATCTACAGTCTGGAGTGCCATAGCCTCGCGGGATTTCAGTGGTGAACGGGTGTCGTGGCACCCCTGTCGGGCCCGGGGAGTGTTGTAGCATAACGGGGACGGGGAGTGTCGTGGCACGGGAGTGTCAGTCTTGTCGAGTGTCGGATGTTGTCGGAATCTCAAGTCTTGTCGAAGTCTTGAGATGATCGAGATCTCAGAAGTCTTTGTCAAGTCTTGGGAACCTTCAATCGAGGAATCTGAAGTACTAATCAAGGCCAGAGTCTTGTGTCCTCATTTAATAAGCGGTCTTAGGTAGTTTTACAATTATGGGTTATTAACTTACTATCTTATAATAGGCATTCTTATGCATTATGTTCATGACAGATGGTATTTCACGTTCATGATCACGTGTCGGTTCGTTTTCATATTCCATATCAGATTTATGTTTTAATGAACACAGCTATGCATTTTGCATTTCCTATATTTTTCATGTTACTATTACATATGGAATTTCATATACTTGTACAGTATAATGCCTATGTATTCATACATCATTCATGTATTCTAGTCCTACATGAATGTATTTTCTTAGAAATTGGAATCGATTCACGTCGGATCGTCAGGCTTCGAGTTATAGCATTTTCATGCCAACTAGTCAGTTTACCGAGGGACAGTTTACAATATTCATTTTCCAGTGCCTTGTCTCCATATTTGACACTGGTTCTTTGTACTCCTTTAAATCTAAGGTGCTAAGGGTTCTCCTCCAACTGGAATCACCGTCGAGATCAGGAGTTTCGAGATGCGTCAGGAAACAATCCGGTTTACTCTATGATTCAAAGCGATCACGGGGTGAAGCACATAGCCTCACTTTGAGTGGATTTCTGGGCCACTTAGAATCCGAATTTGACGATGTATATTTCTAGATGTTTGGTTCTCCTTGAAGTCTATTTTAATTAGCCACTTGAATCACTCAAATCGGATAAGAAATGAGCAAGTTATGGATAAAATCCTGGCTTGGTCAGAAATAGGAAAAAACGAACATAGTGTACCGATACATGTCTAACATGTAGGTACATGTTAACCCATGGCCGAGAACCCAAAGATGCAGGTACATGTTCAAGGTGTACCGGTACATGTCACTCGAAAATGCCGAATGTGTATTTTCTCCATTTTCATGCATTTTCATCCATAGATCCTCCTAATGCACCCTTCATCAAAATAACATAGAATCCCTCCAACGACTCCCTGAAACACTTTTAATTTGCGAATCTAGGATTCATACGAAACTTCACCCGATTCAACAAATCCTTGTAATTGTGAAGGATTTCATATCTACTCATTATCAAATTAGGGCTTTCAGCGAACTTTCCTTAAATCCTTAGAGTTAGAATGTTTTCCTAACCAGGAAACCACCAGAGAGGAACCAAATTAATATCCAAATGAAACCCTAGCAATCCATACCCAAGAAATTCTTATACAAAAATCATACCAAAGTCATGTATACAAGAATCCATACAAAAATTCCATACCTTATGGGCCTTGCTTGAACTTCTTCTTCTCTTCCTCTTCCTCTTCTTCTTCTTCTCCCATTCTCTTCTCCCCATACGGTTTGTTCCTCCTCCAAACATGAGACCAATTTTGGTCTTTAAATCCCCATATCTCTTAGGCCTTGTTTGGCCCTCAAAAACCCATTTTTGGGTAAATTTTCTTTATTTGCTTTTTAGTCTTCCATTTTTGACTATTTGTATTCCAAGTTCCCAAAATTGTATTTTGGCCTCTATTCTCATCAACTATGACTTTTAAGCCCCCTTTTTGGACAAATTTACAATTTTGTCCTTAATTCTTATAAAATCTCTGGGTTTCTAATTTCCATTTAGCATTTCAATTCTGAAACATTCAAATTATCTTACAAATACCACACTGACATGTCGAAAGCGACTAGGGTATATTTCGGGATATTCTGAGTTATCTTTCTTAGAAATTTTATAAAATCACAAGTTTAGAAAAGAAAAAATTTATACGGGTTTTCAACAAGCGACCGCGGCCGCTTCTGAGTTCTCTAGTCGTTTGGATGCTTAATTTAGGGATTTGCAATGAGGTGGCCGACAGCGCTAGTAGGGGTGGGGGGTGTGTCTTGTGAGCCACAATCCTCGACCTTAACCCATACTCTGGCCTCTCTTGCCTATCTGTGTAGCAGAAAGTGCTTGTGCGTGCTTGGGGCCCGTCGCGATTCCTGCAGCGCCGCCGGAGTGAGATCAGGTTATGTTCTTTACGTACGTTCAGCGATGACTAGGGTGAGGCATCCCACCGACCACGAGATCCTACTCCCAAGGGCAATCCCGCCTCATATGTCCAGGCTTATGGCAATGGTAACATGTGATCAGCTCAGACTGGCTAGGAGTCCTGGTTTGGGCTTGGCCTTGATAGCCATGGCCCTGTCCTTAAAACCCTAGTGAACTGGAAGCCTTCAACTTCTTTCCCGAACGGGAAGAAGTCTGACTCTCATTTCTCTTGCCACCAGTACCCGCATCCCGGATACTCCGTGCATCCTCTATCTCTCTCTCTATAGCCATAGCCGCTGTGACCATAGAGTCCATATCCTGTATGAGGAATCCCGCAATCTTACCCCGGATGGACAACTTCAGCCCATCCTCGAACTTCCTCACCTTGGCCATATTTGTGGCCAAGTAGTCATCCGAAACGTGCCAACTCGGTGAACTTGGCAAGCGTGTTCGAACGCAGATCCTAACTCCTTGTCTCAACTCAAAGACTCTCGAGCCATGATTCCACGGTCTTGCTAGGAAAAACTTGCTCATGAAGGGCTCTCGAACTCTCCCTAAGTCATCATCTCTAGGTCCTTGAGACGTGGCCCAGTATCCACCATATATAGGATTCACCCTCTAGCTTAAACGTAGCTAGTATGATCCTTGTGGCATCGGAGGTAATCCCCATGGCCTCCAAAACCCTCTTGACCCACCAAAACCAATTATTGGCTACTATTAGATCCCCTCCTCCCCTGAATGATGGAGGATGATGTGCGATAAACCTTTGGATGTCACTCGGCCCTCCCTAACCGCTAGCTGCACTAGCACGTACAGTAATTAGTAAATGCGGCGCTATCGCCTCCACAAATGCCACTTGATCAAAGCGGGTGTTCATTTCTTGCCACAGTAGACTGACCTGCGCGTCCGCGCCCTCGACTTGCCATCTACACAAGTTAAGATAGAGATTTTAGATTCTCTTTTTTCACTTATCACATTAGTAGTGCATAATGTCAAACACTAATAAATAACCATTCTTGTGTTATCATGCTCATTTGTTTTCTGAACCCCTAGGGTTATGTTCGCTAACCCTAGTGTTCTCTATATATGTTCTATCATGCATAATTCACAACACAGTACATCTCCTATGGAACATATTAGAACACACAAATAATCAATGCACACGATGCACGTGTCAAGTTGTGATGCTTGTACCAAACATCGAGCTACAGGTAATAGCATACCCAAGCTCTATACCGTAACTGGGTGTCTTAGACCCATGCCCAACAAACCTTAGGTCATCGCATACCTAAGCTCTGATACCAAGATGTGACGCCCCGAAACCCGAGGGTCCCATCGACAACTCGTCGACCCATAGAAACATGTGAATATCAGGTGTCCCGATATTACACCCATGCGTCTCATGTGTTGAGACTCATTCCTACTCATTTAATTCATAAATATACAGGAATTACCTTATATAGTCCATAAGAGTCCAAGCACAACATTCTCACATACGTTACAAAAATATACATCTAATAGAACCAAGTGTGTTCTAATATACAAAATAGGATATGTATTAAAACTACTCAATCTCATACATATACAAAACATCAAGTCAAGTCCACAATCCGGCCCGCTTCAAGATCACGGCCTCTAAGGAGCGTTGTCTGCCTATGTGTGTCAAGTACCTGAAAGTGGGGTTCCACGACGGGATGAGCTAACGCTCCTAGTAAAGACAAAACCTATAATGGCTACTCCCCACCTAAGTGCACATGCAATGCCATAAATTTACACACATTCTTAGACATTCATATAAAACATGCATGTCTCTATATGAATGTCTACATGCCATGCCTCATATCTCAAGTCCTCACCGACTCCCTCACACCTACATATGCCATGTATGAAAACTATTTCAAAACAAAAGCTTTTTGTTTTTTTATTTTTATTTTTTTTTAAAACTCATTAGACATTCTCCGATTTTATAATAAAGTGGACAACCCTCCGAATTCCGATATCGTAATATCTATTGGACAACCCTCCGATATGATATTATATTATCTTAGTCATTCTCTAGATAGTACAATATCTTGGAACAATCATAGAAATTAAATATGATGGAATGACCCTCGAGAAATTTAATATAATGAATGACCCTCGAAATTTAATTCATTCAAAAATCCATGTCATGCACTCCTCCCAGATTCTGCGATGTCCCGGAGTACTTTGTGCAGTACTAAATACTGCTTTGCATAAAATCTCATGTTACATGCATAATAAAAACTACATGCAACATATATATCATTCATGCTTTATCTTAAGCATCATGTTAATCATCAAACATGCACATATCGACATGTATATTAAAAATTTTTGCATGTTTTTCATTCAAGCAATAATACACCAAACTGAAGTTTTCTTCAGTCTATAAACCTAGAAAATTCTGCATGTTAGTCATGCAAGCAATAATACACCAAACTGATTTTTCTTCAGTCTAAAAACCCAGTGTTAGTCATGCAAGCAATATACTCCAAATTGATTTTTCTTCAGTCTAAAACCCAAAAATTCTTCATGTGTGTTAATCATGCGACAACAATATACCAAAGCGATTTTTTCTTCTCAATATCGGAAAAAAAAAAAACGGTGCTCCCAAACCAATAGTGACAAGATCAATTCCAAAGAAGTGCGGAAATTCTGAGGACCAGTAGGTCCGACATCAATAGTTTACGTAGGCTGATTCTTATATCTGACCAAACTAGGGCTGCCTTTTCATGAGTCATTTCATGGCTCTTAAATAAGAAATAAATGAGTAGGAAGACCTCTACTTGATGAAGTCACCGTCGAACTCACAGTTGTTGTACGTTAACCAGAGAACTGCTGGTTCTCTTCTATTTCCATTTCTTTCTCCTTCATTTCTTTTCTTCTTCCCTCTCTTCTATTCTCTTCTCTTTTCTTTCTCTCTACTGAATTCTGGGTAGAATTTTTGGAGCCCCCTCTAGCAGTTTCCTCCTTCTCCTTTTCACTTAATTGATGGTGTCTTGGTGGAGAACACATTCTCTAACCCTCTTGACACCTAGAATTCTCTATGCCAAATGCCAACTAAGCCAATTCACTCCCTCTCAAGCATGATCTCCCTTGGACACCTAGCCCCCACTCAAGCCAATTCTCATGCAAATCCAAACCAAGACATTTAGCCTTTGGTTGCCAGGTGTCTTCTCCTCCCGTGCCACATGGCATGCACTTTCATGCCATAACTAGCCATACCTTATTTTCCATTCACCTCGAAATCGTGAAATTTTTTATCGTCTTGGTGTGAGGTCGTTGTGTACCTAGATTTTTGCGAGACAAATTCAACCGGCGTGATACGCGTCGTCATCAGAGATTTAGAGGAATTTGAGTTTGCGACCGATGTCACATCGGTTTACTTTGCTCCAGGAGTCTCCACGGAAAATGCTCCTCATACCCACGTCATAATCACTAAACAAGTCGATGGCATCGTTACTACGGTGGCCAGCAGCGCTATAGTGCGTTTGTTCGTCCAAAATATTTTTATGTTTTAAAATTTATTTATTTTAAAATTTTAAAAACCATTTTTGTTAAAAAAAATTGTTTTATTACCTATTAAATAAAATATTAATTATTTTTAATATTTGATGTCCAAAATTTTATTAGTAATAACCTTATTATATTTACTTTACTTTATTTAAATAATTAAAATTATTAAAAAATTATGTAAAAAATTCATATATCAAATTAATTTTATTTTCAAATTAAATTTATATATTTAATATTTTAAAAAAATTGAAAGGATAAACATGAAATTAAATAAATGTGAAATTGTAATAATTTTTAAAATAATATTAACAAATAAAAAAATAAAATAAATTTCATTTTAAATTATAAATATTAAAAAGCAGATCAATAATGGGATTAGGCTTTATTTATTAGAAAACTATCTCCTTATCATTTCAAATTGGTGCAACAACAATCAAAATAACGGTAAATACGGATATATGGTGTTTGATTTTTATAAATATAAAAAAGCGAATATAAAAGAATATCATAAATATGTCGATAGATATTTTAACAAAAATATCCATTAAATATAAATGGTTCAAAAATAAAAAAAATCATAAATATATCCATAATTATTTTTAATATTTCATTTCTAAAATTTTATTACTCGTGGATAACCTTTTTGAGATTTTCTTTAATTTAAATAATTAAAATTATTAAAAATCATGTTAACAATTTATTTGATATTTTAATAAATTTATGTATTTAACATTTTAAAATAAAATATTCAAATTAAACAAAATTAAAAGATAATATAAAATAAATAAAATGTGAAGCTATAATAAATTTTAAAATAATATTAACACATAAGCAGGTAATAATGCCGACATATAGCGAAAGCATAAGTGTTCGAATATATAGAGACACAAATGATAATTGACATTATTTATTATGGTTGTACCTATGACTATTAAGGTAGTATCTATAGTTTATTAAGGTAGTGCCTAAATATCTTGGATTAGTCTGCAGGCTCCGATGGGTTAACCATTAGGTTAGGTATGCATTGGTTGCTTTTACACTCTACGTGAAACATGTTTTAGATGTCACAAATTTTCTAATGCTTTTGCATAAGGGGGGACCTCATGTATACATCAAACTATGAATCCTTGAAATTTCCACCATGTGCTTAATATGGTCCACTAATGTGGGTTATGCAGTATGCTATAGTTTATACCTTTATTACTTAAAAATAAAAGGGTTATTGGCACTATTCATTATGGTAGTATCTATGACTATTAAGATAGTGTCTACAATCTATTAAGGTAGTAACTCAAGTGTATTAAGATTGTACCTAAGCTCCAATGAAGCTAACCATTGGGGTTCAGTTGTGTATTGAGCTACAAACACTCTCACACACCAAAACATGGTTAGAGGTCACAAATTAATAATTTTAATCATTTAAATAAAATAAAGGAAATATCGAAAAAGTTATCCCATGAGTAAAAAATTATTGAAATGAAATATTAAAAATAATTAAAATTTTATTTAAAATATAATAACACTTTTAACTAAAAAACAAAATTTAAAACTTTTAAATAAATAAATAAAAATATATTGAAAGAATTTGAGATATTTTTAGAAATATTATCATAATCATACATACTTGCTAATTAAATTTATAAAATATTTTTTATATATGTGGCCTGTTCTTAATTTTATCAAATTTTAAGTGTTTAAATATTTTATGAATCATTTATATTTTATGGATATTTAAAAAAAATATCCATAAAATATTTCCTTTTTTGATATTTCTTTCCAATCAAAGTATATTTATCGATATTTTGATCATTATTTGAGTGATGTGAGATGTCCACGTGTTCAACAAATAAAGTTTCAATTGTTTTTGAATAGTTCAAATTTTGATTTTAATTTTGTGAAAAATAAAATGAAACCTTCTTTAGTTTAAAAATATTTCAAACTTGAATTTAGTTTTAAATTTTAGACTTCAATTTAATTTAAATGTATGCACGATTAAGAGTTATTAAGTTGACAAACACTGTCGTCTATGGGAATACACAGTAATCTCCTTATTGAGACCTATCATCGAGTAAAAATGGCGCCAGGCCCCGCCACATCCAATACTCACCCAAAATACATCAACTATATAACAATAGTTCAAAAGTTATTACATTACTTTTAACCAAAACATATATCAAAATTTAAAGTTTTAATACACGTTATACAAATAAATACCAAAGTCACAATCCGGCTTTCTTCTAAAACGCAGCCTCTAGTGAGCGTCGTCCTCCTGTTCACCCCCTATACTTGAAATAATGATCCCTCGACAGGGTGAGCAATGCCCAGTAGTGATAATTTCCTACATGGGTTACTCACGCTAAGTGCTACGTGTCGCGACAACCAGCGCCTCAAGCAAATACATGATCCTACTTGAATGTCTAGCCTTCAAATCCCATGCACGAGTCCTCACGAAACTCCCTCACACATACACACAAGCCAAATGTGAGAAAAAATCTGAGTTTCAAAACAAAAGGTTTTTGTTCTCGAAAACTTCTTGTAAGACTGAAAAATTTATTTTTAAAAATACAAATCGTAATTTCGGTAAAAATCCGGAATTTTTCTAGATCTTAGATGATGAAACGGACTTCATCGTTGGAATCGTCTAGCAAAATCTAGCAATCACGTTGAATTTCGTCGGGTCGGGAGCCGGTTAGATTTCCACGTCTTTACGAGAACAGCAGGTGTCGGGTGCGTAAGCGGGTTTGAGAGACATGTGATGTGACAAAATTCACCCACTACATGTACTCATGTGACACATGTTGCATGAGTAGAGAGATGATGGAAATGGACGGCCTACATAGTGCCAAGTGTCAAAAATCTAGAAGAAGAAACATGATGGGAATTAAATGAAAGTTTAATGAATAAGACAAACTTGGAATAGTGATCTTCTCCAAAATTAAAAGACCAAAAACGTGAGGGGCTGGAGAGGAGATGCAGTGAGGTGCAAATTTTGAGTTTTAGAGAGAAGGTGTGTGCCTTCTCTAGATTTGACGATCGGATGAAGTCGGTTCTCGGCGAGTGAAAACGTAAAGTTGTTCTGTGACAAGGGCTACGTGGATTAGGTTGAGTGGAGTTCGACAACCAAGAGGTAGGGATCTTTTCCTACTTGTGTTAATCTTTGGCTAAGAGCCATGTAAATGGTTAGGAGTGTTACGAGGCTTGTTTTGGCGTAAATTCGGCCCTCAAAGCTTTGAGCGAGTGGAAAATTCATATTTGTGTGGTCGTGAGA
Source organism: Tetrastigma voinierianum (assembly GCA_016808115.1). Taxonomy (NCBI): domain Eukaryota; kingdom Viridiplantae; phylum Streptophyta; class Magnoliopsida; order Vitales; family Vitaceae; genus Tetrastigma; species Tetrastigma voinierianum. Next base: position 543,372 of record JAEQBH010004236.1, on the reverse strand, counting down.
CGATGGCAGGGTTTCCTTTGTTCACATGAATAGTGACATGAATTTTTGGTGTGATTTTTATGATATTGAGTGATTCAAAATGAATTGCTTGTATTTCCTAATTAGCCCACGTGAGCTAATTTTTGTGTTGTTGATGTGAAAATTGAATAACATGATTGTTGTGAGTAAATTATGTTAATATATGCATGTGAATTGTATTAGCATAAATTATTTGGAATTAGCATAATGCATTTACGTATGCCTTTGAGGCACCACTAAATATTAGGAGTGAGTGCATGACATGAAATGAAACAAAAATGAAAATGTTTGTGAAAGGAATTTCGACGGAAGATTTTCCGAAGAATTGCCTAGGAGGGACATCCAACAAATCACTTCGGATGAGGACCATGAGCATTTCGGAGGATTATCCGACAGGTCGCCTCGGAGGGTAGTCGATATTTTCACCAAAACTTCGGTAGTAAGTTTCGAACAAAAGCTTTGTTGTGAAAGCGCATATTTTGCATATTGGCTTAGACATGTGAAGTCGGTGAGGAATCGAGACATGGGTTGGAGCATGTAGGCGTTCGAGTGAGTTCGTAAGTGGCGAATATGATTGTTTGCCATGCATGTGCACTTAGGTGGGGAGTAACCCATGTAGGAAATTATCTGCGGGAACAGCGCTGCCTTGTCGAGGATCCTGTTCAGTCTGAGGGAGCGTCGGGAGGCGGCACTCATTGAGACCGTTTTAGAAAGTCGGCTTGTGGCTTTGATGTTGTTGTATAACATGTATTAGAATTTTATAATTTTAATATATGTTTGTATTAAGAGTAATTTATTAACTCTTGAACTATTGTATATAGTTGATGTATTTTGTGAGTATTGATGTAGGGGCCCAAGTGGCCATTATTTTACTCGCATGTGGACCCTGTGTGGTCATTGTAATTGTTAAGGACGAGGTTTATACTTTGGGTAGAGCTCAGGTACAAAGGAACTGGAATTTTATAGTGGTGTCGGGTTGCAGACATCCTGATATTCCAGTGAGTTGACGGGTTGTCAACGGACACCCCGGTTTTGGGGTGTCACAGCTTGGTATCAGAGCTTAGGTATACGAATACCTAGGGCTTGAGGGACTTGGGTTTAGGCCATGGTCATAAGGTGTAAGAACATCACATCTTAGTATAGCTCGATGTTGGATACTAGAGTATAGCTTAGTATCAATAAGTTAGGTATACGGTTTACCTAGGACTTGATGGGAAACGGGTTAGATCATGCATCCTTGTGCATTTTGGTGAATGAAATGTGATGTGTGATTGGATCACGTGTTGTATGAATTATGTGATTGGTATTCTTGGTGAGTAGCATAGGAGAAAACGTTGAACACTAGGGTCGAGAAAATATAACCTTAGGTGTTCGAGAAAATTTTTGGCAAAATGGTCCAGAATTGAACTAAATATATATATAATTTTCTGGATGGTAGTTCCAGTTTTGAACATAAACAGATTGTATTGTGAAACTCTGGAAAATCTTTGCAGTTTTTGCATAAGAAAAGGGTAAAAATTTAGCTCATAAAAATTTTGAGTTGTATGAAGTGCAGTGGTCTAGGCTATTGCATTTATGGAGTAGCAAGGAGGCTACTGGGGATGAAAAAAAAGATTATGAGAAGAAATTTTACAGGTTTCTGATTATTAATAGAAGCTGGAAGAAAAATAAATAAAATAAATTTTAATAAATTTATTTGGTTATCTTGGAAAATGAAAAAAAAATATATAATATATATATATATATATATATATATATTGATGATTTCAGTAGCTGAGCTAATGAAAAAAAATGAATGAAAAAAAAAAAAACAAAAGTGTAGGAAGGTTCTTTGGGCCTCTGCCCGTATTAGCTTGCACTAGGTCATGATCACAACAATTTGTGTCATTACCGCAGTACGGGAGGCACGGGCGCGCAAACGGGAGCGCGAGGGGCGGACAGGGGCACGCATGGAAGGCCACGACACGACTAGCCATTCCGACACGACGGGAAGGCCGGCCACGAGGCGCGCGCGTCTGCGCGTGCTGGGGTGGATTGTGTTGCGATACGGTTTTTGTATCGTGAAGCGAGGGATTGGCGGCCCCAGGGGTTGTGTCACGCGTCGATCTTTGTATTGACGAGCGATGCGCGGGCGCAAAGCGTGTCTGACCACAAATGATTGTATCGTGGCGGGAGAAGCGAAGGCAGGCTGGCTGGGGTGTGTTGTGACACGCTCACGGAATCTGAAGCGGTAGACTCACGACGCGGTCTTGCGGCCCGGCGTCTTGCGGTGCGTAGCGACGATAGGGGACTCCTGCGACATGATCGGGAGGGGGGCCACGACACGGTCTCGCGTGTGCCATGTCTGACCTAAGCGCGTGCCACGACCCTGGCAGCGGCGTACGGCACGGGGCGCGGTGGAGCCTGCGACACAGGTCGAGGTGTGCACTGGTGCAACTAACTTGATTTTGGACTCGATTACGGTTTACGAGTCCTTTGTTTTGGTTCTTGTTCATGAACAATGTTCATGAGCAACATTCCTGAGGTTTTCAAAAAATAAAAAAATAAAAAAATCAAATCGAATCGAATGAAATACAAAATCTTTTAAAAATGAAATTTTCTAAAATAAAATTTTTGTTGTTAAAAATTGATTTAATATGAAATTATTGTCTTGCATTTCCTATGAATGTAAGGACATTGTGTATGAAATGTTTTCTATGTGTGAATAGTGTCTCGATGCTGTGTTTACGCCTTAGAGATACTGCATTGAATATTAAGTTGTCATTTGATATGTGTAGTTGGCTAGTCGAGGCGAGGACATAGGGGCGTCCATGAGGTGCTTGACACCTGATGTTTGTGACGGGCATTTCTTGAAATTTGTAGGGATGCTGTTTCTTCTTTATTACCTGGTAGTGTAGCGAGCAACTAGGAGAGTAGATGACAAACGAGGCATCAAAGATATGGGTCTTGAGTACTAAGGAAGGAAGATCATCTTCTTCGACCGGGAAAAGCGAAGACTTTGTTTCGCGAGGATATCGAAGACGGTAGGGGTCATCGAGGACCATTTAGGATGAGACATTTAGTCGAGAGCGGGCGAAGATGTGTTATTTGCGCTCTGGCCTGGGGCCTTTCGTCGGGATTGCCCACGGAGGCAGAAATCCCAAAGTTATGGGACACCTCAGTCCCAATCATCAATGAGACGAGTTAGGGTTGCCAGTAAGATTGGGCAGATGGTGTGCTACCATTGCCAGCAGCTCGAACATAGGAGGAGAGATTACCTCAAGAGACAGGGATCCTAAGGTTTTGGGACAGCGTAGTCCCAGTCAGAGGTAGGACAGGAGAGGACACAGTTTGTTCCTCCACCCCTAGTAGATGCAGGGAGCCAATGCTCCAATTCAGTGCCACACATTTTGTCGCCGCGGAGCGGTCACATAGGCGGGGCGGCGTGGGTCGGTCGAGCCTGAGTTTGCAGGCCAGGAGTTCGGTCGGGCTAGACAAATGGCGTGTTACCATTGTCCTTGACCCCGGGCATATGAGGGTGAATTATCATATGAGCAAAGTCTCTCATGGTATTGCTTGGTGAGCATCAGGATAGCGGATATGTAGAATGCGTTTCTACTCTTGCACTTCTTGGCCCAAGTAGCATTTAAAAGTGGATGCATCGTATTCATTCATTGTTGCATCTTGCGAGATAGATTTGAGCTTAGAGGTTGAGGCCTTTAGAAGCAGTGTGGATGTTCTTCCACAGGATGTAGGGTGTGAGTTGACTGATAGAGGTAGGGATTGTGATTAAGATCTCAGAGTGCATGGTGGACCCGAGTTAGGTTGTCACAGTATGACATCATTGCGTTCATGTGCTTACTTTGGAACATTGCACTGCACTTAGGTGGTGAGTAGCCCACTTAGGGCGATTCTCCTACTGAGTTTTAGCTCACCGATCGTGGGATCCCCGCACTACGGTGCGGGGAGCGTGCAGGAGGCAGGTTGCCGTCTAGAGATTTATTGTGAAGAATCTTAGGGATGTGGCTTTGATGGTTGTACATGTATTAGAACTCTTCCAGTTTAATATATGTATTGTTTAAAAATAACATTGCTCTTGTAGCACATGGGGTATATAGTTGGATTCATAGTCGGCGTGTATGTTGAGTGCGTTTATGGGCCCAGTGGCGCATTGGATATATATATTGCATATATTGAATTTGTTTGGGACAGGTATCGAATGCTGTTACGGGTGAGGCTCTCAGGTACAAAGGGGCTACGCGGAATTTTCTAAAGTGGCGTCGGGTGCTTGGAGCCTCCACGCAACTATTCAGCGGGTTGGCCGGGTAGTCAGGACCCCACGGGTTTTGGGGCGTCACGGCAGTATCGGAGCTTAGGTATACGAATGCCTAGGGGCTCGAGGTTTTTAAGGTAGCCATCACCACGAGTGGTTTGATGGAAATATAGGTATATAGGCTTTAGAGATGGAAACTTAGGCTTGGCCCGTAGGAAATGTAAAAAAAAAAAAAAAAAAAAAACATCACCACTAGGTGTGGTGTGATGTTGAGTTTAGGTATGGGATTACTAGGAAAATCACGAAGACAAAGCCCAAGTGACTACGTGCGCGTGTGTATGTGTTTTGTGTGATTTTTGTAATTAAGTGAGTGAATTATTGTGTGAACATGAATGTTTGATAAATGGTGTGTATGCCATATTTGTTTGTGTTGTGTGAATTGTTGTGTGCTTAAGTGGTTAGCACATGGGTGTTGGAACATGTTTAGGAGTTTTTACAGTGAGTAAAAACTGGAACATAAGAAGGAGGAAAGAAATGAATTTTAAATAAATTTATTTGAGTTGTTGGATGATGAAATCAAATTTTAATAAATTTGAGATGGAACACTAGGGTTAGTGTTGTCTAATGAGGCTTTGAGAAAATTCTGGACTATTTCCAGAATTAAATGAAAAAAAAAAAAAAATCTGGGTTTTACGATTGTAAGCGGGAAAAAATTAAAGAAAATAAGTTTTATAAATTTATTTGGTTATGAGGTGAGGAAAATAATTTTCTCCAGGACACAAAGTTGTAAAATTGAAGAAAATGGAAGAAAATAAATTTTATAAATTTATTTTAGTGGAAAAAAAATTTTAATTGAAAAATTTGGAAAGAAAATAAATTTACAAATTTATTTGGTTATAGTGAAAAATAATTTTCTAAGGTTTTATATGGTGTAAAATTTAAGAAAATGGGTAAAATAAATTTTTTATGAATTTATTTGAGTGTCGAAAAATGATTTTAGTGATTTTAGAGATTTTTTTTTAATTTAAAATAAATGAAAAAAAAAATCATTTATAATGAAAAAACGAAAAAAAAAATTTGTTGAGCAGAAAATTTTTGATGGGCTACTGCCAGTTAATGATATGAGAAATGAAAATTTTGTGTTGTAAGGCAAGGTTTGTATTGCAACTTAAAGGGGCTTGAGGGATGAAGTGTATTGCAATACAAGTATTGTATTGCAGGAAATAGTGAGCTAGGATTGTATTGCAGATGGGTGTAGTTGGCTTAGAAACTATGTGCAATATAATAGTTTCTTTGTATTGCAATGAAGAGGGCTCAATTGTATTCTTGGGGATTGTATTACGAGGAAGGCTTAAGTAAAGAAATTGTATTGCAATCTGATCATTGTATTATGAAAAGAAGAGCTTAGAAGAGTGGAAAATTGTATTACGATACACTATATTGTATTCTGAGAAGAAGAGAGGCTTGAGGGTTAAGTTTGTATTGCAAATACTATATTGTATTGTGACTTAGAGGAAGGGTTAAGATTGTATTGCAACATGAAGAAGTGTATTGCAATAGGAGGGCTTGGGAGAATTGTATTCTGAGGCAATGAGGGGGCATTGGAAGTGTTCTGATACAATTTTTGTATTGTGACCACTTGATACAGTGAATAGTAACGATGACCGGTCAATGTGACAGGTATTTGAAAATTTTTTTTTGAAAATCAAAATAAAATCAAATAAATTTTGATAAAATTTTCGAAAAATAAAATTTTCAAAAATAAAATTTTTGAAAATAAAATTTCGTTGGAAACAATATTTTAAACACAAAATTAATTGCGTATACACTGAGTTATGTGTATGATTAGTGTCTTGGGTTGTGCTTATGCCTTAGAGATATTGTATTGGATTTAACTACCAACTGAAATCGTGATTGCGCGGTAGTTGCGTAGAAAATTATATGCATGATGTAATGCGTATAGGAAAAAAAAGGGTGAATACTAAGGCTATGGATTATGACCTTAGGGACTTGGATAATGAAATGAGCGAGAGCACAGAACCTTCTTGAAATAGGCAGTTGAGTGGTTGAAGTTGCACCGCTTAGGAAATGAGCAGATTCGATTCGGGGTTGTCGAATCACATTAGTAGTGGCGTACATGTGCTAGTTAATTGAAATGAAAATTGTAGTCGATGTTGCCATTTGGCCGTGTAGATGGTGTCACGCTGGATCAGCCGACCAGATTAGGATCGAGCGAAGTCCGGTAGCGATACTATCTATACTATATTTTCTTGTACTTTCTTTTGGGACTCTCATTGATGTTCTTTCTCGGCGCACATGTACCTATTGGTGCAGCTAATTTCGGTAATAACAAATCATTTGTACGTATACAAAAGAACTACCAGGAATTAGGTGTCCATCACAATTTATACACACATATCTGAGTCCATTTACACATACATTTAAAATTTTTTCTATTACAAAAACATCGAGATTGCGAAAGCGTATTGGTGTTTTATCTACGAGTCGGCCTTCTTTCTTTGATGTGGAATGTCCTTTTCTCTATCATGTGTACCGCTACACGTGCCTCACTGGCGGATTGAGCAGCGTCTTGGCTTTACGACTTAGTGGGAACATAAACATGGACAATCCTGTGTATTGTCACAAGCTTATACATATGCATTATATATATCCCAAGCATATTTCTATAGCATTAATTCCTTATCATCGATATTCCTATTGCATGTCAATATTTTTCTATTACATGTTCTATGTCTTTAGCATCTCCTTCATTTATACTTTTACGTATTCCTATTTGAGTACTACATATTCATGTGCCTCTGTGTTCATCTTTCACGCTTGTTATATGTCTTTTCAATGTTCCTATTCTTTGTCCAGTTACATAGCATGTCTACAGTCTATGTCTTTTCATCTTGGGTTCTATGATTTATTGCATTTTCACTTTCATACTTGTCTTGTGTATACTTTCCTATTATAGGTGTTCATCTTGTACTTTTCATATCTGTTATCTGTACTATTCCTATACTTCATATACATTTGTACTTTCTTAGTCTATCTATCCTATACTTTGTGCTTTTGTATACTTTTATTACTTTTCTTGTGTTCATATACTTATTTTCATATCAATTTATATTGTACTACTTGTTCTTATAATTGTCTGTACTTTCATCGCATAACAGTGCTATGCTTCTCATATCAGTTCATATCTTCTATACATATCATTTCATTTTTGGTTTCATGTCTGCAAATACCTTAGAAGCTGATTCGGGAAACTATATTGTGCAGAGAAGAGTACTATCAGCATGCGAGGCGTGATCTGCATGTTGTGTACCCCAGGTACTATCATGCGAGACGGTGATTTACGGCTCTATCATGTACCCAAGGTACTATCGTGAGGCAGTGATTTCGGTCTATTGGTGACCCTTAGGCCACTGATCAACGGGATCTATATCATCGACCATGGGGCCTCAATATCTGTCTATGAATATCTTTTGCATCAAGCGTATCTTCTATGGGCATACTATCTATCCCTACCGGAGTCTGACGAGCCAATCGACTTTATTACATTTTACGTACATATCTCATGGCATGAATAACTATTGTTATCATAATTGCTTATGCATATACTATCATTACTTTACTCTGTATTAGTTCTCATAGCGTAGCTTCACATTTAGGTTCTCATATATCTATATAATACATATATTCGTATCTTTTTTATCGTTAGTTTATCTGTCGTATATTCACCAGCGTGTTGCATCTTATTCTTTTCGATATGTCTATCTTATACTCTCATATCTTTTATTATTCCTATCATTTGTTCTTAGCATGTTTCTATCTATTCATTTAAGTATATCTATCCATATAATCTATCCTTCTGCACTTATATTCATATCATTTAATCTTATATGCATATGTACTATCATTCGATGTACTAGACTATCATATCTTATGACATGTTCTATCATATCTTATTATATTTTATGACTTATACCTATCATATATTATGACATATTCCACCTGCCTTTATACTTGTACATTATGCAACCTATGTATTCTTATTCCTCTATGATTCTACTTTATTTAGAATTGGAGTCGATCAGTGGATCATCCAAACTAAAATTATGGCATTTTCATGCCAACTAGTCATTTACAGATTTTCTAACGACAGTTTGTATTACTAATTTTCCGGGAGTCTTAACTGTATTTTGACCCTATGTCCTTACTCAATCATTTAAATCTAAGGTGCTAAAGGGTTCTATTCAACTGGAATCACCCAATTCGAACACCGGAACTCAGAGATTACGTCAAAATCAATCGAGAATTCTCTATAGTCAAACTGATGCAGGAAATGGCCTGCATGGCTACTTTGAGTGTATTTTTGGGAAACTAGGATCAGATTTTGGCGATTCCTTCTCTTTAAGTTTTGTTCTCCTTGAAGTCTATTTTAATTGGCCACTTGAATCACCCAAATCGGATAAGAAATGAGCAAGTTATGGCCAAAATACGAAAACTGGTCAGAACTGGAAAACCAGAACAAGTTGTACCGGTAGAACTTAACTTCTACCGGTAGAACTTGGCCAAAAATGACCAGAATCAAAGTTGTACCGGTAGAACTTAACTTCTACCGGTAGAAGACACCCGAGAATGCCCAGAATGGGTGTTTTCTCTCCTTTTTCCATATTTTTGATCCCCATTTCAACTCTATACTTCATCTACACTTCAAAATTCACTCCATATGTCTCTTATAAACTCTTTGCCTACTCAATTTCCTCTTTCAATACTTATTTTCTTTCAACAATTTATCCTAAGTGCTCTCAAACCCACTCTAATATGGAGTTATTATCCATACACAACCCAATCATGATGATTAGTTAGGGTTTGTTTCTAAACCCTAACTCATTCTTACTATTAACCATGAATTCATCCTTCGGGAGGATTCTATGCTTTGCTTGTACTCTTTAGGTTTTATTCATCTTACTTTCCATGATTGTTGGTTTAGAATGAAACCTAGCAAAAACCCTAGATTTGGAGACAACTAATAAGCTATACAATTACATGGAAAACCATTCAAACTTTAAAACCCATGTAATTCCATGCGAAAATCGAGTTCCATACCTTAGTTTGGCTTTGCTTGCTCTTCTTCTCCTCTTCTTCTTCTCTTCTTCTTCTTCTTCTCTCTTTCTCTCTTCTTCACGGTTTGCTCCCCCCACAAATGAGACCAATTTGGTCTTTAAATTCCAGATTTTCTAAGGCCTTGTTTGGCCCTCCAAAATAACCCATTTTTAGGTCAAGTTTGCTTATTTGCTTTTTAAGCCCATAACTCATTCTATTTGCAAAGCAATTTATGTCATATTATACTTTGGCCTCTAATTTGTGCTTCTGACTTTTATACCCCTCTTTGAACCAAACAAAATTATCCTTAAGTTTGTAACTAAGGTCTCTCATTTCCGGTTTCACATTTAACTCATGAAGCAGTCAAATTAAGGCTTCTGAAATACGCAAACATGTTGAAAACGACTAAGTCTGTTGGGGTGTGAGATGGCTGAGCAGAGGCGGACGTAGAAAGGAACGTCCATGGGGCCTTGATCGAGCACAATCGGTGTTTGATCGACGGACTTTGCACCGGCTGTAGGTATTACAGCGAATGCTATAGCACGGGCTAGTATAGCATGTAGGCAGGAAGATCCTAGTAACCCCCAAAGGTTTAGGGCGTATCATCCTCCGACATTCACAGGGGGTAAAGGATTCGATGGTGGTAGACCATTGGTTCATGCAGAACGAGAAAGTGTTAGAGGCAATGGAGATTACCTCGGCGACCGGGATTAGGCTAGCTGCGTTCTAGCTAGAGAATGAGGCCCAAATATGGTGGAAATGGGCAAGGACCTCTAGAGACCTTAGAGGAGCCGTTGCATGTGAATTCTCCCCTAGGGATTAGGGCGAGAATAAGAACGATAAGTCGAGGTTGCGAGTTAGAGATCTCGGGGACTCTACTCACGGTGGACTTGAGGATCTTGGACATGTCAAAGTTCAAAGTCATCCTTGGGATGGATTGGCTGACAGTTTACAGGGTTGTTATCGATTGTGAGCGCAGAAGAGTTACCGCCTACACGCAGGACGGTACTCGTGTTGTATTTCAGGGGGGGCAAGCATGATATTTTTGCCACTAAGCGGTATCTGAGTCAAGTGTCGGGACGGAGTTCTTGGGTTATTTCATGAGCCTTACCCTAGGACGAGGAGAGATCAGGACTTGGTTACCTCCAGGAGTAGTATCTCGAATATGTGGATGTTTTCCATATGAGCTACGGACTACCTCCACGGAGGTGTAGACTTGATGTCGAGTTACACCACGGTACTTTACCCGTCTCTATGACTCGCATAGGATGGCGCGGGTTGAGTTGCGGGAACTTCGAGTCCGGTATACGAGGGCTGCGGACAAAGGGGTTCACCATTAGGCAAGACACTTCACCATGGGGCGCTCGAGGTTCTATTGAGCGAAGAAGAGGGGCGAGACCAGCCATTTAGCATTGACTACGACGGGTTGAACGGGGTTATGATCCGAGGTGGTAACCATTGCGAGGATTGATGATTTGTTGACCCGGGTGAGGAGGGCGAGTGCGCTTGAGATAGGCCTTCGCCTTGGTTACCATCAGGCGAGGGTTAAGTGAGATATCCACTGAAGGAGTTTAGGACGTTATGGGCACTTTAGATTTACGGTGATGCCCTTTGGATTGGCGAGTGCGGTGCATTCATGGATCTATGCATGGATATTCCGTACTATTTGTCGGTTTATCGTGATCTTCCGTGGATGACATCTTGATCTACTCGGTCAGTGGAACGAGTATCCTTGAGGGATCGTTTTTTACGGAGTTGTTGAGAAACCATCAGATGTACGCCAAGTTCAGTAAGTACGAGTTTTGGCTTATTGTGGTGAGATTTTTGGGACACGTGGTGTTAGCATCAGGAGTGTCAGTCGACCTAGAGAAGGTTGAGGCAGTGATGCGTTGGGAGGCCGAATGTCGATCTGCCGAATCATAGTTCTTGGGATTGGGCAGTGTCTGAGAGACACGAGAATGGGCTGGGTTGTCGTCGGGATAGGATCATTAGGACTTCGCCTACGGGATATGGACTCCATGGTTGAGTACGGTATTGACCATAGAGAGAAATAGGATACTTGGAACACTTTCGGGATCTTTCTACGGGTGTTGGTAGCGAAGGAGGATCGGTTTTCTCTAGTTCGGAGAAGGCGGAATACGCTTCACAGTTTGGGACTAGGGCGAGTTGAGCATGGTGGCGGGATTTCCCGAAGACGGGGATCAGACCCAGAGAAAATCCGGTCAGGTTAAGCGAGTAGGACATGAGAGTATACGTTCATTCCTCCACACCTATCTGGTCGGAGGAACTAGTTTCGAGTTCGAGGTGCTATCTGAGGCACTCTTAGCGGCCGCAGTTGGCTAAAGGGCGTGGTGGCGAAGTCGGGGATAGATCGGAGTTCAGCGGTGGGCGTGGTGGACCTTAGGGTGGTAGACCTATTGGTTGTTGATTGTCAGGCTTGACATGGATGGAGTTAGCCAGACCATCGGGTTGTCGATGAGTGAGACTAGAGTAGGGTTGTCATGCAGGCCACGACGATGGATTTGGGCTTAGAGGTTAAGGCCTTTAGAAGCCCGGGTATAGATGTTTTCCACTAGGATGTAGGGTGAGAGTTGACACGATAGGTCGAGATTATGAGTGAGAGATCTCAGGGTCGCTCATGGTGGGCAAGGTTAGTTGTCACAATATAGCATCATTGCGTTTATGTGCACGGTAACATCGCATCGAGTCGGGTGTGGGTGCACGGTATGGTCATTAACCACTCTTGGTGAGTGTGGGTTGAGTTTGTCTTTAGAACTACGTCCAATGAAAACTCATAGTTGAATCAGGAAATGTAAGAACAAAGTGTAAGCCCAGAAGAGTTATATGTCGAGATGAAAACACACGAACATGGTTATCTCGTGGGCTTAGAGTTGAGTGAGAATTCGGTAGTGACTCGAGATTTGGATCTCCATTGGAAATTGCATTGGGTGTGGTTAGTCGCGAGGATTTCGGTATATGGATATCATTCATGACATGGACTAGGTTGACGGAGTCCATTCGATTGTCGGTGGTGTGACCTTAGGAAGGTCGGCGTTACAATGAGGTTGTGTAGGGATCGCAGCGTTAATGAGTGATATGATTTTCCTGGAATTTCGGGGCGGAAATTCCTTTTAAGGAGAATGTAAGACCCAGAAATTCCCGATTTACGGAATAGGGCAAAACGTAATTTTGATTACAAAATTGTATTTTAAGGTTAAAAATCCGTAATTAATTCTCTACATCTAGGATGACAAAACGGATTGTACCGTTGGAATCGTCTCGCGAAATCTAGCTAGCACGTAAAATTTCGTAATTTTTCGAGACAGTCGGAGTTGACACGTTTTACGAGGCATCGCGTTTCGAGTGCCGTAAAACGATTTTCGATGCGACGAAAGTCACATATAGCATGTACTCATGTACCATGAGTGGTATGAGTAGAGAAATGATGAAATTGGACTGCCGAGATAATGTCGAATATCCGTCACGAGCGAGGGATGTAGCGTCATTTTGTAAATGTTTTAAGTCACTTCTGAGACAAAATAAGGAACATGATCTTCTTCTCCAAATTAAAAGTGAGCAAAGCGTGGAGGCATTTCGGTGGAATGCGTAGCTTGCTTTTGGGAGGATTTTAGAGAGGCGAGAGGGGGGCTTCTCTCTGCCCAGAAATGCACAAGATCCGGCCGTCGGCGGGCCCGGAGGCGAGAAGGAAAAAGGTTACGGGCGGCTACGTGGACTCAGGGATGGGGAGTTTCTTCAGACTCAGCAGGTGGGATTTTCTCCTGCTCGGGTTTTTACTCCCATTTTAAATGTTTTCCGATGTTCCGGTTGAATGGGGCAGCGGGGGCGTTAGTCGATCCCGAGCTGGGGCCAGAATGGATGATAGAATTTTTGAAAGAAAAGAAAAATGGAGCAGTGGTATTTGCTCCACGGTGACAGGTTCAAAATTATTGCCTTTGCGTGTTAAATGTTTGTTTGACATGCATTGGGCCGGGAATGGCTGTGGATTGCTGGTTCACTAAGTGAACCGGCGTTTTGTGATTTTTCGGGAATAGTAAGCGAGGGTTTCACTATTCCTGGAATAGTGTTCTCAAAATATATATATTTTTGTGAAAATACGTGTTGGTCGAGTGATTTAAATTAAATTACTCGTGTATGATCATTAGCCCAAGTGAGCTAATTTTGATGCTTGAAGTTGATTAATTACATGACATGATTGTGTGATTGGATATTATGCGAATATATTCATGTTGATATGTTTGCATGTGATTAGACTGTGATGGAACTGGCATACATGCATTCCATATGCACTGGAACATCCTAGGATTATAGGAGATAGTGCATGGGATGAGTCTAGAGAAAAATGGTTCGGAGGGTAGTCTAAAATATAAAATATCGGAGGGTAGTCCAAATAAATAATATCAAGTCGGACGATTGATATATATTCATCGGGTAAGTCACAAGCAAATAATATATCAGCGTCGGAGGCCGGTCAGTTGATATATATTCATCAATTAGTCCACAGACAAATATATATAAATTGTCGGACGACTGATTGATATGTATACATTGGAGGGTTGTCAGCTAATAAAAGCCCAATATTAAATACGAGGGCAGGCGAGTGAGAGAAAGTCGATGAGGACTCGGGATGCAGGTTGATCATATAAACATTAGTAGGATCATGCATTTTGCTTGAATGTGTGTTGCTGGAACATTGCACGCTGCACTTAGGTGGTGAGTAGCCAGCTTGAGGCGATTCTCCTCTTGGCTTTAGCTCACCCCGTCGTGGGATCCCCCTTTTACAATTACAGGGAGTGTGCGAGGAGACGGTTCGTCCTAGAGATTTATTGTGAAGAATGCCGGGATGTGGCTTTGATGGTTGTACATGTATTAGAACTCTTTAAGTTTAATATATGTATTGTTTAAGAGTAACAATATTAACTCTTGTAACTATGGGGTATATAGTTGGATTCATAGTCGGCATGTATGTTGAGTACTGTTTATGGGCCCAAGTGGCCGCATTGGATATATATTGCATATATTGGGTGTTTGGACCCCGGTATATCACGAGTCTTGATTTTTAGGTAGAGCTCTGTACAAAGGAGACTCTGTAGATTTTCTAAAGTGGCGTCGTGTAACCAGGCCTCCGCTTTTGTATTCCGTAGCGGGTTGGGTAGTCAACGGACCCCGGGTTTTGAGGCATCACATTGTGACCTTGGGAAGGTCGGCGCTTACACACAGCGAGTTGTGTAGATTCTACGTATGCATGGTTGGATGCGGTATGGGTGATAGATGGGCTGGAGCTCACGAAGTCGGCACATTTTCTAGCCATGCGGATGACCTTCACATTGGAAGGTCGCGGTTGTACATTCGAGATAGTCCGGCTACATGGAGTACCGATTATCCATGGTTGGATAGGGCTCGAGGTTCACGGCGCACTTTGGAAGAGTTTCCCAGGCTTTAGATGTTCCATGACTAACCATGAGTCGACTTTCCGCCCGAGACCAGGATGGTCGGTCGAGAGGACTATCTGAGTGTTAGAGGACATGCTGCGGCGCATCTGGATCATAAGGGTAGTTGGAAGAGCATTGCCCTTAGTGAAATTCGCGCTCTGGCTTGGCGGTTATCGGCGAGTATACAGATGGCACCATATGAGGCATTGTATGGGAGGCCATGTAGATCATCGATATGTAAGACCGAGGTGGGAGATAGCTCCATCACTGGTTCTAATCTAATTAGAGACACCTTCGAGAAGGTGAGCTTGATACGACAGCGTCTTCTCACGGCTCAGAGTCGGCAGAAGAGCTATGTTGATGTACGACGTCGACCCTTAGAGTTTGAGGTTGGTGATAACGTCTTCTTGAAGATGATGCCTAAGGAGGGTGATCGAGGATTCGACCAGACGCGGGTATAGCTAGGTTCATTGGACCGCCGAGATCTTTCGAGAGGGTGAGCCTTTACGCCAGCATACGGTTGGCTTTATCGTGACATGTCGAGGTGTCGCGGGTATTTCCGTCTCCATTACTCGAAGGTGCATAGGATCCGGCTCATGTAGTGGATTGGGGGGAGAGATTGAGGTTGTGATGGGACCTTCGAGGAGGGACCGGTGTGTGCATTATGGATAGCTGGGATCAAGTTTTGTGAAGCAAGGCCAGGTGAGGCTAGTGAGGGTGTTATGGCGGCAGGTGGGTGGAGGAGTCGACGTGGGAGCGCGGAGGGACCCAGCGATGCGGGCCACCTATCCCTTCTTGTTTAGGGATGAAGGTACGTGGTTTAGTCGTCTAATATTTAAATGACTAGTTTACGTGCATGGTCTAGTGCACGTTGCATATGCATGTGTTTCGTAGTGATTGTCCAGAATTTTGGGACGAAATTCCTTTTAAGGAGAGGAGAATGTAAGACTCGAGAAAATTCCAATTTTTTGAAAAATGGCAAAATTGTAATTTTGGTAAAAATCTAGAATTTTTCTAGATCTCTGATGATGAAGCAGGACTTCAACGTTTGGAATCGTCTCGCGGGGAAATCTAGCTACGTCGAATTCGTGAGTCAGAGACGATCGAATTTCACATCTTCGAACGCGGGTGTCGGGTGTTGTAAAACAGGTTTGAGAGACATGTGATGTGACAAAAGTCACCCATTACATATACTCATGTGACACATGTTGCATGAATAGAGAGATGATAGAAATGGACGGCCTACATAGTGCCAAGTGTCAAAAATCTAGAAGAAGGGACATGATGGGAATTAAATGAAAGTTTAATGAATAAAACTGAACTTGGGATAGTGATCTTCTCACGAAAATTAAAAGACAAAAGCGTGAGGGGCTGGAGAGAGGAGATACGAGTGAGAGGTGCGATTTTGAATTTTAGAGAGAAGCGGGTTGACATGTTGTCGACGGACCTTCGGTTTTTGGTGTGTCACACTTACCTCTAGAGTTCGGTAAATATATTGGACAACCCTCCAGGGGTGATTCTTTGGGTAATTCTCTAGAAATAGTCATCGATCGACCTCCAGAAGAATGTTGAACCTTTCTCAAAGCCCGATTCTTGGAAAATCTTCCTTGAAATTCCTTTCACAATCGTTTTCATTTTCTTTTATTTTCCTTCATGTCATGCACTCACACTTACCATCTAGGGTGCCTCGGTGCATATGGAATGCATTATGCCATTTCCAAAATATTCATGCTAATATATTTCTCATGTATATATTAACAAAATTAATTCACATAATTCATGTTATTCGATTCTGTCAATAACACCAAAAATTAGCTCATGGGCTAATAACAATCAAGTAATTCATTTTGAATCACTTGACAACACAAAAATGCCTGACAATCCACGTGAGCGGTGAGACATAGGGTCGGCCTTGTTCCACTGACCACCTGATAGGGTTTTCTCCTTGGTTCAAGATTTTTGAGGCCCGAATTAACCACCGCGACCATTTAGGCCTCGATAAATCCCGACCATTAAAATGGATCTTAGCGAAGAATAAACCAAGTAGAGGCGATCCACTGCCTCTTGGGTTGTCGAACTCCATGACCCAGGTGTCACGTGTAGCCGCTGCAGAACTTTAGATGGCTTTGCTTCTTGGTCAGCGAGCTGAAGCGGTCCGAAAGCTAGGAAATCTAGAGATAAATCACTCTTTCTCTCTCTAAAAATTGGATCTCACCCTCACTGCCCATTTTTTTTCAATTTGGAGAAGAAGAAGACTATTTTTTCTTTTATCTTATTCATTTAATCTTTTCACTAAATCCCCATTTTGTCCTTTAGTTTGGATTTTTGACACATGGCTTAATCTAAGCCATTCATCTCCATCATCTCACTAATCATGCAACATGTGTAACATGGGTACATGTAGTAGGTGACTTTTGTCACATCACATGTTTTTCATAAATCGTCATATAGCCTTAGACACGGTGCCTTGAAAAACGAAATTTCGACATCTCGAGTCGACCAAAAATTAGTGGTGGTTAGATTTCGTGAGAAGATTCAGTGAAATCTAGTTTCGTCATCCCAGAGATCTAGAAAATTTCAGATTTTGAGGTCGAAATTACCATTTTGCATTTTCGAAAATTAGAATTTTAAGTTTACATTCTCCCTCCTTAAAAGAATTTCGTTCCAGAAATTTCGTACCTCCTGACAGATCACATGCATATGCAACGTGCACTACGCCATGTATGTAAACTAGTCATTTAAGTATTAAACAACTAAACCATGTACCTTCATCCCTAAACAAGAAGGGATAGGTGGCCCACATCGTGTCCTCGCGCTCCCACGTTGACTCCTCCACTCCACGGTGCTTCCATAGCACCCTCACTAGCCTCACGGTCTTGCGTCGCAAAACGATCCATTTATCCATAATGCTGGTCTACTCCTCGAGAAGGTCCCATCAGTGTCAGCCTCGATCTTTCCCCGATCTACTACGCAGGCTGGATGCAGGTGTACCTGCGGAGCATGGAGACGTGAAATACCTCGTGGATGCCTGACATGCTTGGCGGTAAAGCTAACTAGTCTGTGACGATTCTTTTACCCTCTTAGGTATCTCGAATGGCCCGTGAACCTCGGCGATAAGCCTGCAGCATCGGGCGACCCTCTTCTCAGGCATCACTTGAGAAGGCGTGATCACCAACCTCGAACTCTAAGGGTCGACGTCGTACATCGGCGCAAGCTCTTATCTTGAAGCTCACGAGTCGTGAGAATCTGTTGTCTTATCAAGCTCACCTTCTCGAAGGTGTCTCTAATCGGATCGGGACCGATTAGTAGACTCTCTCCACCTCGATCCAACATATCGATGATCACACATGGCCTCCTGTCTGATTGCCTCGTATGGTTCCATGTATACTCGCAGTAAGCTGTTGTTATAGGCGGAATTCCACTAAGGGCAAGTGCTCTTCCATTACCCTTATGATCCGGGAGCGCATGCTCGTAGCATGTCCTGCAATACTGTATGGTCTCTACGGTGACCATTAATGCATCAGGTGGAAGGCTATGCTGGTGGTAGGTGTGCTGAAGCGCTTTTTAGGCTCTTGAGGTCTTGCGTAAACCTCAGGAGTCCTATCGGAGCACTATGGATGCGGTGCTCCATGTGGCTGGGACTATCTCGGATCTCTGGCCGGCGGGAATCTCTCGATGTGAATTAAATGCAACGCGGTGAGAAAATGTGCGAGCTTTGTGGCTGGTCCACTATCACCCACATCTGCGCGTCATGTCCTTGCGGTGTCCGGTGGCAAGTGGGTCACAAAATCCATCGTGACGTGCTCTCACTTCTACTCGGCCACCTCCAATGCGTGAAGTAGTCTGGCGGCTTACGGTGCTCGGCGCGCTTTGTAGCGACCGCGTGAGGCATCGTGAGCGAAATCCTACGTGTCTCTTCATTAAAGCTCTTAGTAGTCTTGTGACGAAGATCTGAGTACATCTCGTGCCACTGGATACTACGACAAATCAAGAGCAGTGCTGAAACTCCACGAGAATCTCATCTCTCAAATCAACCATTGGGAACCATTACTCTTCCTCTATCTGAAGCTGACTACCATCTGCGTGGGCCGGTTGACCCTCGTCACTGTACTGTGTGCAGATCCACGATGAACACTATCTACGTAATCGCATCGTCACTACGCTCAATAGAGGCAGTTGTATCTACTAAACTCCCTAATGTACCTAAGCACCTTTCGCTATCTGATGATCAGTATCCCACGATCTCGAGCATCGCCACTCGGGGAAGAATTTATACTATTTAATGCTCCTCGTGACTTGGTAAAGTGCATCGGCCACCACATTTGCCCTACCGGGGTGGTAATGCAAAGAAATGAAGTCATAATCCTCTAGGAACTCCATCCTGCAACGTTGCCTCATATTGAGGTCATTGCGTGAAAATATACTTCGGACTTTGTGAGTGCGAGTACACCTCGGCGTTCGTCGTATAAATAGTGGCACCAAATCTTGAGGCGAAGACTACGACGCCAACTCCGTATCTTGTGGGGTAGTGCGCTCCTTGATTCTTCAATGCGGGAACCATTAGCTACTACCCTCGGTGCATCAAAACACATCCGATCCGACCCTCAGGCATCTGCGATACACTTTGTGTACCCTGTCTCTGTCTGGAACTTTGAGATAGGGGTGAAGTAAACCTCCTCTTGACTCCTGGAATGCCTCCTTGCTGCATAGAGTCACGGCTAATCGGGAGAAATCCTCAATGAATCTCACAGCCCAGTACCCGGCCAATCAGCTTCATTATCTCGACTTCAGCCTCGACTCATCACGGTATAGACGCCTGCAGGTCGGCAGCGTACGATGCGACACCGCGCGTGTCCCCGAAATCTCACCTCGATGCTTGAAACTCGCACTTGCGAACTTGGCGTACAAGCGATGCTATCTCGGCAAATTTGTAATACAATCCTTAAATGATACTCATGCTCCCTCTGCGGCGGGTAGATCAAATGTCATCCCTGAAATTTCTGACAAAGCAGTCTAGATAGGGTTGGAATACTACATGATTGAGGTCGAAATGAATGCGCATTTGGCGCGTTCGTCCCGATCAAAGGGCATCAACGTAATATCAAAGTGCCCATAGTGTCCTAAACCACATCTTAGGGATGCTCCGTCTCCCTAACCTCAAGCGTGGTAACTAGTGCGAAGGTCACATCTTGGAGTAGACTCGCTCCTCTCAATGATCCAAACAGTCATCGATCCTCTCGTGATGAGTCTGGAGTTCTTGATCGTAACCTGATGGTTGTCGGTAGTGATGCACGGTCGAGAGGGTCTTGTCCTTAGCCCTTAAACGGGGCCAGGACGCCCCATGGTGAAGTGCCCGGTCTAATAAACCCCTTGTCAGTAACTCCTGGCCATTTGGACTCACGAGGTTCTTCTGCAGCTGACTAGTGCCATCATGTGGAGTCATAGAGATGGGCGAAGTACCGGGGTGTGTAACTTCGAGCCCGAAGTCTGACCCTCTGCTTGGAGGCGATCCGGTAGCTCATCCTGAAAAACATCCTCATACTCGTAGACTACTCGAGGTAGATCTAAGTCCGGTCTCCTCGTCCTCCGGAATGGAAGCTTGTTAGCCCGACAGCGTATCATGACACGGACTCGTCGGCGTCTGAGTGAAATATCATCTTGTCCTGAATCTGACCACAGTGCAGATCACTGCGTGTGGCGAGTAACCTCTACGCTCTGATCGATGCGACTCTGTAAGTGTCGACGATCCATTCGGGATGACGTCAGGCTCACGACATGTCCCGCGACCTCGGTCCTTTGTGAGTAGAATCCAGGATCTCACAACTCGCAGCCTCAGACATATCATCCACTGTCCCATCTCCGCAATCACACAAGGGAGGGAACTTCGCTATCTGAGGGCTCCTCAGAGGCCTCTGACCTCCCAAGCTTGACTCTATCCGCGACTAATGTAGCGATGAATGAATGCGAAGCATAGAATCGAATAACTCTTTGCCGTGGGGCGAGATAGCAAAATATTTTGTCGTGTAATGAGGTACGATCTGTGGCTTGGTCGGTGGTGTGATGGGCGTAGACACGCCCACTGAACCCCTGACGTCCACACTGTGGGCCTCGTCTGCCTCGGCCCATAGCTTTGGCCTCTCGGCCTCACTGTGTAATGGGAGGTGCCGGGTCGGCTCAGCAGGCGATCACTGGCTCCTTTGGCTGTCTTGGGCTATGGAGGAATGGTGTATCCTCTCTGTCTACCTCACGTATTGGGACTCGCTATCCAGAGAATACAGGATCCTGTCTGCAGAGTGATCCCACTCCTCATATGTCAGAATTTCATGGCGGCAATGGTAGCACACCATCTGCCCGGCTGACGCGACCCGATCCTCACGCTCGGATGGCGCGACCTTGGAACCAGTAAAGCTGGAAGCCTTACGCTGCTTTTCGAGACTAGAAGAAAATGACTCTCCTTCCTCTTGCTACTAACACCCGCGTCAGTGCTCAGAGCATCCTCGATCTCTCTCACATGGTCATGGCGGTCAATGTAAGTCCCATTGTCTTGTAGGCGAGAGGCTCTGATCCACGCCCAAATGAATGACTTTGTGATTCTCGAATCTCGACCTTGGCCATGTCAGTGGCCACGTAGTCATCAGCAAAACGGGCTAGCTCCATGAATCTAGCCCGCGTACTCCAATGCGGTCATAGTCCCTGCCCGGCTCAGGAACTCCTAAGCCTTCGCATGACGAGCAGTGTCCGGAAAATGCTTGCCGTAGAAAGATCATGGAACTTTGCTCCCAGATCATTGCCTCCTAAATCTCTAGAGGTCTTCTCTAGTTCCACCCCACACTTGGGCCTGCCTCTACATTTGGAATCTGTTGGTCGATCGCAGTCATATCGGGAGGCGATCTCCAGTAGCCTCGATACCTTCTCGACACCATGAACTTGATGAATTACTGTCACCATCAGTTCTCTCCCTTTGAATATCGAAGGATGACGGCCCTGAACCTCTAGAGGTTACCCCTGACCTCCCCGGCCCGCTACACCTGGCTCGTGCAATGGCAACACCGGCAATCCCTATAGCCTCGTGCCATAGCATTGGCTGGTCAACATCAGGTGCGTCGCTAGCACCTCGTGGACGACAGCCCTTCTTCGCGACTAAACATCTACACACGTCAAATGGCAAGTTAAGTTCTAACGCAGCATCTCTAAGGTGTAAACGCAACCTAGAGACACTATCCGCATACCGAAAAATTTCTATAAGCTATATCCATGCATTCATAGGTAATGCAAGTCAATAATTTCATATATTAAATCATATGCAACAAATAAAATTTTATTTTATTTTATTTTATTTTATTTTAAAATCTCGTGAACAGTGTTCATGAACAAGGATTTAAAACAAAGGACTCATAACAAAGGCACTAAGTCAAACCAGTCGAGCAGACAATGCATACTACCTTTGATGGCCCAGCCGCTGCGACAAGCCGCGGCGAACGCCCTCGCCGCAGTAATGAAAGCCAGGTCGTGGCTACGGCGCTGGCGCCGCGGCTCAGAGCTTTATCGTGGCGCCCGGCGCCAGGTCGCAGGTCGCTCCCGCAAAGATCACCCCTCTCCCCGCTATACAAAATTGTAGCGGCGACGCCAGCGCCCATGCCGCGTAATCGCGCGCCGGTCGCGCCCGTGTCACACGCCGCGGTCGCTATATCGCAGCCTCACGCCTATACGCGGCATAAAGGTCGCCCCAGCCACGCATATGTAAACCATCGACGCTGATCACCCTACTCCGCAAGCCGCGCAGCGCCGCCGCTTCGCTGCCAGCAGCCGCCGCGGTCGTTAGCAAAGGCGTCGTGGCGCCATTGGTCAGACAGCTCCCGCCAGCTCCCGACACCCGCTGACCTATCATGGCCTCGGGGTGCCTCAGCCGTGTCACCACAAAATACTTCTATGTCAGACGGACCAAGACTAGAGCTGGGCAAGAGTCTACCCAACCGTCATAAACCTTTTTTTTTTTTTTCACTCATTCATTTTTTTTTTTCATTTTTCTTGATCCAAATATCGAAGACAACAAAAATATATATATATTTTTTCATGTTCAAAGAGGAACCAAATAAATTCATTAAAAATTTATTTTATTTATTTTTACGCTTTACACATTATAAAACCTCGTAAAAAAATTTCATACATTTTTTTCCTATGTGCTATTCACCAAGCACACAAAACCACAACATACACAATAACACATCATCACACATCAATCATTAAAATGCACAAGGAATGCGTGATTAACTCCAGGCCCACTGCTCTAGGTAATCGTATACCTAACTTATCGATACTAAGCTATACTCTTTAAGACTGGCATTAAACTCTAGGTATTTATAATCCCAAGTTCTCCGATACCAAGCCGTGACGCCTAATTCCTTTGCCTCGTTGACAACCCGCTGAACTCACGGACACCCGTGTCTCATATTATGAGACCTATACATGAGTAAAATTAGCCACTTAGGCCCATACATCAGTACTCACCAAAATACATAAACTATATAACAATAGTTCAAGAGTTATTACATTACTCTTAACCAAAACATATATCAAAATTTAAAGTTTTAATACACATTATACAAATGAATACCAAAGGTCAATCCCGGGCTTTCTTCTAAAAAACCCAATTTTCTAGTGGAGCGGCTGGTCCTCCCCGTACACTCCCTATACCTAAAATAATGATCCGATTGTGGAAGGAGCAATGCCCAGAAGATAATTTCCACTACAAGTAATTCCCACCTAAGTGCACATGTTATATAAACTAAACACACTCTCAAGCAAATACATGATCCTACTTGAATGTCTACATGCCCAATCTTATGCCCTCGAGTCCCCACCTCCACTCCTCACACATGCCTGCCCAAACGCTTAAAAATACATTTTCAAAACAAAATGCTTTGTTTCTCGAAACTTACTCACCGAAGCTTCGATAGATATATTGGGGACAACCTCCGAGGTGAATTGGTCGGGTAATTCTCCGAACGCCATGGATCGCCTGAGATGAGTCAAGCCGGACAACTCTCCAAGGAAATTATTCGGAAATTCTTCCTTGAAATTCCTTTCACAATCGTTTTCATTTTTCTTTTATTTTCCTTCATGTCATGCACTCACACCTACCATCTAGGGTGCCCTGGTGCATATGGAATACATTATGTCATTTCCAAAATATTCATGCTAATATATTTCACATGTATATATTAACAAAAATTAATTCACACAATTCATGTTATTCAATTCACAATCAATAACACCAAAATTAGCCTGCTACTGCCAATAACAATCCAGCACCATTTAATCACCCAACAACACAAAAATCACACAACCAATCACGTAAACAGTAGAACTCAGGCCTAGACTGCTCACGCCACATTAATGCATTTTCTCCACTCGCCCAAAGATTTTCAGACGGTACACGACCATTCAGTTTCAATAAATCCTCATCCATTAAAAAATGACTCTAAATTAAAGAATAAACCAAGTAGGAAAATATCCCTTGCCTCTGGTTGTTTGAACTCCACAAAACCGATCCACGCCAGAGTTCTCAAATAGACGACTTTGTCAGTCTCACGAGAACCAACGGCCCAAAAGCCGTGAAATCTGCAGATAAGCTTCTACTCTTTTCTCTCTCTAAAACTGACATTATCTCACGCCTGCTTTTTTCAATTTGGAGAAGAAGAATACTATTTCTTCTTTTGTCTTATTCATTTAATCTTTTCACTAAATCTCCATTTTATCCTTTAGTTTGAATTTTTGACACATGACTTAATCTAAGTCATTCATCTCCATCATCTCACTAATCACGCAACATGCACACATAGTACATGTAGTAGAGGCGATTCTCACACATCACATGTCTTCACAAACCATCATGCGCACCTTCGACACCCTAAGGCCTCAAAAATGTAAAATTCGACTGCCTTTGAATTCACGAAATTCGACGTGGTAGCTTGATTTCACAGATGATTCTAATAATCAAGTCCTGCTTTATTATCCAGATCTAAAATTCTGATTTTCTAAAATTACAATTTTACCATTTTTCGTAAATTAAAATTTTCCCCTGTTTATATTAAAAGTTCAAAATTTAAATTTAAAATTTAAAATAAGTAAATATTTACTTTAAAATAAAATGTAAAATAAAAATATTTCATTAGAATAATTTATTGAAAATTGAAAATAAAAAAATTAATAGTTAACTTGAGTTTTAAGAATATTTTAATAATTTTTTAAACTTCCACTTAAAAGTTTAAAAATTACACCTGAATTTAAAATTAAAATAAATAATATCTCTTTAGTTTTAAAATTTGAAGTTTATCTTTATTTTTATGTTAAAATTTAATTTTTATTTTATGTATTTTGGGTTTGAAATATAGAGAGGAGTTGCAAACTACAGATGAGAAAAGGTGAGAGTGAGAGAGAGAGGAGGAGAAAGGAAGGTGGTTGGGTGAGAGAGGCAAAACATATGGTAGGAGGGTATTTCTAGGATTTTTCCTTCAATCATTAGATATGCTAATCAATTGATATTTGAGGGAAATAATTTTTTTTTTCTTTCAGTGAGCCTGAAAACACAAAACAGATATTAACCATGGGAGCATTTTGGCTGAAACATAAACTAATGCTATAATCTTGCAATATCAGAGAAACATCTAATTTAATAACCTACATTTCTCTTAAAGTGGTAACAATGAAACAATAGATTCCTCTATTTATTGATTTTAGAGATTTACAAGCAACAAAAACAACATGCGTATAAAGATGTTGTCTTTTATACATGCTGTCTTTGGAACCTGGGAAGTACCAAGGAAAAAAATAAAGAGAAAAAATGGATAGAAAGAAAATTTAGGAAAAAATAAAATATAGGTTTAAACTTAATAAATTAATTCTATATGTTTATTCAAACTTATTTTATTGTTTTCTTATTATACAAAGACTAAGAAATTTAAAATATGTTGAATTTGAGATATCATTATTTGATTGTATTTATATTTTTCATAAATAAACTAAACATTTAAAAATCATTTTCCGTAAAGATTGTTTTCAAGACTTTCTTTGGTTCCAAACTCCAGCCACAATTGCTCATAAGATGTCGATTCAAAGTCCATCATTGTAATCTAAGTCGCTTAGTGATCAAGCACATAGACATGATCATTTAGTCTTTCTACTAGCATTCCCTTGTGTATATGAAATCGATCACCTAGGTTGAACTGAAGGTCTCCTATTGCAGGTAACTTCGTGTGAGCTTGAGCAATTGAATTACTATGCAAGTTCATTTTACTCAGATTGTCATGCAAACCATTTGTGAATTCATTTGATTGATGTGAACCTCCAGTGTGTGGTGACCAACGTGTGTTCTAACAATTTTGTCAACATATTCACTTATCTCATATTTACCCAAATGTTTTAAAATCAAATTAATGTTTTGATTAATTGCATGAGTTTGTTGTTCGAGGAAAAATTAACGGTGAGTCAATTGACCAATATTACTTAATTAAATTACTTACCAATGCAAAGTCTCAATCAAATCAAGGCTTTATTTGTACCACGTAATGACTTTGGTGAATAATGCACTCAGACATCATTTAGATCTCTGGTGATAAAGCTTTGTTCTTGCTCAAAGTTAGCTGCTCTCACGATCTCTGCAGTGAAGAAATAAGATTCAACAAAGATCTCTCACACGACTACGAGATAATTTAAAATTTCATTGAGTGCAATCATAAACTATATTTAACGCAACAAACAAAATCCAAAAACGTAATGCATATATATCATATATCACATTTAGCCACAAAAAATAACTAAAAATCAAATGTATTTTTTTTAATACTTTTTATCCTCTATCAAATAAACTGGAACCTAAAACAATCAAACAAAATATACTTAAATATCACGAATATTAACTAAGTTTTCAAAATAAAAGAAAATTTTACCTGTTGAAGAACCTTTAGGACGCCTACAATTCATTAGCGTGATGGCAAAGGAATCAAATAAGTGTACAATTATTTGATGAGGGAAAATTGATCGAGTGTGCAGGTGTTTGGTTCTGCTGCCTGTTGGTTACGACCCAGACCGATACTTTTCAGCCAACAATCTCTTTCACGCAAACGTCAAACACGAGAGACTGATTGTCCAACATGAGACTCTAAAGCTTCGTTGAGATCCGTAATCATCTGGCTGAGATATCTGATTCTATGTTGTGAACCAGTCAGTGTTTTCTCTTCCTTGTTGTTTTCTTTTTCACTTTTTTTGGGTTTAAGAGATTTTGTTTGGCTATTGGGGGCATGGATGATTTGGGGATACCGATTTGGGTGAGGTGCAGATGGAAAGAGAGAGACGTGTTGGGATTGGGATTGGGTGTGATTTGGGGATTCCAAGACCATTACCAAAAGAGAGGTGCAGATTGGGATTGTGTGTAAACGATTATCTGAATCTTGATGAAACTTGGTGCTGGAGAAGGATTTGCGGCTGCGGCGGTGGAGATGGATTTGCGGCTGTAAGGCTACAAGGAGTTGGTATCGCTGTTGTTGGAGTACGTGAAGGGGTTTCACAGATTCGCGACTGCTAGTCATGGATAATTGCAGATTCCATATCAAGGGATAGCCTAAAAATCCAAATCACAGAGAAAGGAGGATAGACACAAGACACCTAATTATGATGGAGTGTCAATGCGAGAGGTGATGGTGAAGCCTCGACAGCTCAATATCCAGCTACAAGTGGCAGCAATGGGCCGCAGAAGGGATGGTTGAAAATCAAACTTATAAATGTGATTCCAGAACTGCTTATGCTAGCGACAATTAAAACTGATATGACGGCTATAAAAGCAATAACAAAATTGAAAAGCAAAGTAAATTAAAATAAACAGGGCGTAAGCCTTTCTATGTTTCTCCCAGATCACTCAGATCCCCCAAAACAGTCAGCATTTATGCATATCCAATAAAACTTTAATATATATACTGACTCTGGGGACAAAGCCAAAAATTTAGATTAAATAACAAATAATAATAATAATCTGTCCAATTGGTTTTCTATCCTTTAGACCAACACAACCCACTCCATCCCACATATATTATCCACAGCAAAGAAGAAACCATGGAAAAAAAAAGTGACACATATATATACCTGAAGAAGGTGATGAAAAAATCCAAAAATATTTTGAAACATTTATTCCATTAAAACAAAGAGGGTGTTTTTCCAATCCGTTTTGTCTGGAAATCATCTCATACCTATTTTCCAGTCTTCTCTTTTATTCCATAAAGATTAGGCTTTTTCTGTTCATGTCCTACCGCCTCATTACTTCATCGCATTCCATCAGCTAGGAACGTGGTTTCTTTTTTACGCGATACCTTATTCAGATGAAAGGATTCAACACACATAAAACAGATTCGATCATCAGATATCATATTTTTAAAGAACCCAGGTCAAGATATTCTAGTTGATATATTATCAAATCTGAGTACGCTGATAACGATTTGTTCATTACATGTCACTGATATAAATGAATATCATAGTTTTAGTAATTTGTATTTGATCCATCGATCTATCACAAGTTTGAATAACAAAATATTTCCTTTAAATCAAGAGATCATCCATGACCCGAAAGATTATGCTAATTAATAACTTTAAACAAACAAACGGCGCATTAAACTGACTGCACAATGCTGTCAATCCACTGTCCATTTGAATCGACACCAAGTTTGCTTTAATTTAATTAATAAGTAGCTATTCCAAATCCAAACAGATCTTTCTAGTTTTCGGTTATTATGCCATCTATTCATCAAGATATTCGTCATTACAATTGTTACAACGCGTTTTATCTTATCATGTTTATTTAAAGTGAGTAAGATCCAAAGATGAAACAATTTATTCACCAAGATATCATATCGCTTCATTTATTGTTGCAAGAAACTGTTCTTAAAATATCTGTTAGTCCAACATGATTATCAAATCTGTAATGTCATACCGATTATTATACATTAACCCAACACTATTCTGTCTGGTTTACGCTTGATCTACAATTCCAGTCTCAATCCATCGACCATCGCAAGTTTGAATCAATAAAACTATCTAAGACTACATGATGATAATTGAACACAAAAATCACAACGAACATACCATTTAACGCCACACTGCCCATCAGAACATACCACCTAAGTCTTCAATTATGCTACATGATATATAAGAAAATATGAAAATTAGTATTAAAATCCCAAACTTTTAAGTGATTTTCATGATTTAAAACTTGAATAAAAAGTTTGTATTTTAAGATGTAAGTAATTTTTTAATTCCTAAGCTATGATCCTAAACAAGATCCTAATCCTAAGAATGTCCAACAGACATGTAACGGAAATCATCGCTACCAGCCTCAGATTATTTAAGTTATTCAAATTAGTCCTTAATTTTCATAAAATTAGAAATTGTTATATTTTAAAAGGCAAATTTTAAATATTTATCTTATCAAATACAATAAACTGATCCATTCCAAGTGAGTTTCATGTTTTCAAGGTATTGACTTAAGATTTTATTTGAGGGTAATGTCAACATAAATAAGAGCATTATTCTGAATTGAATGGTAGGGATAAAGCCGTCGCAAGGTTAGTTAATTAAAAGTAGAATACGTTAAATATTCTGAACAAATGGTATAATAACAAAAAATAAAAATAAAAATAATGAGAAAGTGAGGGGTGGATATTACGTTTCTTGTTAAAAAAGGAGTAAAGAAAAAGAGTAAGAAAAGGGAAAATATGTAAAAAAGTCTTTATTAACTTGATCTCTCCCCACAGCTGTCCATCACTTGTTTTCCCAGTCTTGCATTCACCATGGAACTTGTGAGCCCAATCTTGGATGTTGCCTGTTGCTTGTGGGATTCTACTGCCTAGCGTGCTATTTACATCCGGGATTCTCAGAAAACTTTCTTTCAAACTCCCCAAGGACTGCACGGGAGGAGCCGAAGAACGCCCCGCTATGATGTCAATGAAAAGCATCGTGAAGTGGTGGGAACTTCTGCTGAAGCAAAACGTACTATGTCGATGGCTGGATCCATATGCTGTAGTTTTCATGGAAAAAGCAGTTAATTGACGTATTGCAAAAGGAGGATGAGAGATCCAGAAGAAATGTTTTGGAAACCTCCCGTTGTCCCAAAACTGCCGCGCCAGCGACAAGATCGGGAAGATGGTACCTCAGAAAGATGGAAGATGTGGTTTAAAGGAGATTTGAAATGAATTTCAGTGGTGGAGCTGAACTCCTCTTCCCAGTCCTGTCGTGATGGAGAGGCCTTTGACAAGACGGTGGGCTTTAGATTCATTGTTGACCACGTTTGTGTGCAGCTCCAGGATGAGAAAGTTGAAGTGTGGGATTATATGGCATGGGGTGGGCAAACCACCCTTTTGACTAGAATCAACAATGAGTTCCTCAAAACCAGGGATGAATTTGATGCAGTGATTTTGGTGACGGTGTCCAGACCTGCAATTGAAGACCAAGAAATTTGTCCTCTTATTGGATGATATGTGGGAGCCTTTTGATCTCTTTGCAGTGGGGATTCCTTCCTGTGGATAATGGAATAAGTCCAAGGTGGTCTTCACAACCCGATTTTCAACTGTTTGCTTGGACATGGGAGCTTAGGGCATTGAAGTGAAGAGCTTAGCATGGGAGGAAGCATTTGCTCTGTTTCAGAAATATGTTAAGGAAGACACCATAAATTCTCATCCCCATATACCGAAGCTGGAGGAGATTGTCGCCAAAGAGTGTGCCGGCCTTCCACTTGCCCTCACTTCCATAGGATGAGCCATGGCTGGAACAAAAACACCTGAGGAATGGGAGAAAAAGATAAAAATGCTGAAGAACTATCCATCAAAGTTTCCAGGTATGGATCGAATCATTTGTTTTCGCATTTAGCGTTCAGTTATGATAGCCTACAAGATGAAGCCACCAAATCATATGTTTCCTATTGCTTCATATTTCCGAGGATTATGAAATCCATTGTAAATGAACTTGTACAATTGTGGATTGAGAGGGATTTAGTATGAATCCAGTGACATAAAAAAAGCAAGAAATGCAGAAGACATTATTGAAAGTTTAAATCATGCATGCCTTTTGGTGATACATTATCCTAATTATGCAAAGAGGCTAGAAAAATTCGTGAAGATGCATGATGTCATCCGTGACATGGCTTTGTGGTTAGCTTGTCAAAATGGGAATAAGAAGCAAAAGAGATTTGTGGTTGTGGATGAAGGCAAATTGGTTACTGCTCAAGAAGATGAGGAATGGAAGGGCACACAAAGTATATCATTAGTCACACCTACTTTTGAAGAACACATAGAATCTCCTTCTTTTCCTGATCTTCAGACTTTACTGCTATTGGGTAATAGGAGGAGAATATTTTCACTTCCAAGTGGATTTTTCTCATATATGCCTTATATAACGGTTTTGGACCTGGGAAACCATTCTCTTACTTTACAGTATCTTAATTTGTCTAATACAAGGATAAGAAAGATACCAATGGAGCTCTAGAACTTGAAAAAACTAAGGATTTTGTTATTGAATAATATGGAGAGACTCCAAAGAATTCCATCTCAAATCATATCAGGTCTTTCATCTTTGCAGTTGTTATATTATGACTCTGGCAAGCTACTATGGAGACTGTAGAGGTTATTAAAGAGCCATAAGGGCTGATATCAGTGACAGAAGTATCCATTAGTCTTTGTAATAGTGTTCTTCCCATCCAAACATTATTGAACTCTCAAAAGTGACAAAGATGCTTAAAACACTTGAAAGTAGAACAATGTTTGGACATGAACTTTCTCCACTTGTTATTTCCTTATCTAGAGGAGGTGATCTCTCTTATTGTTTCAAGTTGAAAGATGTGATACTCCTCCATTCGGAAAAGGAAGCTGTCCACTTCACATTCCCAAGGGATAAGCACTTCAACCACCTTTACATGGTTACAATACATTATTGTCTGTATTTAATAAGATTGATGCCTTATTTATGCTCCAAATCTCAAGTCTTATACATTTTCGAGATGTAATTTTTTGGAAGAAGTGATACAAGTTGAATAGTCTGGGGTTTCAGAAATTGCATCCAATTTTAGCTTGTTTTCAAGACTACGTATTCTCTCTTTGCTGAGTCTACCGAAGCTAAGGAGCATATGTGGACAGAGTTTGCTATTTCCTTCCTTAAAGTTGATGCATATGAGAGGATGTCCGAATTTAAGAAAACTGCCCTTTGATTCCAACTTCAAAGTTAGGTGAGAATCCTAGTGAAATCATAGGTGAACAAGCACTGGTGGAACCAGTTGAATGGGAGGATCAGACTATCATACACCAACTCACTCCATATTTCATGCCATCCAGTATGGCTACTGATCATCCATCTTTCTTCTTATTTTATTTATTTTTGTTTTCATATTACTATTATTATTATATAGTATAAATGTCGCATGGAATTGGATAATATAGAACTAATTAGTTGTTGAAATTTGGTTGATATACTAGTTTAATTTTGCCAAAAACTTATTTTTGCAACAGTACTAGCCTTCCTCTTATTTTAACATAAAGACATCAAATTTCTTTTTGCAAGATTTAGCATTAACTTTTAAAATATCTTAATAAATGAAATTCTTTTACATAAATGACTTTTTATTAATTGTCAACTCCTCAATATTTCTCATTGAACGTTTTCTTTATTATGTTAAATTCATTCGATTTCATTTAGATATTCTTCATAGGCTCATTGTCGCTGAGATTTTTGATGAGTATCTTAAATACTCATTTTATCCCCATGTTTTGCTTAGGTTTTAGTAGTTTTATTAGATAAATAAGTGCCATTGAGCGGAGACAAGCGAAATCGAAGAAAAATAGGCAAAGTCATCATGTAGTCGTAGCAAACACGTGATCCTTTCACATGCATAATGTTCTTCTATGATTCCCTCATTAGCATGGGCAAATTCTAGACTTCGAGGGCTTTCGATAGACACCAAGATCATATCGATTCGAGCATGGACAATAGTTCATAGCGAAGGAGTGAAGAATGACAAAGTGGCAAAGCTTGAGTAACGCACCGCGCGTGAGCCACTAATGCGAGGCATCGCCCACCATGCCACATCGTGAGTGTAACACGCCATAGCGCAGTATTTTCACGCCAGCAGCTGCTCGCTTTGAGTCTTCCAAGAGCTCCCATTTTGACTCGAATGCTGAATCTAACCACGCTAACATGATGTCGGGGCCTAAGGAGTTTTCCAAAGTCCATCTCCTCCCCGTTTCGTCAGGGGTCATAAAAAGGAAATTAGGGCTTCGAAGGGAGTTTAGCCGAGAGTTTTAGAGACTCTTTGTCGTTGTTCCTTAGGTGAAACAATCTCTATAATAAACGCCGGGAAGGAAGGCCTGAAGAAGGAGATGGGCTGAGGAGAAGATGGGCTTCACTCAGATTTGTTTCTCTTCTTTCCATCTTTTGGATCTTCTCTTTAATGGTTGTATATTTTCCTTCATGAACTAATCCTACTTAGGTTTTAGATGTAGTTTATTAGGGATTTATGTATTTGGGGATTTGATTCACTCTTCATTTAATGTTTGAGTCAGAGTCCTATTAAATGTTCTAGTCTTAACCTATTGATAGAGTCAGGGTTCAATTTGAGACTGAGAAGTAAGAGTTGAATTCCTGTCTGATGATTAAACAAAGTCCACATCCTCATTGATAAGAGATTCTCATGGGTTTTGTGTGGTAATTAAAGTTTCCCGTTTAGTGCGCTCAGACTCAAAGGAGTAGAAATGCAAAATACCTAAGCCTCTATGGGTAGACTGTGGATTCTCGAGAGAGATTCATGCAATAAAGGAGACTTACCAATAATAGTGATTCGAATGTTAATTAGGGATAAATTAGACCTAACATGGTCTGATTTAGCTAAATGAAATCTAAACCCTAGGCTTCTTAACTGTATTTCTTATCCTTGCATGTTAGCTAGGATTTTAATTCTATTAGCTCTGACTTTTTATTCCTCATATTTTCCACCATCCAAATAAAGCCAGACTACCCACTCGTATCCTGCGTCAACCCACCGCACAAAAGGACAATATTTATACTTTCATTCATTTGAGATACATGTGTACACCATTATTATTTTACTCATTTTATATAATACATTTTCGCCACGTTTCCATGTTACTGCTGTGGATTTGTGTTTTTACTAATATTGATACCAAGTAGTTCTTCTTTACTGGTTATAGTTAGTCTGCTTTATTTTCCTTTATATTTTACTGTTTATTCGTCTTTTCTTTTTTTTAGGATTTAAATTACAATGAATCCTTTCATGGAACTATCAATCAAATGGCCTTCTCACTCACCAACAACTAAGATTAAGGTCACCCACCAATAGCATTAACATCCAAATCCATACACAACAGAGTCATAGATAAATCATTGTTCCATGGACTGATGTTCACTACTGAGGTACCTCATATTTACAAACAATCATAATCATATAAGACCAGTCTTCACTCAAACACCTCATGGGACACAAGTCATGTCATCCAATCCCACAAGTCCAAAGATCAAACTCAGAACTTTATGATGAATTAAGAAGAACTCAAGTTGAATCTACCATGGCATAAGCCGAATTCTCCAAGATCTGTTGACACAACATCTGCCACTGTTCAAGTTTACCTAGGTTGTGTGTGCAAAATGAAATGAACCAACATCCCTAAGAGGAAGTGTCTGGCCTAGAAACTACTATAGCTGAACTAAGAAGAGTTCAAGCTAATTTGGCAACATCTCAAGCTC
This sequence comes from Tetrastigma voinierianum, assembly GCA_016808115.1. Lineage (NCBI taxonomy): Eukaryota > Viridiplantae > Streptophyta > Magnoliopsida > Vitales > Vitaceae > Tetrastigma > Tetrastigma voinierianum. The sequence goes on along the minus strand of JAEQBH010004236.1, from coordinate 508,749 downwards.
AATTCATGGAGTAGGTGTACACACCTCCACAAAAGGAGTTAAATGTTAACAATGGAGTGGATGAATCGCCTTCAACAATCATATTAAATTAGCTGTTAGGTTGATTTATCCAGCAATGTGAAATGGATCTTATGTGGCCACTTCTTATATCCTAATCATCCAGATAACATATAATCCCAATATAATGGAATGAGTATGTTAATAACTGGGTGGCTGCCACATGAATGAGGAAGAGAACATGGCTAAAATGTCCCTTGAAGGACAACATGGAAGATTGCCATCCCTTTTTGAGGTGATTAAAGAAGAGAGCTTGAACTACAATGAGGATATCACCTCAAGCAATGATGGAGAACTTGAGAAGCTTTAAAGAGTGGAGAATGATGCACAAGAATGGAAAACCTTAGTTGCAAAGGAAAATGAGCCAACTTCTCCGGAATCACATGACATGACAAGAGAAGAAATTGTAAAGACTATTCCGGAGATGGCTCCATGGGGTGACATGAATGAAGAGTTGAAAATTGAGGAAGTGGCCCCCATGTCCACAAAGAAGATGTCACTTGTTAAGTTTTCGTGTAAGGAAATGGCAGTTCACCATTGTAACAAAAATAGGAAAAAACCAAAAATAATAAAACTGGGTAGGTGAAGACTATAGCTCAAGTTACGTCCATCACAAGACAATTATCACCTCCATGAAGGATGGAGTGCCTGATAAACACTAAATATATTCAGAGTTCAGAGTCTAGCTAGATCAAAATCTGAGTACTTCTAGGCCAAGAGGCACAACCCAAGCTTAGTAAATGCTCTTTTCCCTTTCTATTTTTTCAGGTTTTAGAAGTCCTAAAGTCAACCCCATATGCAGAGACTAGATGATCACTTCAGGAGTCCTCTTTTCCCTCCTTGTTTTAGATGTCTATTTCATTGAGGGAAATGTGTCGTTCAAGCTTGGGGACAAATCAGGGTAGAATCAGCTTTGGATTTGTCAGTATATCGTGGTTATACATGTTTGTGTTTTTGTGTCTCATATTAGTTGGTTTGGTGCTTAACAATTGTTCGAGAATGCCAAGTGAGATTGTGCTTCACAAAGTTTGTTTATTACATCACCTCAGATACTACTCAAGATTGCGGATCTAAGAATGAGTGTATCTAGTGGTCAGGGAGGCTTGGTCAGAGTCTTCATGTTTTTCAAGGAACCACTTCTTATTGGAACTTGTGCATACACACTAGATCTCATTTGTACACCGAGGTTTCAACCTCTTCTTCTCAAAACCAAACCATTCGGGGAGACCTTAACTTACATGTTTGACACTAATGAAGAGGGCCAATGAGCCCCCACATTACCAAAAAACAAGAGAAAAAGAAAAAAAGAAAAAAAAATGAAAAAGAAAGAAAAAAGGGATAAATAAGTGAGTCAGTCCAAATGACCTCCCGGTGAACTGAGCGCATCGCAAAGTTTGACGCCCTGTCCATCCGGGAGTCTGTCGACTTCACCGCCCGCATGGGACACAGGATGGTCTCTGGCCCTCACAAGCAGGTGCTTTGGTTCATAAAATGGGAGTGTTTCGGGTAAAGTCTCGAGGAGCTTAATGCCCAAAGGCCCTAACTAATCGGGGCAGATTCTTAATGATCCTCGCTACACTGACACTTTTCTAGTCGTCTCAGCACTGCATCCTACTTAGTTATAAGATTGAATAAAAAGGTGTGCCTTAGCCTGCTTTTTGTTATCGCTCTTCTAATGAGTGAGTCGAAGCTCTGATTGAAAAGTGTCCGAGCCCGCTTCACATTTGAGGATCTAATATTAATATTTTCTGGTCACCCTCTTTGGCAGATCTCATTCCACAAACTGGGTAAGTGCTTACTCATCTGCTTATGCCCATAGATATCCCCATTCAGAAAGATCTTAAATGTGTTGGGATCCTAAGGGGCAGGATGCTATTATAATTGTATCCGAACTTTGTCATGGTATTCTCCTAACTTGTCATAGCACCATTCTCTACTTCATATATGTTTTAGTATGTTAGAGTATACGTGTTTTTCTCCCTTTGCTTCGAGAACAAGAAGATAAGTTTTCAGTATGATGAGTATCTTAAATACTCATTTTATCCCCATGTTTTGCTTAGGTTTTAGTAGAAGTTTTAAGGAGATAAATATGCCCTAATGCTCTCTTTTTCTCAATTTTATGATTGTGCCAACCATCGAAAGAATAAAGAATATCGTTAAAATGTACAAGCTATCATGTAGTCGAGCAAACACATGATCCTTTTGTCTACATGATGTCCTTCTATGATTCCCTCATTAGTAGGGGCAGATTTTAGACTTCAAGGGCTTTCCATAGACACCAAGATAGAGTGGTTCGGAGTTCAGATGAAGAAGTTATAAAAGGAGTGAAGAATGACAAAGTGGCAAAAGCGTGAGTAACTCACGCACGAGCCACCACGGCAACGTGAGAACACTCACTTCTTACACCCTGAGAACACGCTATAGCGTGTACTTTCACACCCCGCCGTGTTTGGCTTCTCGAGTCTCCAAAGAACTCCCATTTTTTTACCATGTGGTAGCGCCTAATTACGATGTCACGTGGATCCGAGTTTGCTAAACTCCCATTTTCCTCTTCTCGTTTTAGATATAAAAGAAGAAATTAGGTTTTTGAGAAGGAAGAGTTCACCGAGGATAGTTTTGGGAGACTCTCTGTCCGAAAAAGAGAGCTCTGTGGTGGAGTTTGCCCAAAGCACAAAGGGAAGGAAGGCTTGTTGAAAAGGAGACTTAAGGAGGAGAAGATGTGGCTTACCAAATTGTTTATTCTTCTTTTGATTTTCTTATTTATGTATTTTCTTCATGAACTAATCCTATTTTCTGTAGTTTTAGATGTAAATAGTTAGATTTATGTATTTGGGATTTGATTCACTCTTCATTTAATGCTTGGATTATAGTTCTAGTTTGAAATGCTCTAGTCTACCAGCTGATATGAGTTACATGTTCAACTTGAGACTCAGAAGTACACGAGTCAGACCGACCATGATCGCAACATCACACCGCCATTGATAAGAGATTCGCGGGGCCTTGTGCAGGTAAATTAAAGTTTCCTCGGTTCGCGCCTGTGACTTTGTAGGTTGAGTAGAAATGCAAAAATACCTAAGCTCTATGGGTAGATTGTGGATCTCAGAGAGATTCATGCACTTGAACAGTGACTTACCACACAGTGACTAATGTTAGCTCAGGATAAATTAGACCTAATACATAATGATTAGCTAAATGAAATCTAAACCCTAGGCTTCTCAACTTTATTTCTTATCCTTGCATGTCATCTTCTTACATGGGTTCGTCTATTAGAATTAGAAGTTTACAGACTTAGATATCTCGAGTAAGGAGATGGGACCGTTAAGAATACCTAGAAAGTGCGTCCTATTATTTGGAAGGAATTCCAATCAATGATGTGCATTGAAATGATATTGAAAATACTAAATTTATCAATTAAAGTTTGCTTGATACACTATGTGTAGCTAAGAAAAGGATTTGTTGAATTAAAGATTATCTTGCAAGTATGTGTAAACACCTTCTGAAATAGAGAGCATGCTAGGCATATCATAGATAAACAAGGCAAAGGGTAGCTACGAATGAGGGAAAGTTTCATATTCTTTCTCTTTCTCGTTGGTAATTGAATAGCCCTTGCCCTTCTTCGATTCCTTAGGAATTTCTGCCTAGTACTGGCAATTGGATTCATCCTTCCACATCTAGGCTGGGGAGGTTTACTTTATTGTCCTCCAAACCATCCTCTCAACTTGAACTTGCTTCCCACCACTCAGCATCCAAGGTCCATTTTAGAGTTGGGGTCATGGGACTACTAATATTTATTTAAGTCCGCAAACTGCTAAGCTTTCTAAAAGTCTTATTGCACTAGCATTCGATGCATCAACTATGGTAGTTCCGATAAGAAATAGCTAGATTTGAGAGTTGCGTCCTCCGACTCAGATACCTTTTTCTTATATAAATAGGCTATATGGCTATATAAGTATTCTAGCTCTCATTGATTCTTCAATTGTAAGAACCCTCCATCCCACAAATCAGAACTAAATCTACGACTCTAAATCGATACAACTTCGGTATTGCAAAGCAGAGCAACTCTTCAGAAGTTTTCACAACCTCAAACACTTTGTAAGGGCCTTAGAGAGGATTTGTAAGATTCAATGAAAATTAAATCACCTCTTATTCTTTATTCTATAGTATCTGCATGGAATACTGCCACTTTCGGACACATCAGACTCTAATAATACGAGTCAAGCAACCCCTGCACTAAATCACCCATCCGATCACCATCCCCAACCTTAGATCCTGTATTGATGATGGTGATCATTCTCTACGAGGATCTCAATCCATAGAGTTTTTAGTCGAACCCCATGCTCGGGTTCCAAATAGACACCACTGGGTGTTTACTACAACCTCCTAGGTATGGTCATGAGGATTTAGGAGACATTACTAGGAGAGTCAAATTTGATGTCCTTGAATATGATGGAAAGTTGGACCCTAATATCATATCTTCAAAGATTGGTTAGATAACATGGAGGACTATTTGTTAGTGATGTGCCCTAGGACAATAATGTAATTGTTATTACTTTCATATTTCAATAATAAAGAGGCATTTTCATTAGCATCTTACATTTCTAATTTGGTGATTTACTCCATGAATAGTTGATTCCACTTATGGTCATCAAGTATGTGACTTGATAGTAGAATCCTGGACTTCAAATGGAATACTCTTAAATCGTCTTTGGTCACCAATACCGGGGTGGAGCAATAATGAATTAAGACTAAGATGGAGTTCGACCGATGATTACGTTTCTACTAATCAGCGGACATAAATGATATTAAGTCAGCTCCATATCATAGAACATCGTAGATCGATCGACCCACCATATAATACTACATGGATTATAAATCACAAGTACTTCTCATCATAATAATGTCTTTTCGTCTCTTCGACCTAACACCACCATACAGGTCCTTGCTATTATTTTCTATGTTTTGACACGCTCAACATCATCCGTAGTCAGATGGTAATACAGAGTGTAGTCATTACAGGTCCCCATCCAATATAATGAGTGGAGCACGCCAAGGGATTTGTCCCCTTTAGAGAGATATCCACAACTATTGAATGAGACTGAAATCCAACGAAATATGCTCAAATGAATTAATAAGGGTTATTAATGTCATTTATATTATCGCTACACAAGAGGTTGAGAAAATTGCATGATTGAACTTGTCAAGGGAGATATAGTCCATGCCTTGTGTTCACTAGCATTAATGTGAGACAAGGGGATTTCAAGGTTTATTATGGATTAGGTCACAGGAGTGTTCATTGACAGCTCATATACCACGCAAGTGTCATAATGTCATAGAAAGCCGCTTACGATCCGCTAATTAATTCAAGCTTTTTGAGCCTCCATCAGCTAACATTATGTGGATCCATAAGGTCACCCACATAGAATGGTCCGAAAACCAACCATCTGGTCCAACCTGGTATTTAAACCTAAGGGATCCCTATGTGACCATCCATCCTTACACCCGAGAGGTGGCTAGGGTTTTCGTGAGACTCAACCGAGCCAGCACACTCGCTTCTCCTTGCCTAAGAAGGCTCATTCGTGTGGATAGGTATGAGGGTAAGAGTTGAGAGGCAGTTTGGCACTTCTTTCATAAGCCTTGACAATGAGGGCTTGATGCACACACGACAAGCAGTAATTGTTGATCTTCCAGAGACACACGGTATTATTCTATCACCGAATCATCCGATCATATCACACGGATCCCTCGTCATGTCTGGGTAATAAATTTTAGTCTTTTTCTCATGTATATGCATGCTTAATCACCGCGAGAAACCCAACACTATTTTGATTATGGCATGTCCGATAGACACTTGTCTACGGCTACATGAAGTTATTGATCCCGCCAAGATTGCATAGTGTCTAATCGCAAGCAACTTGTATGTCCAGTAACCACCATCATCAAAAGAGGCATTCATGAAGCGTATGGAAGGAAAGATACCTCCCAATTCCATCGTAGGAGTAAATTGATTGAACAATTGTTAAATCTTAGGTAATCGACGTCTAATGTGTCTAACTATTTGGCTCGATTCGAAGAGCTTATGCTTAGGTGTGAAATCGATGAAGAGCTTTCATTTGTCAAGAGGGTTCACAATGTTACGAGGGTAGGCATTATGAGGGAGGTTATACTTCAATCCTTCATTATTCCAAGGTACATTATCGAAAAAGTGCAACTAACGCTTCTTTAGGGCTATTAGCCTTAAAGCATTTCAATAAAGAGCTCCACACTGGTTAAGCTACCACAGCCCCAGTCTTTAGCATATCCAAGAACTGATTCCCACCGCAGTAGGATAAAATAAAATATGGAGAAGGTTCAGTCAACAGCAAAGTTCATCCGCGATCACAATACGCCTGCTCTAACTACCTTCCTATTAGTCGCCCATGTAACCATCATCGACGAGGCCGCCATTTTGTCTACTAGTCAAGAAGAAATGATAAACGGGCCTTTACCGTCAAGTTACGGGCAGCAATATCCATTTGATTGAATCACAAATCCATAGCTGAATTTAAAATTTATCCTTTAACTCACCAAGGATCACATGCTTCATAAAAACCGAAGGAAGGGTAAACGAAACTTCTACCTCTTGTGATCGATTCGCCAAGCCTTCAAAGTCCTGCCTCGTTTATTCCTGATCTTCAAAGGTGTCAAGCTCAATGCGACCACCCTCTACAAGTATCCACACATGGACAAATAATGAACGATCTTGTTGAATGCTAGCTCAGCCCGCTTTCTCAAAACGAATTGTAAGGTTTTTCTTTTCCTGTCAACATCTCCAGGCACAAAAGACGACTCGCTTAAAACTATATGTCTCACATATATTTATAAGTCCTGCTTAGGTCTGAATCAGCATCAACTTCTTATCAAATAAGGAATCTTCTGATTCATTATATATTTAAAACGCCTTAAATAGTAACACTCTAATTCAAATCCTTATCGATAAGGAAACAAATCTCTATTTATATTATTATATATATTTAAAACTCTTTAAATAATAACAATTTAAATACTAATTCCTTTTACCTATAAGAAACGAATTTATATTATTATATATTTAAAACTTTACATGATTATTTCCTTTATCCAATAAGAAAATATAACAAATTAATTATTTGTTATACTTAAATCACGAATTTAAACTTCTCTCAAAATTAAATTCGAATTTAAATAACAACTAATAGTGTTATCTGTGGTAATTTAAAATAACTTACTCACCTTAATTACTACAGAGGAGTGAAAAACCATTACTGGCATATTCGTTCACGTACAAGACCCTATAACATTCAAACATCGCGCAGCCTAAATCACATTTTGATCCCACAAGCCGCGGCCTCTAGCAAGACATTGCGACTACCTAAGTTAAATGAAAGCTCATGATCCGAGACAAACTTTAATATAAATTTGATGACATAATCCTTTGTCTCCACATCCGATAATATAAGGCATGGACAAAGTCACCTTATATCGTTTCTATCTTGATTACTCACCACTAGATCGGTCTAAACAAACATTACTTATCCGATCAATTCATTCGAGTACCCGCTATCTTCCGCCTCAATTGTCGAGGGTCCCGTAGACACTTCTTATACAAGAGGGACAAATTCCATTTTAACGTCATATCTCAATACATAATTTTTATTATGTTCAAGTATAACCTTTATAGCCATCCGATTAAAGACAATGTCTCTGATCATAAATTAAACACAATATTCCTTATGTTGAGAACTATAGCTTATCTCTGTGTCATGATCCATTGACACAACGATAGAGATTAATTTATGACTTTGATCCATGTATTAATCTCAAGATTCCGACCGTCTAATATTTGTTCTCAACAAATACATAAATTCGATTTGTATCTCACACATATTCATCCTGTCGAATATCAATATCAACCTATACTAATCTTAATTCCAGTCTGTCGTCACAATACAATAACCCATTGTGATATTTGTAATAATTAATAATATTATTCAAGGACATTATAATAATAAACATGCAAACAACTCCACACTATCTCTATAAATAACAAATACCACATGTCCATACGATGTGCTCAGAGTACCATTATTAACACTTACTATCACCCACATCACACTACAGCGCAAGGTGCCCAGTATCAAGGGTTCTATAGATACCAAATTAGCAATGCATATCTAGAGGAGGAGGTGCAAGAGCTGAGGTATATATAAATTACATCATGCCAAATGGCCTATGTGTGGATGCACCCATAATGTGTGATGGTCGGAGTTTTAGGAACTAGAAAGCCTATCATCAATTTCCCATGGTTTATCAGGATAGAAGCATGATATACCTTTCTTCAGCTTGGATACTACCAACATACCTTAAGATGGCAGATTACATCTTTCTCTTATGGATAAGATCTTTAGAGGCTTATGAAACATTTACAAAGAATCGATAATGAGGCAAAGCGAAGCGGGTGGTATGTTGTCGATGGAGAAGCAAGCAAGGCCTGCTCTAGTCTCCTTTGTAGCACAGAATGATTTAATGTTCAAGATATCGAAAACATGGCAGATGAGAGACTTAGATCGGCTAAAAGATGATCACAAGCTTTATTTATAATGGCTTGAAAGTAGTCAATTTAATGAAAGTGTTCACCAAGGATAAAGATCTCTTGCACCCCGGAATAACCCAATTTGCCACTGAATTTATTTCACTTGAGTGTCTTATACGTTATGAGGGTGATTTGAAAATGATGTGCATAACAAATGACAGGCATGAATTCAACAAATATCGGAGCAGAAGGAGTTTAAGAGATAAGGTATCCAACCTTATCTTAACTGATCTATTTTGGAAGAAGGTAAAGGAAGTACAAATCATCATGGAACCTCTGGTGAAAGTCTTGAAATTGGTTGACCAAGAAAAAAAGCCCACACTATCAATCATTTATGAAGCAATGGATAGAGCTAAACTGGCTATAAAAGCATCGGTGAAGCATTAGGAGCTGCATTAAAGTTTCATTGCCACCTAGGGTGGCAAATCAATTGCATAGACATTTGCACGTTGTAGATAATACACAAAATTCCTTATATAGTTATTATTATCTTACTTAAATGAAAAGTATTATAAACTAATAATTTTTTTTACTTCTGTTAGCATATTTTTTAAATCCAATGTTTCAATATTCAAAGCAATTCCCCCACCATTCGGAAATTAAAATTAGACTAAAGGAGGTTTTCAAGAGATTGGATCCAGATTTGGATAGGCAAAGCTTTGAACAAGGTGAGCACAACAACTTGTGTTATGTTTTTTAATAGGTATTTAGTTTGTAATGTGCATTAATAAAGTAAAGAACATTACAATGTAAAGTAAATTATTTGTCAAGGCCAAGGAGAATTTGAAGTGCACTCACTGTGAAAGCATTAAATCAATCTTCCAAGTATTCAATTATATTTATTTCTTTAAATAAAAATTCGTCATCATTTTCTCGTTAAATATATATTGGTTCCTTATTATTTTTTTTAATAATGTATTTTGAATGGTAGAACAATTATGGTGATGAAAGTCCACATTTCAAAAAAGATTGCCGCCAAAGTTTTAAGTCAAACATGTTTATCCGGTTTGAAAGAAATTAAGCACATGGTCATTGATTCACACAAAGTTGCTCAATCGCTTGGCAATGAAAGGTATAAGCTAGTTTATATCCATTCGCTATTATGCGATTTCTCGAAAGTTAAGAATTTGATGCAAGAACGAAGAGATGAAGATTTATACAATCCAATTGACCTGAATCATATTTTTAATGATGATGATATATTAGATGAGTAGATACGAGAAGGAGAAGAACCTATTTTATCAACTAATAATTTGGATTGGTTGGATCAAGATCTTCCCTCTAAAGAAGGTAGAGAAGCAGCTCGTGATGATGATGGTGGCACAAGTTACAGGGTAAGTAGTCATGGAAGCAGTAATGATCAAGGAAGAGACATTGGTTCTTCTCGTAAAGGTAAGGCTCCTCAAATAATTTTTTCAAATTCTAGTGGTGATGATGGTGACGATAGAGTAAATAAAGGGGGTAGCAACATTGGTGGTGGCGGTGAAGATAGTGAAGACATTAGTGGGGACAATGGAGCAGTGGATGGCATCGAGCAAGCGCGCTAATGGAGCAGCGTTACGTTAACTGCCGATCATGGCACAGTCGTGGGCACAGGAAATGAATGATATGCCACATAAGATATTGATCATGGATATAGCTACATATGAGAAAACAATGAAACACTTTGAAAGACTAACTGGCATTTCTAATGATGATGACTATTCTAAGAGGGTAATGATTGCTGCATCCAACTATAACCGCATTGATGAGCTTCCAATCATCGCCTCTAGATCAATACCTTCATTTTAAGGGGAGTGGAGATGGATCCTATCATAACTTTGGAAGTGTGATAATTCTTCTAATGCTTTTAAGTAATGGGTATGATTTTTGATCAATATTCAACTACCGGAACACGAGCCATACGATTCCCATGGATATGACCAATCTTCCGGAAAGGCAAAAGAGTACTGCTTATCGAGGCTTTAGATACTATCAAGATGGTGTCGAGCCCGAGAGCCTCTAAGGTCACATTTTCCAATTATGGATCATCAAGCCAATCATCTTAGCCAAAACATTCAAGTGGTGAATAATCTTTCAACCACATTCCTATGCAACCACGTCCCAATTTGTATGCTCATTGTAGAACTAATGATGATGATGATTTTAAGCCCCCTCGTCATTCAACATTGTATTGATTGATGTATATGATGATATTTTGTTAAAAAGATGTTATGTTTGATATAAAATAATTTCTTTTGTTAGCATTAGCATACATATTCACTCGAATGCTTGTTAACTATTTAAATAATGTTAAATATAAAAATTGTTTATTAAATTTTTAGCTTACTTAATTATATCTATTTTTCTAATAATTTGTATAATATTTTAATCATTCATTTTCACAGACGCCACGATACGACTGACATGCCTCAGATCTGCTAGCTTGAATGATACTATGACTTTAAACCATGCAACACACACAGAGAATTAAATTCTTTGGTTGGAGATTATTCATGACAGCAGGTATTTCTATCCCCAACTACTCTCAATGTGTCTGGGTTGGGGGGCTTGTTAATAAACACCAACAATTAAAATATTGAGAACTGCAAAAATATAGGTGGTGGGATTTTATGGAAGTTATCGGATGGAAATTTGAAAAAAACATATTGATGGGATGAGAAATGGATCAAAACTGCTAGAAGTATTGTTAAGGAACAACAAATGGTAAACAAGCAAATAATGGCATTGAACTTTTTAAGACATGTATATAATAAAATCTGGGATATTGGATGTTAATATGCAATGCTTGAAAACATGTTTATACTATATGTTCAAACACTGCATACTTAGTTTCAACAATGATAGAACAGATTTAAAATGATATATATATTTAACAAATAAGAAAAATGCATTAATTATAGTTTAACTTTGTGGGGGTGAATAAAGCTGTGGTTGGTTCTAGTCTTAAACTTCATTCAATTTTGCAAAGTTTGATGGAAAATATGGGACAAAGAAAATGAAGGTTAAAAAATGAAGAAAATGAAAAATAGATTTAATGAATAAATATTTTTGCATGCTTCCTTAAATTTTTCATATATATATATATATAAACAAAGTATGAATAAGTTGAAAATAGTTAAATACTATTCATTGTATTTGGATGTCTTTTTGTACTTCGTGGTAAGCTAAATATATAAGAGAATTTAAATTCCTTCCCATTTTTTGTCTTTTCCTAATGTTTTTCTTATGATCCAATTAAAAGTTTTATGCTATGTTTGACTTTTGAAAGTACTCGAGAAAAATTGAAAATAATTTTCATGCTTTGTTTTATTACGAAAAATATATAAAAAGAAGTCATATATAATAAACTTTATAAAATGAGACACACAATAATAAAGATATATATATATATATATATATATATATATATATATATTGAATTATTTGATGTTTATATAGAAGGTTAAATTAGTAAAATGAGTTTGAAAGTAGGGATTTAAAATAAAATATTGATTTCACTTTATTTTTAAATTTTCTCATTTTCTTACATTTTCCATTAGACTTCCATGCAGTGGTGGAGCCACCTACTCAACTTTTTATTTTTTTAAACCAAAATTTTTTCCTTTGTAGGCAGGTGGAGTCGAACCTAAAACATAGGTTATGCCCCCCCTGAAATTATAGGAACCTATATATACCACTAGGCTACAACATCACATCTGTTGAGGTATGCCCTCCCGGAGGTTAAATCCTAGCGCCTAAACTAGTCCTCCACTCCGCTTATCGCTTTCCAAGAACAAGACATAGCCTTAGGATTTGCCATATTTGTATACTATCTTTTAATGGTCCTTTTTATAGTGTAAACTTGTTTTCTGGTGATAGGTAGGTTTCCTACGGCCGATTTTTTTAAAGGAGAGGGTTTTAGCTATTCACGGCCTCGTTTACGAGCCTCCATCACATCCAGCCCATCTGAACTTACGAGCCCGTCTGCTCACGAGCTACACCAGCCCTGCTCACGAGCCTCGGTTAACGAGCTGTTTCACGAGCCCGGTTAACAAGCTTACTTCATTTGTTTGTCTACGAGCCTATTTACGAGCTAACGAAGCTGAGCTCGAGGGTGCCTGCTTGCCTCCATTTAACTTACGAGCCTCAAACAATGTTCGAGACTAAAGAAAATGTTCATCTAAATAGCCAACATACAACCAAATTAAAAAGATAAGACAATAAAAGTTTAATTAACTTGATTAGTTCAAGAGTTCAGCAAATATTCATCATATGTCCCATTCAGAAGAGTGTCATTCATGTTATCCAGCCTTTCTCCATATTCACTTAGCTTGTCCACTAGTCTGGTTAATAAGCCCGGTTAACTATCTGCTTCCACGAGCCTATTCATAAGCTCCCCAACATGAAATGACGGTCGAAGCCTGAGGGTGCTCTGCCTCACGGCCATTTAATCGAGCCTCAAAATGATGTACTGCCTCTGGGCCGCGAACTTAATAAACGAATTGAGAGAGCTTCTAACGACAACCGAGCAGCCGCGAGCAGCCTCACTTCTAAGCATGCCCTTGTGACCTTTGGCGTGGTTAGCAAAATTTTCAAATTTTTGATCCAGTCAAGATCAATGATCAACCTCTCTTGCACACCTGCTTGTTAGGTTGTGGATATATAACTCAATCCTACCGTTCTAAGTGATCATCTCCTGCCATATGATATAACAACATCATCCCATCATTTTTAGAACATCCTAGTTTCCGTAAATCAATCATCGTAAGGTTTTGTGATGTGGTTTTATCTGTTCATTCTTTCAAAGTTAGCTCCAGATTAGACATTCTTCATATTTTTGGAATGCTTCGTTTCTAAATTAAAAGGAAAAGGAAAAGAAAAATTCGCGTAGGTTTCGCTTCTTGGAAATGAACTTGCATATAAAGTAAGAACTGGTCTCATCTTGAACCCTATGAATGTGACGTTCGGGATGAATGGACGGTCGTCGCTCTATGTTAGAAACTTGCCAGCGGATTTTAAGATATTGATCCAACCAGTCATCCATGGATGTCGTTTCGCTTCGCGAGTATTATCACTGCATGAAGCGCTCCATCCTAAAGTTCAAAGATGATTTGGCCGACGCAGTGAAGCTTTTCCTTAAACCCATGACAAGATCTCTTATTCATAAAGGATAGACAGAACAAAAGCTTTTTGTTATTATGTTTTCTCCGTTTAATAGTTAAATCAAGATAAAATCGTAAATCTTCGCTTCAGGTGTAAAACATGTTTGTCGAGGGAGTGAGGAGGGATATGTGAATGTGTCTAGATCTCTCATATATCTCTTCTCATCAATTTTGAATAGGTTTTATAAATGCTACTACATATGTTGAAAAGGAAAACATAAATGATGACGAAGGTCCTCTTGGGTTCATGTTTTTGAAAACTGTTCTTGAAAACACATAGAACACAATTTTGTATTCTCTGAATTTAATGTTTTTTTTTTGTGTTTTTCAGGACAAAAAAAATGGAAACCAAACTGATTTTATTCCATGAACTCAGACATCTGAGAATAGAAATAGCTTTAAAAACAAGAACAAAAATCTCATCTTTGTTCATTTCACCCTGTAAGGCATCCACTTTCATACACAAATGTAAGAACCGGGCCTCACCTTAATTTTTTTGAAATTTTTTTTAACATTGTATTTAAGGGGGATTCAAACTCAAGTACTATACTTTGTCCCCACTGAATCTTGTAAAACTTATCTTACTTAACCTCGTCCCACTAAATCGAATCCTATCTCTCGCTAATCGCTTCTACCGCCTTTGGTACAAAAGGATGGTGGCTTCTGTGGATAAGGCTAGCTGTGCAGCTGCTCATTTCTCCAAATGCTTTTCCGGATTGCCAATTTGATCAATATGAGCAGTCTGCTTAGACCCACACCGCAGTTTGGGCATTATATAGATTTACAAGGAGAACCACGCTGGGCATTCAGATTTATATGAATCATCATCTTTGTGTGGGCATTATATATTGATGTATTGTTGAAGTTTCATGGAAAAAGCTGGTGGTTGGTTTGGTGATTGATTGTCGTGCATGGATCTGAACCACTAGCTCCCTAAATCAATGAAATCAGAGCAAGTAAAAGAGGGAATTATGAAATGAAAGAAATGAGGAAAAGAAACATACAAGAAATAACTAAAGAAAATAGAACAGTTTGTCTTTGTGTCTTTGAAAATCGTTTTAGAAAATAGTTCTTAGAAACATGGAGAACAGCAAAAGGTGTTTTCTGAAAACATGGTTTAAATCATGAGAATAAAGCTGCAAATTGAAGAAGTGGATCAAGAATAAGAGGTGAAATCCAATCAAAGATTTGAGCAAATATCGTTGGTTCAGATAAAGCTCAAACCGTCGGATCACGAATCCTTTGTTTGCAAATGACATCCACAACAATGACTCAGAAAATGCCATTCCAAAGAGAATTGACGTTCGAGCCTAGCAGTGGCGGAGCCTACAGTGGTGGAGCCACATAAGGCTTAGGGGGTCCGCCATTGTGGTCTGGTTCAATGAAGAATGGGGCAAGAGGATGAGGTAATTGGAGAAGATTGCCATTGTCCGCCATCTAGCTTTCTGAATTTTAAAGAGATCAAGGGACTGTTTCCTGAGAACAAAGATAAATAAATAAAGTTAAGGATCAGTTGAACAATAAATAGTTAAAAGATGAGGGATTGGAGGAAGAGAAAAAGAGTGAAGTTTTAACACTGTTATATAATGAATGGGATTTGGTGCTTTAACATTTTCTTAGCTCTAATGGGTTGAAAAATATGAGGGAGGAGGTTGCATAACGGTTTGGTCCTCCGATTCCAGTCCCACCCAGTTTCGTGGTCCAAATGATTTTCTACCTTTGCCTATGCAATGCTGGAATCAATGGCAACCTTTCAACCTGACATCCACCATAATCCGCCTTAAAGATGGAAAAGGGGAGCAAGATATGTCCATACTCTAGCTTTGGCAGATTGCGGAAGTGAGATATATGAGTCTTGGAAATAAGCTTAAATCTGAACCTTCAATTTTCATCTTATCACTTTTCTATTTCAGAGTGTGCATGTGTAGAGATTGAAGTTTTGGAGCAACGAGCTGGTTAATCCTGTTCAACAATTTGTTACATCTATGTATACGAACACCAAAAGGTGGTTGGAATGTTCAGATTGGGGAATTTTGAAGGGACCACTCTTACTCAAAATGGATGATTTTCACATCTTCCATCTAGCACACCGTTTAGTATAACCTAAACAAAGGAGGTGCTTAATTTGGTTCACACCCTGCAGCCTTCAATTTTAGCCATCTTGTGGATCTTCTCAACTCGTAGGATCCAATAATTCTTGATGGACAGGATGTTTGTAAGGATGATGGAGACATCATTACGTGTTCTAACTGGATCTAACTCCTTCTAACAAAAATCTTCATTCATCTGAAGATGAGATGGCAAGGATTTCACGCTGAACAATTGTAAAGAGGAAAGACTTGACACCATTTGAGATGGAAGTGGATTACATAAACAAATCTCATCCAATATCAAGCACCTCTCAATTTTAAATTTTGAGTCAGAATATAATTGGTAAGCATTTCACAGTCACGTATCTTACAAACCAGATATTGCAAGGCAAGTAAGCTGCCAATCTCTACAGGTACCTCAGTGAGTAGCTTATTGTTGAAAAGTCCAAAACTCTGGCGATAGACACATGTTCGTGAAGAAACCACATGGAAACCATCACATCCTATTAATGTCTCCATATTAGGGAAACAAGGAGTTTCCCTTAGTTCTTCAATACTGGTTTTATTCCACAATGCTATCCTCTGTGAGTCTTTCCATTTGTCAACTTCTTGAGCTCTTATCAATCTAATTCCATCTTTCACCACAAATTTGTTCTTCTTTTTCCCCTTTTCACAAGCCAGCCATAAAGCCATGTCATGAATAACATCATGCATCTTCAAAAATTCTTCTTGTAAGAAGCTGGTTGTACCTGCCTCCAATAGACAAACACGCTTTAACATCTCCACACTTCTCCTCCTGATTTCGCTTCTGAATGTCGTCATATTCATCTAGAAACCTCTCGATCCAAAGTTGAATAAGACGTTCAGAAGGGATTTGATAATCCCTCCGGGAATAAAGAGCAATACAACAACATGATCTGCGGCTTCCATCGGGCAGACTATCATAACTAAAATGCTAATACTGAAAACAAATCGTTCTCCGTACCTGAAGGCTTTTTGATAGATACACGACGTGCAAGTTTCTCTCCTAGCCCCTCGGTGTTTTTGCGGAAGCCATTGCTCGAGCCATGACGATGAGAGCGAGGGGAAGGCCTTTGCACTCTTTGGCAAATCCATCTCCGCTAGCTTTGTATATCTGATGAGACTGCAACGTCTTCTCCTACCTTGGCCTGAACAGAGATAAGGCTTCCCTTCTTCCAAGCACTCCACCTTAATGCTCTTCTGAGCTGCCATACCTCCACACACATCTGCAGATCGTGTAGTGAACACTATCTTGGACTGATTTCCATCGCCCAAGGAGGAATTCTACTCAAGAGATCAAGGCCCCATATATCTCATCTAACAACAGCAATAAATTTCTTTGTTTTCAAGATCCTGCATATTTCTGCAGCCTTGTCGTCGTCCTCGCTCCCTTTCCATCGTCATCAGGAATCTGCAGTCTACTCCGAATCGCTTCCTGACTCTCTCCAAGTTTGTTGGTCCAGAGACAACAAACTCCAGACCAATATCAAAATCATTAATGCTCGGTTCCAGGAACTTGTTGTTGATTTCCTTCAAGAGGGTGGTTTTCCCCACACCCCCATTCCATATATTCCATAGTCCCCATCGTTCATCTTGAGCAATCTGATATCCTGAAAGTGAATCAAGGCCTACCGGCTTCTCCAAAGGCCTCTCAATCACATGAGACTGGGCAACGGGGCAGCAACCTCCTGAAAATTACTCTTCGACCGCAGTTTGGCCACAGCATCCATCTCTCTCCCGCACCATTTTCACAAGCTTGTAGCTGGCGTGACAGTTTTTGGGACAATAGATTCCCCGACATTTCTTCTGAATTTCTTCATCACATCTGTCCAGTAATTCGTTCACTTCTTTCTCTATGGCTTCTACTCTCTCCATCCACCCGCCCACAACATGCGTACGCTTCTTCAAGACTTTCTCACGTTCCACCCTTTCCTTGACGTCTTTATACACATTATTCAGTTTCTCCGTTTCAGTTCTCAAAGAATTGAGATTTTGTGGCAGACGACGGACGTAATCAGCACCATTGCAAACGCATTTGCAGATGCGAGAGGCAACATCCAAGACTGGGCTTACAAAATCCATGGCAAAATTAATCAACCGTTGGAATTCAAAGCAAAGAAGACTGAAGAGAGGAAGCCTGGATTTATGTTTTTTGTGCACAAACCCACAAATGTAGAAGATGACGGAGAAAAGTTAATAATTTCTGGGCTATAACTTGTAAGAATGAGTACGTCCTTCTTTTTCCTTATTCTTAACTTTTCTCTGTGGATGCCTCCCTGCTTGTTTTCTTTCCCATTGCTTTAAAATATGTGTAATTGGTTTCAGATTTTTAATGTCTGGATTTACATATATAGGCTTTTATCATCATGTGCATGTTCTTATGGTAGAGAATTTCTTGCTATATACATATTAATCCATACATTATTTAATTCATTTCAATTATTGTTGGAGTCTTGGATATATATCACATGTTAAAGAAAATCAGAGGAAGGATACACCACAATTTGCTGGGTCAAACTCTAAATATTCTTTATACCAGTTAGAAAGTGTTTTGATATATAGTATTTTTGCTCAAAATATCTTAAGGGAAAATGTGTCTTATGGGAAAATATTTTTGGTAGAATAACCTATATAATGTTACTCAAAAACACATAAATAAGTCAACAGTTTAATAAATTTTATCAAAAATTTTATATTGAAAGTACTTTTAGATATGTAGTCATTACCATTAACGCCTCTTATCCATACCAAAATTTTGGTCAAGAGCTACACCTGAGATCTTATGCACTCATGCTTTTTCTCCCTTACTAATCATATCATATTATATAGCATTTTTCAACACTTCATTTTCTCCTCGTGACAACATGTGGTATAGTTCATTTTCTTAAGATTATGTTTGGTTCTCGGAAAGTAACAATGAAAATTATTTTTTTTACATTTGGTTGTCTATTGAAAAATATTAAAGAAAATAAAATATAAATAAAAGTATTTAGAAACTTACATATTTTTGAATTATTTCATCATTATATTGATGAGTTAAACTAAATAAATTTGGTTTTAAAAAATATATATATGAGATTTAGCTCTATTTTTATTTTCCTTCATATTTTTTTGTTCTATTTTTTCTCTTCTTTTTTTCCTTGCATTTTCCTCAGAACCAAACATAGGCTATCCTTTTTCCCAAGTTTTCCATCTAAGCCATGTCCTCAAGGTTCTTTCTTTCCATGTATGTCATGGAAGATAGGTTGTCATTCCTTTAACTTTGCAGTCAATGTTTCTAATGTAGTCTCAAAATGAAAGTGTGTATGCTGCCATGCCGCGCTTCATGATTTTTTTTCTTTTGTTTTTCTTGTCATCACATTTATTATGACTTTGGTTTGTCATCAGTTGTCGCTTTACATAAAGGTTCTTATCTGCCTTATTGTTCGCGCCTTTGGCCTTGCTGTGCGAGTCTAAAACAGGCAAATGGATTTGATTAATCAAGATATTTTACACCAGTGGCTGAATATGTTGAAGAACTGTCAAATTAAGAAATTTAGTCACTATATTATCAAATTTAGTATTTACCTTCGATTTATTATGCATTAGTCTGGATATTGTTTCATCATTTATGGTTTTTAGTAATTTGTATATTAGATCTATCTATCTATTGAAAGTTTGATTAAATTATATTATTTTCCTATAAAAGTAAAAAAGAAACCCTAAGACTGAGTATGGAGAATTAGTCAATGTGAAATCACAAACAAATTACTTGGTCGTGCCATGTTGTCCATTGTCCATTGTCCATTGTCCAAGTCTCCTTCATGTATATATGTTAAAGGGATATCAATGATATCCAATCTTTTCAACACATGAAGCTTATGTTATATTAATCTTCATGATCACAAACTCTAGATTTCCATAAATAAAAAAAAAACAAGGAAAATCAGTATTAAAATCATCTTTGCATTTAAATCTTGAACAAAAAATTTGCTTTTAAGTATAACAACTTTCATAAATTTGCTTCTTAATAACTTCAATGTCCACACTAATCCCTACCTTGTCCCAAACACAATGAAATGAATCAGCCGCTTTGATTTATCATTTAAATTATCTTAAAGCTAAAACTATAATGAAAATAAAAGTTCATCATATTTAAAAAGCAAAATTTTGTAATATTTATCTTAGTCCTTAAATAAAAATTTAAATTTACTCTATATACAAGGAGTTTTTATGTTTTCAAGGTATTAGTTTTAAGATTTTAAAGGATAAGAATGTCAACATAAATAAGAGTGTAATGATTGAATTTTGAATGGTAGATAAAGCCAAAAAATGGCCACAACAGTGCAAGGATCGAGTATCGTGGCCCCAAAGCTACTCCACTACCGATAGCCCAAAGCCTCGCGCGAGCCCTCATCATATCACCAAACCGGCTTACCGTATAAAACCATGCAAGAACCAAATGTCCCAGACGAGAGTCTTAATCCTATCCGATCCAGTCCCCCTCACGGCCATTCTACCACATTTGGAAAGCTTCATATGATATTACATCGCATGGAAAATACGCAAAAGGTATTTATCCACGGATTTCCTAATTTCCAAATCTCTTACTTCTCTGAAGATTAATTCTTGATAAGAAAGAATTAGTCTTTGATAAGGAAAGAGAGATTTTATCACCAAAATCATGAGATTATCTTTCATTAAATCAAGGAGAGACTCGAATATAAAACAGAAAGACTCCCCATGAGGAAGATGTAAACAATTCCAACGCCTATTCTCTTCTCCCTCTCCATATTTTTGCTGACTTAATCATCGGAGAAGCACACTTCACCGTCGGATCGCCTCTTTTTTGCAAATCTTCATCATTTGTGGTCGATGCTCGCTGAATCTGACGATCAGGCCCCTGTATAACTCGACGCTTCCAAGGATTCGACGCTCAAAGTCCTAACAATTGGCGCCGTTTATGGAAACCAAATAAAAGTCTCACAACAGTTATAAGGGCTTAGCTTCCAACACCCTACACCCTATTACCTAGAACTCTTCGATCCCCATTCTACGCCCATTCAATTGAGGAAGTAATGACGAGCATTCCGATGAACCAATCGCTAGAAGACAAATTCCTCCATCAGAGTCAGGACATGGAGAGAAAGTAGGAGGAACAAGCAAGAAAGATGAAGGAGTTGCAAAGTCATGTTGAACGCCATAGCAAGTGAGAATGACCTCGCCGCGACCAGACGAGAAAGCCAGCTTATCATGATAGAGGTATTATCAATAAAGTTTTCTTTAAAGAATTCTCTTTCAATCTTTGAAATAGCCCACTTTCAAAAGTCCAGATATGGCTAATATCCTGCTAGAACTCACAAAAGTCCAAATATGGCTGATATCCTACTAGTACTCACAAAAGTCAAGATATGGTTGATATCCTGCTGACACTCACAAAAGCTCAGATATGGCTGATATCCTGCTGGCACTTTCAAAAGACCAAATTGTGACACTTTCAAAAGACCAGACTGTGGCTCTAAGTCTATTGGCACTTTCAAAAGACCATATTGTGGCTCTAAGCCTACTGGCACTTTTAAAAGACTAAACTGTGGCTCTAAGCTTACTAGAACTTTCAAAAGACCAAATCAGGCTTCCAAGTCATTTGTTGACCCACTGACATCATGGCTCTAAGCCCGTCGGCACTTTCAAAAGACCAAATCAGGCGCTAAGCCTCGTCAATCCTCAAAATACTACGACCGTGGCCCCAAGTCTGCTAGCACTTCTAAAGGTCGACTCTCCGGCCCCAAGCCCATCGCCCTCTCTGCTGCACTTCGCTCTAAGATCACCGGCACTTTCTAGCGCCGTGACTTCAGTCCACACTATCACCCAGTTGGGCCTGACTCTTTGCATTTAATGTCCGCGTCGACCTTTCTCTGACGGTCATCCACCGGTCTTCTACAGCGCCCCACTTGTGGCCTAAGCTCGCTTCGCACCAAAAAGCTTCATATCCTCGGGCTCTGTCAACGCTAGCCCTTTCTTAAGGTTCAAGGCCGCCGCACTTATGGCTCTGCCGCTGGTACCTCTAAAGGCCAATTCCCAGGCCTCCAAACCCGCCAACTTTAAAAAAATCAAACTTCTTTTCTTTTCAAGCCTCGTCGTCCCTTTCAAGGCTAGACTTATGGCTCTAAGCCCGTTTAGCACTTCAAAGGCCGCACTTATGGCTCTAAGCCTCGTCGGCACCTTAAAAGACCGTATGTGGTTCTAAATTTCACCTGCACTTATCAAAGTCCGATGTGGCTCCTAGCCTATCGGGCACTATAACAAATTCGTATGTGGCTCCTAAATTTGGTCGGGCACTTTCAAAGTCCATATGAGGCTCCCAACCGACTGGCACTTTCAAAAGACCAGATATGGATCTTAGCCTGTTGGCACTTATCAAAGTCCAAATATGGCTCCTAGCCTGTTGGCACTTTCAAAGTCCAAATAAGGCTACTAGCCGACTGTATTTTCAAAGGCCAGGCCTTTTCTGCTCTAAGCCCGTCACCCTAAGGCCAAACTTGTGGCTCTGGGTCCGTTAGCCCCTTTCTTAAGGCCAAACTGCAGGCTCTGCTTCCATCGGCCCTTCTGCTCGACTTGTGGCTCTGCCCATTCACAGCCTCTAAGGCCTGACTTCAGGTTTCTAAGTCCAGCTGAACTTTCAAGGACCGTATACGGCTAATATCCTCGCTGGCACTCACAAGTCTAGATATGGCCGATACTCTACTGGCACTTCAAAAGACCAAATTGTGGCTCTAAGCCCATTGACACTTCAAAAGACCACTTCGCTCTAAGCCCACTTAACCCTTTCTTAAGACCGCATCAGGCTCTAAGCCCCGCCACTTTCAAAAGCACTGGGACTATACAAGCCCACTGTACTTTCAAAAGGCCAAACTTCTAGCTTTAAACCTACTGACCCTTTTTTAAGGCCAGACTTGTGGCTCTAAGCCTGCTGGTCCCTTTCTTAAGGCCAGAATTATGGCTCTAAGCCTCGTCACCTTCTTTAAGGCCGTACTTTATAGTTTCAAGTTCGCTAGCACCCTAAAGGCCGTACTTGTGGTTTTAAGCCCGTGGGCACTCTTAAAAGGCGAGACTTCTGCTCCAAGCCCTAGCTCCCTTTCTTAAGGCGCACTCGGCTCTAAGCCCCGACACCCTTCTAAAGGCCGACTTCGGGCTCTAAGCCTGTCACTTCTAAAGGTCGACTCAGGGTTCTAAGCCTGGGCACTTTCAAAAGACCAGATGTAGCTCTTAGTCTGCTGGCACTTATCAAAGTCCAAATGTGGCTTGTAGCCTGCTAGCACTATCAAAGTCCAGATGTGGCTCCTAGCTTGCTGACACTTTCAAAGTCCAGATGAGGCTCCCAGCCTACTAACACTTTCAAAAGACCAGATGTGGCTCTTAGCCTGCTGACACTTATTAAAGTCCAAATGTGGCTCCTAACCTGCTAGCACTTTCAAAGTCCAGATGAGGCTCCCAGCCGGCTAGCATTTTCAAAAGGCCAGACTTGTGGATTTAAGCCTACTGGCACTTTCTAAAGGCCGCACTTATGGCCTTGGGCAGACTTATGGCTTTAAGTCATGGCACCCTCTAAAGGCCGAGATTGGCTTAGCTCGCCGCACCTCCTCAAGGCCAACTTGTGGTCTGAACCCAGCCTGGGATACTTTCTAAAGACTAGACTTGTGGCTCAAAGCCTGCTGGCCTTTCTTAAGGCCATACTTGTGACTCTAAGCCTTCTAGCACTTTCAAAAGACCAGACTTGTGGCTCTAAGCCTGTTGGCTCTTTCAAAACACCAAACTTTTATCTCTAAGCTTGGTCGGAACTTCAAAAAGACTAGGACTTTAGCTCTAAGCTCCATGGCTTCTCTAAAATACTAGACTTCTGCCTGCCCGCCGGCACCTCAAAAGTCTAGTCTTGTGGCTTCTAGCCCGCCGGCACATGTTTAAACATAGCAATAGCTCACCAGACCAGGAGCACAGGTCCAAAACTGGCTCGCTCTACCGGCCCATGTGCAAACCCTATGATGCACTCTGGCACCGTTGTTTAATGGCTATTAGGACCGAAAATCCAGTGGTTCAAAAGAGCTCTAAAGGGAAGTGGTGAAGCCAAGACCACTGCCGGGGACCTCTTGTCTCAGGCGCATCCACGCGCAAATCCAAGAGCCGGTTAGGACATATCACCTCTATCCTCAAAGCCTGGCCACTTCAGTGAGATTGGGTCCACCAATCCAACAAGCTCAGCCTCCACGCCCATACTCGATCATCCAACCCTCGCTCTTCACCGCCTAAAGTGTGTCAGGATTCTGCTCTAAAGGTGATTGATCGGGCCGAACAAAGCTACCCGCTGCCCCTTCGTTGATCTTGGCTTGAGTCTCTCAAGCGGACCCTGCTTGGGAAGAGCTACCCGGGATTGACTTCAAAAGATCAACAAGAACAAAATGTTCACCCCTGACAACCTCTCCTGGTAGTGGACATAGGATGACGAGGGGGCTGCAAGGAAAGGACCGGTGCCTAACCCAGTGTCTCACCACAAGATCTCACACTCCCTTCGTTAGTGATCTCAAGCAACCGACTAATGTTGAGAAATGTGCGGTTCCCACGCACTTTGTATCCAAACGCGTTCAATGCACGCATTAATTCTCCCATTCCCTTTAACTTTCTCCACTAAGGTTTGTGTTAATCAGATTTTCTCGATCGTACAGCTGGCATCAACCTTCACCGTGAAAATGGGAGACAGAGTGACAGGCCTTGTGCCTGTGGACTCCATCATTGAGGCTGAATGCACTTCACAAAGCCGGTTCACCGCTCCCGACCCACATCATAAAGCTACCGTTCCTGGTCATCAGTATTAAATCCACATAATCACTAGATCTGGGAGGGTCTTAAATCCATTCGGGATCCCGAGTCCCCAGCACCTACCATTCTACCATTTGGAAAAAGTTTGTTCTGATAAATACATCGAGACTGCTAAATACGCAAAGGTATTTATCCACCCGATTTCCTAGTTTTCAAACTCATTTTCGAAGATTTAATTTTATAAGGAAGAATTAGTCTTTGATAAGGAAAAAGATTTTATAGCCAAAATCATAAGATTATCTTTCCTCAAATCAAGGAGAGACTCGAATATAAAACAGATAGACTCCCTACGAGGAAGATGTAAGCAATTCCAATTACGCCTTTTCTCTTCTCTCTCTATATATTTTTGCTGACTTAATCATCGGAGAAGATAGTTAATTCATTTTTGTAAGTTCATTAGCGCCTGCTAATGTTAGCATCCATAATTAGTACTTACAATCCTGACGCTTCAGCATTCGACGCTCAAAGTCCCAATTGGGATTAGTTTAAATATTTTAAAATGAAATGGGTAAATGTTAAAAATAAATAAATAAATAAATAAAGTAAAAGTGGGGCGGATATTACGTTTTTCTTTTTTAAAATTAAAAATAACAAAAAAAAAATAACAAAAAAAAGAAGAAAAGAAAAGGGAAACATAAAGTCTTTAATAACTTGAATCTCTCCCACAGGTATCCATCACTTGTGTTTTCTTGATCCTCTTCTCTCTGCTTCTTACTCTACAATTTACCTAGTGTTCATTCAGCATGGACCTTGTGAGCCCAATCTTGATGTTGCTTGTTGCTGTGGATTTTACCAAGCAAAGCGTTTACATCCGAGGAGTTCTGAAAATCTCAACTCTCTAAGGACTTCAATGGAGGAGCTGAAGAACGTCTACAAAGATGTCAATGAAAACGTGGACCGTGAAGAGAAACTTCTGCTGAAGAAACGTACTCATGTCGTGGATGGCTGGATCCAGAGCGTAGAAGCCTTGGAAAAATAAGTGACTGATTTATTGGCAAAAGGAGATGAAGAGATCCAGACAATGTGGTCGGAACCTCCTTATCCCAAAACTGCCGCGCCAGCTACAAGATCAAGATGGTGTACTGTGAAAGACGGAAGATGTGTTTAAAGAAGACAGAGGGCTTGAATTTCAGTGTGGTGGCTGAACCTCTTCCCAGTCCTTGTTGGAAAATGATCTAGAATTCAACGATATATCTGCTGCAGTTATTATTATTTTTTTTATTAATTTTATCTGTTTGTCGAGTCCATTATCAGTCTGTTCAGTCTGTTGAGTCCACTCATATTTTCTCTCTTGAGTCCTTGCACTTTTGGTTTTCCACATTTACATGTTTGCACGTTTCATTTCTCAGGGTTTGTAATGCCTATATAAATACGATTTTAATAATGCAGTAGAATTCAAGAAAATACGCCTGTGTTATCTTCTGTTTTCTTCCCCTACACTGTATCAGAGACAGGTTGGTCTCTTAACTGGGCGAGCAAGTATGGTAGCAGCAAACACAATCTCAGTATCTCAAACTAGTGATCTTGAATTTTTTCAGCGGAGAAAGGCGAATCTCTGGAGCATGAAGATGAAGACACTGTTTAAGTCACAAGAGTTGTGGGATCTGGTCGAGCATGGCTACTCCGACGATCCAGATGATGAAGCTCGATTAAGAGAAAACAAGAAAGAGGATTCAAAAGCTCTCTTCTTCATTCAGCAGGCAGTACACGAGAGCATTTTCTCCAAGATAGCTATAGCAAACACCTCCAAAGAAGCATGGCAGATTCTCAAGAAAGAATTTCAGGGAGACTTAAGAGTAGTTGCAGTGAAGGTTCAGATTCTTCGACGTGACTTTGAGACTGCATTAATGAAACATGGAGAGTCTGTCCAAGATTTTCTCTCATGGTTGTCCTCCATTGTAAGTCAAATGAGAATATATGGTGAGAACTATTCTGACCAAACTGTAGTTGCAAAAGTATTGAGAAGTTTAACACCAAAATTTGATCATATAGTTGCTGCAATAGAAGAATCTAAGGACTTAACTGTGTTTTCTTTTGATGAGTTAACCTTACAAGCTCATGAAAGCCAGGTTGAATAGAACAATGGAACAAACAGAAGAGGTGGTGATCCGGGTGAAGGGGAATTTCCAAACTCACAAACAAAGTGGTGATCAATATGAAGCAATCCAGAATGCGGGAGTAAGAGGTCGAGGCAATGGAAGCTGCGACAAGGCATGAGAGGACGGACGTGACGTCCTGAGAAGAATGGATACAAAAACCCATTTAGTGCCATTTATTTTGAAGAGATAGCGGTCATTAAGAAAATTGTTGGAAAGTTAGGTCTAGGTAAATTATGCTGGAGAGGCAGATGAGGGATATGCGAAGAGGAAATCAAATTGTTATGGCAAAGGATGAAACCATGAGAAGAGATGGAGAGCTCTTGCCTTGACAGCGGGTGTTCAAATCATATGATAGGTATACACTCTTTGTTCAAAGACATTGATGACACATATAGAATGAAAGTAAGGCTTGGTGATGATAAACAAATGCAGGTGGAAGGTAAAGGTATTGTGGCAATCAACAATGGTAAGGAAAGCACAAAACTTATTTCTGATGTATTATTTGTTCTTAGTCTCTCATAGAATCTACTGAGCATGGGCCAATTGATGCAAAGTGGAATGTTTGTGCTATTCGAAAATAACTCTTGTTTGATCAGGGACACCAAAACTAGCCATGTGATAGCTGAAATCAACATGATTAAGAATAAACTTTTATTTAAATCTCAACTATGCCACGTACCAGGGCAAAGAAAAAGACGCCCGTTCTTTGGCACATGAGGCATGGTCATTAATGATAAAGTTCAAAACTCTCAAACAACAAAGATGGTATATGGCTACCACAGATTTAAATCCCAGCAGAAAAAGATGCACGCATTATGGAAAAACGCACAAGAGTATCTGAAGAAGATCGCGAGAGCACCAGGCAATCCGATCCAAAAATGTTATTTTATGTGGTTCCGCGAAGATCAGGTCTCAGAGAATCACTTTGCTGTTGCGAACTGACGATCGTTAACAGCTGGTCTTTCGCACGTTAAAACCGTTACTAAAGCTCCGCAAACAAGGCCTGTTGAAACAAAATGGAAGGCTGATGAAGGCCAAAACCACAGGAGAGAATTTGAGTTCATCGACGCCAACTGCTGTATGCTGCCGCAAACCCTGAAAATCAACAATCTACACACAAATCAGAGGAATAAACGGAAGTACTGAACAAAAGTCAAACCAGTCGTGTGGAGATTACATGATATACTATGCAAAATTCTTTCTGTAAATTTTTAGAACAGTTGTCATAATCATGTATCATTAATTATTCCTACCAAAGAATGTGATCTGAACTATTATGATATTGATAAGAAGATCATGGTAAACATCGGAAGATTTAATATGGTCATATGTTCTAATGATAACACAGAGATAACTCATTAAAAAGAATATAAAGTGATTAGGTTATTAATCAAGTCAAAGCCAAAGCGGCAAAATCATCATAAGTATTAAACACTATTTAACTCAGAAGGGATATGGATGATATATGAAATATGAAAAAGTGGAGATCAATTTAATTCATACACCAGAAACTGAAGAAATGATACAATACCATAAAAGTAGATTCACCATCACTCATCAGGGTTAGAACTCTGTTGAAGAACATAGATCGCCAAAGAGCAGTTCATCCATCAAAGCCTCCAATGTAGTATGAAGAAGTCCCAATATAAGTTTGAACTATATGTAAAAGCACAACAAATGCTATATAGCCAACCACCAATCCACAGTTTGAATAGTCAAGAGACATGAATATATCAAAGCACGAGAGAAGACAGAGAAAACCATACACAATCAATGATCTTAGTAAGAAAATTGTCTGAAAATAATATTTATAGTATAAATGTATTTAAATCAAAATGATGAAGGAAAACAAATACTTCTTCCGCTATTGTAAAAGATACCAGCCAACAACATGGTGATCAAGTAATGATAAGATTTTCTCTGCTGTCTGATTCCAAACAAATAAACACTTCAGTGCCTTGAAGTCACGTTTCAGGCAATTAGTCATTTTTCTCTACAATGATATCAATAACTAGACATTATGCATCAATTGATTATCAACTATATATAAAGATATTATATACATTAATATATGAAAAATATAAATATAACACTGAATATAATTTTCGGTATTACAACTGTTCTTAAACCAGAATCACAAGATATAAACAACAAAACGAACCACATCTCTGTTTTTAAATTTAACAAACAAAACATATCAGGTTTTATTCCAAGATTTAATAAAAATAATTAAAAATGATAATAAATAATTTTCTTACAGTTTTTATCAGATAAAGTAAAATCTTTATAAAAACCCAATATAAGAGAAATTAATTCGAATATTCATAATATTCCTTTAATGGTTTTTTTTTTTTAATTGCATAATTTTATTCATTCAAACTCTCGCGAATACATTCATCAAACACAAAATCAAATTTGCTAAAAACTCTAATGAATGATGCATCATCCGCAAGTATCAAAGACAACGACCCACTTGAAAACAATAAGATTTGATAATACTGTTATTGACGGTAAATGTACACATCAATAATTGTTTCGTACATATTAATGTGATTGACTTATGTGTAATAATCCAATCCCATCTTTCTTATTCACTCACCCTCACATTAAGAAAGCATCACAAGATTTAAGAAAACCAATATCGGATAATATAAGATAAATCCACATCAAAGATTAAGGACAAAAAACACGCTGTACGCAGACAACTAAGTAAAATACAAAAACCAAAATTCAGAGATTTCTTGTAGAACTGCTTTATCGTAAAAGAAAACGGTAAAGATGTGGTATTTAATGATGGAAGTTAAGATCATAAAAACTCACCCCCTCCTTGCTTAAAGAAAAGGGCTAGAAAGCAATGTGCACGAAGAAGAGAGGCGTACGTTAGGGTTTGCTATACCTAAATTATTTAATTCAGATTCGTTAAATGACAACTCTCCTAGTTCAGAGGATGGTTTACTCATAATTCTGACTCAGAGAGTCAAACAAATCAAACAAAGTCTTCCATGGGCTTTCAACTCAACAAATAGGGAATAAATTGCATAGAGAGGTCTGAACCCAAGACTTCCTACCAAATCCAGCTAAATCCACCAACTCTCCTAAAAGCCTCAAACTCATATAGATTTCGGCATTATTAATATCATGTCTTTTAACAATATTTAATGAGTTAAAATAAATAAAATTGGTTTGAAATAGTAAATAAAAATAATATATCGGATTTAACTCTATTTTTATTTTCAACGCTTTTTCTTTTTCTTCATATTTTCTTTCTCTTACATTTTTCATCAAATTTTCTGGAACCAAACATAACCTTAAAGTGTATGAGAATGCAATGCAATTTACTTATATTCCAATCTACAAAATAGAAAATTGAGAGTTACAGCATTAGTAATGTAATTAGTACAACATATAATAGTGACTAAACTCCCATATATTGTCCATTTATTTATAATTATACGTTAGAATATGAATAAACTCATATTCCAAAATATGGATGATTGTAAAAACATTTTGGCTTCCATTTCAACCCGTAATATATTGGGGAAAGAAAAAAAAATTAAGAAAAATGATTTTTTTTTCATTTTGGTTTTACCATAAAAATATAAAAGAAAATTAAAATAATCAAGTTTCTCGTAGTTTACAGATTTTAAAAAATTTAATCTTTTATATAATAGAGATAAACAAATAAAATGAGTTTAAATAAACATAAAGAATTAATTTATTAAATTTAAACCTAATTTTTATTTTTCTTCACATTTTTTCTTTCACTTTTTCTCTCTATTTCTTTTATTCCTTAATACTTTTCGAGTTTTAATAAGAGCTTTTCCGTTTGAAGGGAGAAAAGAAAACACACATAAAAAACATTCATTAATTGACCCAACTGATATGAAACTGAAAGAAAAGTAAAGAAAAGAAAAAAGAAATGAAGAAAAAGCAAAGTTAGATGTGAATTTAAGAAAACTTTAGAATTTTTTACTATTTATTCAATTGGGTGTATCTATGGACTAAAAATAAACTGAATAGATTATTGATATTAACAAGTTATTTTTAGCTAATTAAAAGATAAATATTTAGTCTTTATTTAAGAACACAGCTTATTTATCACTGTAATGGGATTAAGAGATGAATATTTCCATCTTTGAAATTTATAATCAATTATCTCGGAAAGGCTATAAAACTTAATTTTTGACCAAATCACCCTTAATTTCTACTTTTCCCTACCTAGTTCACTAATTGTCAAAAGCTTAACCTCTAAATTAATTTAATTAGATTTAAATTTTTCTAGAATTTACATCAAGGCTAATTTTAATAATTTTCTACATACTTTAATTAAAGTATTTTCTCTATTAATAGCAAGTCGTTTTGAATGCCTATGTAACCAAGCAAAATAGCCAAGGTAAGAAAATCAATAAGAATAGAGATGGGAATGGTGTTGGTCAATTAAATTTATAACCTTTCAAGATAATTTGATTATGAAATTTCAAAAAGGAGTATTCATCTCTTTAATTTACATTTTTAGAGATAAATTAAGCTGGTATTTATTTTTCTTAAATACGAATTAAAATATTTAGTTTTTTATTTAGCTAAAAATTACTTATTAATATCAATCATCATAACTCAGTTTATTTTAGTCCATAGATTACTTTCAATTGAATAACACCTTTTGAAAGTTTCCTCTTCACATCTTATTTTTCATCTCTTCACATTCAATTGTTCTCCCTTCAAAGTTTCAATTCACATCTAAACTTCCTTTTTCTTCTTTTCTTTTTTCTTTTCTTTACTTTTCTTTCAGTTTCATATCAGTTCGGTCAATTAATGAATGTTTTTTTTGTTTGTGTTTTATTTTTTCTCTTCGAACGGAAAGGTTCTAGGAACTCAGAAAATACTAAGGAAATAAAGAAATAGAAAGAAAAAAAAATGTGAAGGAAAATAAAAATTAGGTTTAAACTTAATAAATTAATTTTATATTATTCAAAGTTATACTTTAATGCGCGAATTTTGCCTACTTTCTATCGACGATGACATTTTCACATATACGCAAGTGATCCCATTTAGTCTTAATGTTTGTTGGTATTTGGCTAATATTTGTATGTCTTGTGGCTTGATTTGAGACTGAGAAGTGATTATTAAGCTAGACATGAACGGTTTACCATCTAATTTTTATGAGATAGAGATATAAATGATATTAGGTGTGGTAATTGGATTTCTAGGGTTTAATGCGCTTAGAAACTGGGTCGAAAGGTAAATGCAAAATACACGATCCGCGGTAGTGCGTGGATGCTCGTGAGAGATTCACACATATATTAAATAAATTGTCATCTTTATATGAAATTGACGGCTTGATTGATTGAGTTAAGACATGCATACACGACATTTAAGCGAAATCCATGCCCTAAGGGTTTTAGGTCTTTCTTGAGTCCTTGTTGTTAGGACTTTGCATGTCTGTTTAGTTTATTTTGACTTTTCCAAATTTTTCGATTATCCAAATAGAATCTAAACTAGATTAAAATCGACAATTAATTGTCAATCTTTGTAGGACGATATTCTTACTTTTCATACTTTACAACTAAAGGTGACACATGTACTTGCACACATAGGCATATTATTTTATATACATGTATTCGCGTTTATCATAGACATTGTTGAAGTCTCAAAGCACTCTCAGAAAAGACATGTTTATGCTTTAAGGAGATTATAACTACACAACACTGGCCTGACCCCATTCTGCTAAAATTTTATTTCTTCTCTTTGCCTTGCCATTGACTGCCTTATAACAATTGAAGTATAGAATTAAACAAAGAACTAAAGTGAAATGCAATTTTGAGTAGTGATGTCATACATGGGCTAAAGATAAGACCATGTTTGTCGGTGTCATGTTTTAATATTTTTCCTTGTCAAAGAATTTAGGCATAACTAAAAGGAAGAAGGTGTCAATAATGAGTTAATAAAAAAAAAAAGCAATGGGAGGATAGAAGAAAATTATAATAAATGTAATGAGGAAGGAGCTCACTTAGCGTAAGAAAAGAGCCGCAGGAATTCCACACAAAGAAAAAATGTAGAAAAGAACGAGAAATTCTGCTAAGCGAGGTTGTTTTGATAACCAGTTTTACATCGTTGGGATTTACGATTTATCTTCAGACTGTAAAATTAAAAATTTTATTCGAGAAAACATGGATATCGCAAATAAATTATCATCTAATCTACAGAAAACTCCATTCTCATACGAATCGAACTTTTTATAGTTGAACCCAAGAAAAAAATCATGGGCGACAACATTATTGATCAGTCTTGTTCCCACGACTACATGGAAGGCTCGGTCACAACGAACTGACCATATATCAACTCAAGTGCTATCCTCCTTTTGATTTTCTTTAACATGTGGTATATATCCAAGACTCCAACAATAATTGAAATTAATTAAATAATGTATGTGTAATTAACAGGAATAATATCTAATTTAGTCGGTCTTTTTTAATTAGTCTCACCTACTATTTAACTAGGAATAATCTTGGGTGCTTAGATGCCTCAGTGATCTGACGGCCACCATCCAAGGATCGGGTTTAGTATATTAAAAATGTCATATTTATGTAATCTAATGGGCCCCAATTTATTTTTTAAAAAAATCAATATGATCCACAGCCCCTCTTTCCTTCATCTTTCGTCATGTGTCATGTGTCATTGTTTAATTGTTCTTCAAAAATTTTAATTTTTTTTAAAAAATCCAGATTTATCCAACGTCTCTCTCCACCTTCACCTTCAACATTATCGTCTCTAACAATCGCACCTCTTCTTCGTCCATGTTTTTGGAAGATTGACGACGCCACTTTGCTTCGTTCCTTCCATCAAGAGTTTTTGAATTGAGAGACAGAGACTTGGCATATATGTTGGGCTTCCATACCCACTAAATCAACAATCGAAACACGACGGAGATCTATAAAAACCAGCGAGGCCATCAAATTCTGACCTAATCAACTCCTTCAACTGCTCAATGCATTTATTCTAATTTTCTTCTATAAAAACACGACTAGATCGGAAGTGAAACCATGATTTTTTCTTTCTTCTTTTTTTCAACTTCTTTGTAGTAGATTCCTCCCGCTCTAGTGGGTTTTTGCTCCATACATTTATTCTATCCTCCATTTGCTTGTATTTTTCCTTAGTTATGCCCCATTGCTCAGAGGAAAATATTATTAAAAATATGACACATGGAAAACATGGTCTTATCTTTCAAATTTGTATTTCACTTTATTTCTTAGTTTAATTCTATACAAGATAGTACATAAATAATGTGTATCATGAAAACGATGGCATTATTGAAGATATTTAGTACAGCTTCTAAACTATTGAATTTTTCAATCATAATCTCACCTATCAATACGCTACAGACTCACAAATGATCATTCTACGATAAAAGAGAGCTTTAGTGCAAATTCCTGTTTTTAAAACACAAAAACACTATTTTTGCTCTCTTAATTTAATGTCTTTGGCTATAAAAAATTAGGAACCAACAAGATACATTTTGCAGGTTTTTTAGAACAAAAAACAGTTTTAAAAACTAGAAACAAACACGTCCCATGCCTCCATCTTCTCTATGGAAAGCGAAGAAAACTTGCAGCTAGCAGTCGTACAGTGGGAGGCTGGATCTGCAATGTGGGGAAACCATGGAAAAATAAGTGAAGCAAATATATATACTCGAAGAAGGTGATGAAGTAATCCAGAATAAATGTTTTTAAACGTTTATTCCACAACAAGGAGGGTGCTTTTTGTCATATATGGCGAAATCACCCTACACTCTTTTTTTTTTTTTCACTATCTCTTATTTCATAATATTTGTTTTCTTTATTTTTCATGTTTGCCATGCCTTTATTTAGCTACGTTGTGATACTTACAAGTAGGGCTTCATTGTGGTCGAAGAAAATAATAACTAACCTGAACAAGTTGGGTCAGATCGGGTTTTGCAACTGGATCCAAAGATGTAGTTCAGAGCAACCCAACCCAATAATAACCTGTTGGGTTATTGGTTTCACTGGATACATGATCAATCAGCCTCAATTCAAATATTAAATTTAAAATCGGGTTTGCTTTGTTGTGGCTACATGCTTCTCAGTTGGTATATAGAAGACATTGTTGTTGTTGTTGGAGTTTTAGAAACACTAGATTGAACTTCATCCATCTAAAAATTAATAATACAATTATAAGAATTAAATCATATTAAGAAGAGTAAATAAAATGACAACTTGACAAAAGTAAATAGACAAAATAATACAATTTTGAAAATAATGGGAAGTTACCAGAAGAAAAGGCTGAAGAGATCTTGTTAGTTGTTTCCATGAAGAAAAGGCCGATAGAGGAGATTTTAGAAATAGTAAAGTCTTGTTCTGAAATAGGGGAAGAAGATAAGAGTGATCGGGAAGTGGAAAAGGAAGTTAAAGATAAGGCCATAAGGGTGAATTCAAAAAGAGGATTGATAGAGATTGATACTTGAGAGAGAAGCAAAGTCAAAAGTTAGATAACAGTGGGTGAAATTTTCAACTTCAAACACGTGAAATTTAAAAAACCTTTTAAGCCACATACAATTGACAAATTAATATTCATTTAAAAGTTTTACTTTCTTTTCAGCCCATAACAACTTTTGTAAAAGTTTTTTTTATTTCAACTCATTCAAAATTATCTACATGTGTTGGGCTTGGGGTTATGCACGGGTTGGGTTGGGTTTTAATGGGTTTTAAATTTATAACCCAAAACTTGACCTAATGGATTCGGGTTGAAAAAACCAACCCCCAACCCACCCATTTATATCAGTTTTTATTATTTTTGGTTTGGATTAGGTCGAGTCAATTGGGTTTTTTTAGGTTTACAAGTTTGTTGAACATGCCTAGTCTTATTACTTGTCGTTAACTAGTTTAGACGTGATGTTTTTCGTTATCTTATTGCGATGCTTTATTTGTAAGAGGATGATTCAAACAAACAAAAAGCCATTCGATCACGTACATCAACACGCTGTTAACCGTAAATAAGATATTCCCAGCGCACGTATTATCAAATTCCAGACGCTGATGCTAATATATTAAACTGAGCATTGCTTCATCTTTATTGCCAATAATTATATTGTATCTATCGATATATTATAAGTTTAAATCAATAAATTATTTTTGTATAAAAAAAGAAGATCCTAAGACTGAGTATGGTGAATTACTCAATGTGAAATCACGAACAAATGAAGCAAACAAATCACTTGGCCGTGCCATGTTGTCCATTGAAATTGACACCACCCAAGTCTCCTTGAAGTATGTTAATTATTTCAACGCATGAAGCTTCTGTTATATTAATCTTTTATGATCACAAACTCCATATTTCCATAAAAAAAAAAAGGAAAAATTAGTATTAAAATCCCACGGTCTCGCTGTTGCCATGGATTTTGTGAGCCCAGCCTAGGATATTAATTCCTCTCGCTTGTGGGATTGTACTGCTAAACGTGCTGTTTAGAAAATCTCAACTCTCTAAGAACTGCCATGGAAGAACTCAAGAACGTCTATGAAGATGTGAAAGAGAAGGTGGATCGTGAAGAGAAACTTCAGAAGAAACGTACTCGTGCCGTTGATGACTGGATCCAGAGCGTAGAAGTCATGGAAAAGGACGTGAATGATTTATTGGAAAAAGGTGATGAAGAAACACAGAAGAAATGTGGGATTATATGGAATGGGGGGTGTGGGCAAAACCACCCTCTTGACTAGAATCAACAATGAGTTCCTCAAAACCAGGGAGGATGAATTTGATGCAGTGATTTGGGTGACTGTGTCCAGACCTGCAAATGTGGAAGAGATCCAGCGAGTTCTTTTCAATAAATTGGGGATTCCTTGTCACAAATGGAAAGGAAGGAGTTAGGAGGAAAGAAAGAAGAAGGGCTTAATGTCTTGAAGACTCAGGAAATTGTCCTCTTATTG
This sequence comes from Tetrastigma voinierianum, assembly GCA_016808115.1. Classification (NCBI taxonomy): domain Eukaryota; kingdom Viridiplantae; phylum Streptophyta; class Magnoliopsida; order Vitales; family Vitaceae; genus Tetrastigma; species Tetrastigma voinierianum. Next base: position 471,942 of record JAEQBH010004236.1, on the reverse strand, counting down.
GATGATATGTGGGAACCCTTGATCTCTTTGCAGTGCGGATTCCTCCTGTGAATAACGAGAATAAGTCCAAGGTGTATTCACAACTCCCATTTTCAACTGTTGGTTTGGACGGGAGCTATGTATGAAGTGAAGAGCTTAGCATTGAGGAAGCATTTGCTCTTGTTTCAGAAATATGTTGGGGAAGACACTATCAATTCTCATCCCCATATTCATCTAGAAATCCTTCTCCAATCAATAGTTGAACCAGTTCACGGTAATCCATTCCATAATCGTTCGGAAATACTCAAAGAACAATACAAGAAAATGATTCGGTGGCTTCATCTTATAGACTGTCATAACTGAAGGCTAAAACTTGAAAACAAATTCATTCTCTGTACCTGGAAACTGTTGGATAATTTTAACATTTGTAATTTTTCTCACTCCTTAGCAATAATCTCCGCCAGCTTCGGTATAGACGAATGGATAAACGTCCATCTTAATGTAGTTGTTCCGCTGATTCTTAACAAGCTTGTACCATCATCGTAAGTTTTTCTTCATCTCTATGGGTCGGAGAGAGAAAGAAAGATAACCTAGTTTGCTTTACTTTACTCATTTTTTATTTTTATTTTCACGAGTATGGATTTTACTAAAGTTTAACAATGATGAAAAAAGAATTATTGTTAGTATCTGTAAATTGTTTTATTCAAATTTATTTTATTGCATTATTTTTTAATATGAAATGTATGTGTAAATGGCAGGGTGTAATAATGAATTTAACAAAAAAAATGACAGGGTCTCATCTTGTAACAACTGAAGTATAGAATTAAACGAAGAAATAAAGTGAAATGCAATTTTGAGTAGGGATGTCATACATGGGCTAAAGATAAGACCATGTTTGTCAGCGTCATATTTTAATATTTTTTTTTCCTCTGTAATCAATGGGGTAACTGAAAAGTAAAGGAAGAAGGTGGCAGTGGTGGGACCAAACCGAAAATAATAATAATAAATCAAGAAAAAGAAAAGATAAAGCAATGGGAGGATAGAAGAAAATTAGAATACCAGGCGGAGTGAGACCCCACTAGGCATCAAAAAAAGCAAGAGCAGAGGAATCACATGAAGAAAAAGGTGAAAAATAAAAAGAAAGAGAAAATCATGGTCAAGTGAAGGTTATTGACTTGCCTAAAGTTAAAGGAACGACAACCTGGTTTTGTTCCCCACAACTGCATGAAAAAGCTGTGTGAACCTAAGGAGAACTTGAGAAAGGAAAAAATAGAACAAAAAAATATGAAGGAACATCATGTATGGAGCACTGCAGGTTTCACTAGCATCAAAAAAAGTAAGAGCCGGAGGAATTCCACACAAAGAAATTAAAGGTGAAAAAAGAAGAAAGAGAAATATCATGGGCGAGGACTGCATGGAAGAAAGTTAAGTACGTGTGAACGGATGGACTGGTGTATATCAAAACACTATATATCAACTTGTGGTGTATTATCCTTCCTCTGATTTTCTTTAACATGTGGTATATATCCAAGACTCTAACAATAATTGAAATTAACTAAATAATGTATGTGTAATTTTAATATGTATATAGCCAAAAATCTTCTACTGATAAGAATACGCTTATAATCCATTTAAGAAAATTATTAAAATTCAGAAACCAATCATGCATCTTCCTTAAAGCAATGGGAGAAAAGAAAAAAATAAGCAGAAGGCATCTACGAGGAAAAGTTGTAGAATAAAAAGAAAAAGGGAAAAGAAAAAGGGAGCTCAACCCGTTAATTAGTGTTATACTTATACCACCCCCCAAAAAAGAGAGGTGATAACTTTCCCCTTCTCATCTTCTACATTTGTGGGTTTTGTGCACAAAAAACATAAATCCAGGCTTCTTCTTTTCAGTCTTCTTTGCTTTGAATTCCAACGTTTGATTAATTTTCATGGATTTTGTAAGCCCAGTCTTGATGTTGCATCTCTCTATCTGTAATTGCGCATGAACGCGCTTGATCAGCATCCGGCGTCTCCTAACAAAATCTCAAATCCTTTGAGAACTGAAACGAGAAACTGAATAATGTGTATAAAAGACGTCAAGGTGCGGGTGGAACGAAGAGAATCTTGAGAAGAAGAAGTGTACGCATGTTGTGGATGGGTGGATCGGGAGAGCAGAAGCCATAGAGAAAGAAGTGAAGGAATTACTGACAGATGATGAAGAAACCGAAAAATGCTTTCTAAACCTGTTATCCTGTGAAACTGTCGGATCCGCAGTTACAAGCTTGCAAAAACAGGTGCGGGAGAAGATGGATGCTGTGGCTGAACTGCAGTCCGAAGGAAGTAATTTTCAGGTGGTTGTTGGTCCCAAGCTGCCCAGTCCTCATGTGATTGAGAGGCTCGAGTGGAGAAGCCAGTAGTAGGCCTAAGATTCACCCTTTCTGAGGCGGAGATTGCTCCAAGATAAACAAGTTGGGACTATCGGAAGAGTACGGAAATGGGGGTGGGGAAAAACCACCCTCTTGAAGAAAATCAATAACAAGTTCCTCCAATCGAGCACAAAGCTTTTGATATCGTGATCTTGTTGTCAGTTCCAGGCCAACAAACTTGAGAGAGTCCAGGAAACGATTCGAGTAGACTGGGTAGATTCCTGATGACAGATGGAAAGGGAGAGAGGAGGACGACAAGGCTGCAGAAATATGCAGGATCTTGAAAACCAAGAAATTTGTGCTGCTGTTAGATGATATCTGGGAGCCCCTTGATCTCTTGAGAGTGGGAATTCTCCTTGAAGTGATGGAATTCAGTCCAAGATAGTGTTCACTACACGATCTGCAGATGTGTGTCGAGGTATGGCAGCTCAGAAGAGCATTAAGGTGGGAGTGCTTGAAGCAGAGCAGCTCTTCTCTGTTCCAGGCTGTAGAGAAGATACTTTTAAATTTCATCCAGATATACCAAAGCTGGCGGTATGTTTGCCAAAGAGCGCCTTCCTCTCGCCCTCATCGCCATAGCCCGGTTATGGCTTCCGCAGAAACACCGGAAAATGGGAGAGAAACTTGCAAAAATTGAGAGGCTGTATCCTGTATGTTGCAGGTACGGAGAATGATTTGTTTTCAGTATTAGCAATTAGTTATGATAGCTCACCCAAATCGAAGCCACCAAATCCTGCTTCTTGTATTGCCTTTATTCCCGGAGGATTATCAAATCCTCCGAACTTCTTATTCAACTTTGGATCGGGGAGGGTTGATGAATATGACGACATTCAAGAAGCAAGAAATCAAGGAGGAGAAATCATTCAAATGTTAAGGCATGCTTGTCTAACGGAGGCAACCACATCCCTCATCTCAGAAGAAGGAGAATATTTGAAGATGCATGATATTATCCGTGATATGGCTTTATGGTTGGCTTGTGAAAAGGGGAAAAAGAAGAACAAATTTGTGGTGAAAGATGGAATTGGATTGATAAGAGCTCAAGAAGTTGGACAACTGGAAAGAGGTAAGAGGTGATAGTATTGTGGAATGCTAATCCAGGTATTGAAGAATTATGTCTCCTTGTTTCTAATACGGAGACATTAATCGGATGTATGACGTCCACATTTCCAAGTGGTTTCTTTACAAACATGTCTGTCATAAGAGTTTTAGACTTTTCCAACAATAAGATACTTGAGTTACCAGTAGAGATTGGAAACTTAGCTACCTTGCAATATCTTAATTTTTCGGGTACAATGATAAAATACTTACCAATTGAGCTCAAGAATTTAAAAAAATTGAGGTGCTTGATGTTGGATGGGTTGTATTCACTTGCATCACTACCATCTCAAATGGTGTCAAGTCTTTCCTCTTTGCTATTGTTCAGCATGAAACCCATCTCATCTCGGTGGTCTCTATAGTGAGCCAATGTTGTTAGAGGAGTTAGAGCAGTTGGAACATATTAATGATATCTCCATCATGCTTACAAGCATCCAGTCCGTCCAAAGATTATTCGAATCCCACAAGTTGAGAAGATCCACAACATCTCTACAATTAGCAAGCTGCAGGGGTGTGAACCAAGTGCAACTATCCCCTTTTATAAAGGAGCTCGTGCTAGAAATGTGTGATGAATTGGAAGAGGTGAAAATCATCCATTTTGAAAAGCAAGTGGTCCCTTCAAAATTCCCCAATCCACAATGCTGCTTTAACCACCTTTTGAATGTTTATATAGATGCATGTAAGAAATTGCTAAACTTGAATTGCCTTATTCATGCTCCAAAACTTCAATATCTATTCATTGCACACTCTGAAATCATAGAAAAAGTGATAGAAGATGAAAGGAGTAAAGGTTCAGAAATTGAATCAGGTTTAAGCGTGTTTTCCAGACTCATGTATCTGGATTTACGTAATCTGCCAAAGCTAGAGAGTATATATGGACATGTATTACCTTTTCCATCTTTAAGGCGGATCATAGTGTCGAGATGTCCAAGGTTGAAAAGGCTGCCATTTAATTCCAGCATTGGCATGAGTAAGAAATTAGAGGAAATCAAGGGAGAACAAGAATGGTGGGATGGTTTGGAGTGGGAGGACCAAACCATTATGCACAACCTCACCCCATATTTTCATCGTCAACCCCTTAGAAGCTTTCCCATTCATCCTATAACAAGGTAATTACTTCCTTTTTTTTCTCTTTCTCCAATCAGTTCTCTCATCTTTTAACTATTTATTGTTCAACTGATCCTTAACCTTATTTATTTATCTCTTTCTCCAAGAAACAGTCCCTAGATCCCCACAAAATTCGAAAGCTGTGAAGGTGACAATCGAAGTAATCTTCTCCACTTCATCCTTCATTTATCATAAATTCAGACCACAACTGGGAATTTCTGCCTCGAGTTTCATCTTCCACTGCAGATTTGCTTCCATCTCTACAACAATCAGAGCAGAGCTTCAACTTAATCTCCATGGCACAAGATGAGCTCCACCCCAGCTTTTATTTCAAGCACGAATCATCTTTTTTGGCATCACATAGCATCAGCCTGTGATGCACGGTACTATTGCACAGTGAGACTCATCTCTTAGAGGTGTAACACAAAATTTCCAATTAAATGTTAACTTAGAATAAAACATTGGTGAAAACTATGAAAGTTGACTTTTGAAAGGGTTTTTGAACCCCCAATAAAATATAGAATGAGACTTCGCTATTAGCTACATTTTGTCAGCTCTGGTGTGCTCCAACGTGGAGTTTTGGATTAAAATACTGTTTTTCAGAAGAAAAAAAAATACAAAAAATAGTTTGCATTTCAAGCCCCATTGCTGATCCCCAGTGCATGACCTTGTTGGGATAATGTGGATTGCGGGGACCAAGCGGGCATCAAAGATTTTTAAAGTCGTGCCGTTGTATGTGAGCAATTTTGCATTACATCTTTTTAACAATTGTCGTTGTCCTGAATAGCGGCATTATAAATTTTTTTTTTTTAAATAATAAAGTCATTCAGGACAGCAGCATTTTAATTTTTTTTAAATGATAATACTCATTGACCATGAAGCAACTGGCGTTATAAATTTTTTTAAATAATAAAGTCGTTTAGGACAACAGCATTTTAATTTTTTTTTAAATGATAATATCGCTGTCACCGACAACGGCATTTACTAAAATAATTAATATTTTGGTTTAATCATAAATAATTAAACATATTATTTCAAATTGTAAATATTGAACCATGTGGAGTTTAATAGGCTGATTTTTCGGATGAGCCACCGAGAAAATTTATGCCGTGGCGTGTTGTGAGACAGGTGACTACTGTTTTGAAAACATGTTGTTTATTTCTTGTCAAATCACTTGTTTTTCATCAAGAGTCCTACAAAACCAAGTTTAGAGGAAATGTTATGAGTTTTATATGAATATGGATATAAAATGGATAATAGTTATTCTTATCCTTAAGTAGAAAAAACGATGACAAATAAGCGAATCAAAATGTCGTATTTTTTTTTATATTATATCTCATTGATAAATAATATTATTTTTAATATCAAATAGTAAATATTTTTTTAAATGTACCATTAGTAAATACTATATCATAATTGATATAATTATTTTATATAATAAATTATATTCTTTAATTGGTAATAAAATTATGTTTCATTAAAATATTAAAAATATAAAGATAAAAGATAAAAATATATTTATAATAATAACTATAATTTAAAACACTATTTTTAACTATCTCTTTCCTAATCGTGTAGTCTTGAAGTAAAATTAAATGTTTTTAAACATCATATTTTAAATATTATTTTTTAAATAAGCCACACATATAGGAAAAACCACTCAACTAAGACGCAAATGCCAAATGGCCCCTCAACTATTATCATTATTATTACAATAAATTTTCCCAAACACAAAAACAAGTTATTTAAAGAGTGAATAAATAGTACTAATAGGTGAATCAAGTGAAATATTATCAATTTTAATAATTTGCATTTGATTTTTTATTGATTCAACAAATGCGTAAAAGTGGATTTTCTTAAAAAAAATTAAAAATTAAGAACAGCGGCATATTTTGAGGGAATCATTTTTAAAAAATTAAAATGTCGTTCTTGAGGACAACGCCATTTTCTTAAAACAATTTTAAAGTCGCTATTTAGGACAGGAGAGAAATGGGATAAATGGGGGAGGAAAAAGGGTATGCAGTTTTTTAATACACGGTGATACCACTGTTCAAGATAGCGGCAATTGAAATTTTATAAATAAAGAAGCTGCTATTTCGGACTACGTCAATTGAAATTTTAAAAAATGATGAAAACTCTGTTCAAGATAATAGCATTTGCCAGGTTGTCGCCTATGTGGCCCAAATACACTACTTTGGGCTATAGTTTCAATTCAAAATTATTTTAGTTTTTTTTTTCTTTTTTTTGAAAAATAATATTTTAATCCAAAACTCCGAATGTGGATGAAACCAAAATGTGCTATGAAAGAGTTGACTTTAAAAGGTTTTTTGAGAATTCCCAGGAAGAGGTTAAGAAAATTATAATAGAAATGATTAGAGTACAGAAGTTGACCAATAAAATAATTTGGCTACTATCGCATGGAGATCATTTAGGATTCCCGAATATCTTTTGTGATTTTCTTCCATTTTTCATTTTTAGTAGATGAGGTTTCTTACATTATTTAAAATCCAAATTTATTTTCCTTTCTTACATCAATTTTCTCAACAAACAAGCAGTTCATCAACCAAAATCTCAAGCAGCAACATCAACAAAAAGGAAAAAGGACAAAGAAAAAAAGGGGAATTAAATTGACAATTCGAGATTGGTTTCAGAAAGAGAGTAATGACAGTGAAACAGAAGCAATGAAATTGATTAAATTTATTGTCGTACCTCTTAATGGATAAGTTTCAAGCTCAGTACTGGTCTTCTGAACTTCCATCAGCCACGAGAGACCTCAAACAAAACAATCTCAAACAGGGTTTTTAATATCAAGAGAAACTGCAAGATATTATTTATAACAACATAAAAACCAACACAAAATAAAAATTCATCCATGCTGCTTCAAAATAAACGCAAAATAGGAAAAATTTAGTATTAGACAAATGCTTCTTCAACCTGGGACTGGATTGGACTATCACTTCATGTTCCCTTCCCATGGCCTAAATCCCAGAATAGAGCAGACATCATCACATACAGCAAATCCTTTTCCAATATTTATGCAGAATGTAAGACCTATAAATATATAGAAAATGACAAACTTGGCTTTTCAGGATAGAAAGTAGCAAGTACCAATGCTTTTCAGAAGTTAGCAACCAGTTATTTTCTTGCTTGAGCTGAAGTGGTTGCACTTAATACTGAATTTAGGCCGCGAAAGAAACCTTCTGGGATCGAAAAACTACGAAAACATGTATATCAAAAGAAAAAGGATACGTCAGTATAACTAAGAATTTAACTAAACATGGGGTTTCAAAGTAGAAGAAGATATGCAACTATACTAAACAAAAGTATCTGGGAATTAAGCAGATCCACTTCAATAGACAAACAGAATATAGCAGTCTTTTTTTTTTATCAGGCTCCAACAGCTTCTTCATTCACAAACAGCATCTTAAATGAACATCACCAGTTCAGGCCTGCTACATATGTTGTTCTTTTGTCCTCAAACACGGGATAGGCTGGCAGAGTGCCTCTTGAGATCCAATATATAAGGTGTTATAGATCTTCCAGTACACTTCCCTGACCTTCCTGGATGGATGGAACAGCCCTTGTAGACAGTAGTTTAGTACCATAGCAGCATCCAAGGCTACTCTCATCCCTTCAATGGCTTCCATAACAGCATTTACAACATGGGGCGAAGTCTCAAAAATGTTTGGCCATATGTAATTGAACAAGTGGACTAAAGCATCCTCGCAACCTAATCCAGCAACTCCCAAGGAAATATGCTTGATAGTAGAAGCTGCAGTCTGCCTGTGAACCAGATCTCTGTCCATAAGGGCATCCTCAAGAAATGGAGTCACTGCATAGATATAGTCTTTTCCCGTTTCACCAATGTACCCAAAGAGAAAAGAGAGGGATTTTAAAACACCATTCTGAACATTAAGCTCTGGAACACGATATTCATTCATCAAGGCAGGCAAAACTGTAAAAGGAGAGCATGTTTCTGCAACAATGGCAATAGCAACAGTTGTGCAAACACGATTTTGACGCTCTTGGACCACGAGATTATTCAACAAGGTTGCCAAAACATCTTGTAGACCAATGGCTTTGGCAATGTACCCAAAAGTATTCACAGTAGCTCTCCGAATACCCTTTTTGTGGGCTTTAAGCATCTCAAGAAGTTCAAAACAAATCCTCATCCACTCCCTAGCTGGGACGAACTCAGCCCCACGATCAGCAATTCGACCAACAAGGTCGATACAGTTCTCCTTAACTTTCTCATGTCTGTTCTTCAATATTGGTGTTAGCCCAGGAAGCAAATCCTTTATTGGAGGAGTCAATTTTGTCATAATTGTGGGTACCATGGGCTTGGGCCCAACTACTCCCGCCAACAGACCACGGCAGATTGAGGACCAAGGATGATGGCCCAATCTATGGGCCCAATCGTTCTCATTTACAAGTCAAGTCCGAACATACATCCCCAACCGAGTAGGGCATATACCGCCTGGATACGGTCTCTCTTGGCCTGTTATCATCTTTAAAAAGGCATCTGGATGACCTCTACGAACTTGAGCAGTATAAGTCCTGCATAACTACGAGGGTGGTCAGTATTGCCCAGAGGGCGGAAAATGCGGACTGACTTGGCTGTCTAAAAGCAGTCATAGCGCACAGAAAGCGCTACCTTCCCATACATTTAGGAAGGAGATTATCCCACTCCATGGAAATAGATCATCTTTTCCTTACGGATAAAAGAAGAAATGTGAAAAAGGTGCGAGGCCTTCAAATCTTTGAATGAATGGGCGTTTTCACTCTCGGGCTGGCTACAACTTAAGCATCGGAGAGGCGGGGCGGGCATACCACCGCCGTTTTTCTTGTTGTATTGCGGGCATTTCTTTGGCCCGGTTCGTACTTCGACGATTCGATGACACCAGTTCAGAGACAACAATTGGCGCCGTGCGTGAAACGCCCGACGAGAAATCTCGCAAGCGTCTGGCGAAGGCGCCGTACACACCCGATCGAGTTGATCTCCCATTCCCAAAGCTTTGGTAGTTCGATCTTCCACCGGGCCAGAGTGGATTTATCGCCATATCTATGACCGTGAACCGACCTCGAAGATCGGTTTCTCCGTGGCGCGAGATGGAGCGAAGTAAGAGAACGGACGAGACCAGGATGTGGTGCAGCGAACACGCAGAGCCTCTTGCAGCGGGGAGAATGAGCGCTGCGAAAGCCCAGGTTGGAAGTAGCAGGGGTGAAAACTCGTGAGGTTATCCATCGCGCACCTGGCTTCGGCCAGTGAGGGTAAAGGAGCCTATCCTCATGGGAGAAAGTGATCCCCAGCGGTGACGAATTATCTTCTGGCGGCTCTCGCTCCTTCGCAGCTCACCACCCGAAGCAACAATTTGAATCGAAGAGGCCCCATGCGATCCGGCCTATCGAAGTCGATGTGCCTTGTGGCGGGTATGAAAGGCCGGCGAGGCAGGCGTCATTCGGGCGGCGAATATGTGCACATCAGGCTACCGGGGTATGGCTCCTCCGATTTCCACCCCGTGCATCACCGTTCGGGGTGACCTCCATCCGCGTTTGGTTTCTTTTCAGTTGTCAGGGGGCGAGGATATCTTTGTCCTCACCACAGGCCCACATATTTTAAATTCTGAGCCCCCTGTTTGGCTTTGTTATCTTGATGCGTTTGCTATGTCTGATGGCTCTCTTGACAGTATAACCATATGCTACATTTTAACCGCTGATTCTTAGCACGAGGAAATGACCGCATCTTGATAAGTATTCGACCCGGCTGAAGGGCCACTTTGGCTGGTTCCACAAACTCCAGAGAGGATCTATAAACTCATTGAGCGTGGGGCGGCATTCATTTCCCAAATACTTATGTTTGGTCAAGCGAAAGGTAACATCGGTTCGCTCGGGGCCATCCTCGAGTGGGAAGATGAATCTATCCGGGATTTCACCAGAAAGATTTAGACCGAGTCGACAAATTGATATTTCTGACATGGGCTGCGGTCTCTGAACTCCGGCGGCGAAGGCTTGGTGTACCCTTTCTTTCAATCTCTATCCACGGATCCACTTGCAATGATGGAAGGCGTAGGCGAGCAAGTATTCCACCTTTGGAGGATAATATCAGACCGCTTCACAGACGATGATAAGCGCTTTCAGGCAGCCAGCGACGCGAAGGTCGACAACCGGAAGGTAGCGAAAGCGAGAATCAAAGGCGCTCTGACGGTCGAGGGGAGCCTCCCCCGATTTCACCCTCTCGACATCCCTTCTGGCCAGGCTCCTACCTCATCCAGGATCACCCCGTTTTCGTAAGCCCCACCAATGAGGGCGAATCCGAACCAACGCAATCAATCCCTGAGGTGCGATTATCACAGGGACCACGACCATGAAACCAACCGTTGCCAAAGCTGTGACGCCCCAATTCCAGGGTGTCCGTTGACAACCCACAACCTCATACTGGTGGAATGCCTGCAACCAACCCATTCACGAAAACGGGGCAAAGTCTCTCAGACGTGAGCACGCAAGATAAACCTGTCTCCAAACAGCTCAATATGGCCACACAAGGTCCATATACAATTAAAATGGAGTAAAGGTCGTCTGAAATTTCGCCTACAAACCAATACTCATCAAAATATACATCAACTATATACCATAGCTCAAAAGTTAGTAATTCACTCTTATTTCAACAAACATATATTAAAATTTAGAATTCCTAATCCATATCATACATCATAAAACCATCAGCCACAACTCCTTTTTCAAAATTCCGCCTAAGATGAGTCGTCTCCGCACACTCCCGACCGGCACATATTCTGACGCGCTGAATGAACGCCCGCAGCCGAATCACCCAAATGCGCTACTTCCCCATCTATGCGCATATGCAATGATCCTGCATGTAAACACACATTCAAGCAAATTCAAAGGATCCTACTTAAATGCCTAAATGCCCGCTCCCATGTCTCGAAAGTCCTCACCGACACCTCACACTCGCTTGCCATGTACTTAGAAAAACATCGTTTTAAACAAAACTCATGTTTTCAAAATAAACTACCGGCGTCGATAAAAATATGGACTACCTCGAGGCGCACGTGTCAGAGGAACCTTCCAAACAACATACGGGCTCCTCCAACGTGTAATCAGGACCATCTCCCAACACCATTCTCCGAGAATCATCCCCGTGAAATTTTCTAACCATGTTCATTTTCGGGAAAACCCGTGTCATGAACTACACCTAACTTGCTACCCAAAGGTATACGGTAAAAACGACATGCTCATTCTATGTCATTCATGCTAATATATTCACATACGATATATATTAACATATTAAAATCACAAAGGCAATGATGTTATGTACTCTGCCACACCAAATTTCAACAACCATTATCCAAAATATTAACTCACTGAGCTAATCACAAACTCATCTCCAATGATTCCAAACACAATAATTATATTCCATATAATTGTGACTCATGCTAATACACAAAGTTCATGCATTAACCCACCATTTTCACACAATTCAATCCATTACACAAAAATTAGTCACGTGGCTAATTAACGAACACGACAATTAAATTTTAATCACTCAATCAAACACATTTTTTCACAAAATATTTTCAGGTTTCCACTATTCACGTGAACAAGAAAACCCCGTTACCGTTGCTCACGGTAATTAATTACTCAACAACACGGCTCATAATTTCGCTTAACCCAAATTCCACGGTTACCCCGCCTCATACATACTAAAGCAATAATTTATGGCATAAATTATACCATTAGGCACCAAACAACTGCGTGGATACTACCGACTGGCCCAATTACAGGTTTCAAAATTTTTCCCCACTTCGTCCCAAGCCTGACTAATCAAACAACCGTCACAAGGTCTCAAACCAACCGAATCACAACAAAGTACTTAATCAAGAAAGAAATGCACGATAAATCTCCCTACCTCACGGAAATACCGTCGAACTCCTTAAAAGCCGGTACCACTGTAGAGGCTCTCAAGCAGAGAAAGAATCTTCCTTCGCCTCTCAAAGAACCGACGTCGACAAATTCGTTAAATCTAGTAGATAAGTCCCTTACTCTCTCTAAAACGAACCAAAAGTCACATAGCCACCGGTGATCTCATTTTTTTCTCCCTCACATTTTTGCCCCTTTTCACTCAAGAGGATGACATTATGCATTATTTTGTCATTTTCCCCTCATTTAAAATTTCCAAAAACAGACATCTAGCGTCCCTTCTCTTGAATTCACAAATTCGCACTCTCTCACGACCATTTCCATCATCTCTTTACACACGCAACGCTTATCACACGAGTATATGTTATATGTGACTTTGTCAAGATCACCGTTGCTTTTACTACACCCATACTCTGCGTCTCGTAAAACGTGTGCAAATTCGACTGCTCCCGTAATTCACTAAATTCAACGTGGTAGCTAGATTTCTCGAACGATTCCAACTGCAGTCCATTTGTCATCCGAGATCTAGAAAAATATAGGATTTTTACCGAAATAACAATTTTATTCTTCTCGAAAATCTCCGATTTTCTGAGTTTCATTAAAGTTTGTGTTCCCGGTAAAAATCGATTCCAGTCGGGCATCTTCGTAGTACATTCGGAGCATCGTAAATTGGGCCGCCAAGAGCCGACAGAACACTGTCGGTGTCGAAGACCATTCGACCTACCATCAACTTCACCAATACCAGTCCAACGACAGACGCGCCAGTGGTGCTCGCCAATCGAGCCCGGATAAACGCCATCGTTACTGAGCGACGCCAGTTACCGGCCGGTTGACGCACCATACTTCCTCTCCTATAAACGGATCTGATGGTCATCACCATTGGCGAGCGCCAGATTTCACGGCCACCAGTGCACGGTCTCACCGACGTCGACGGTCACATCGCCTCAGCCAGGTCTTCGGCCACATCCCCGCCGACCCGGCGCAGCACCATCAATCAACCGGTCACTGGCGACAGCCTTCTTTCCTTCGCGTCGGCACACGCCAGCCGGTACTGGTACCGAACCACGCCATCACGGTCCCTCGCCACACCCATGAAAAGCCGTCTCACCTGTAGCCACTGGGTGATTTGGTTGATCGGACAAAGATCTGGAAGTCGAGCCTTCCGCGTATTACTACGACGTCATGTCGCCAGCGCGATGGTGAACCCTCTCCATCGCCGAACACAATCACGCATCGCCGCCAGTCGCTATGGAAGATGTGGCAGCCGCGCACCAAAGTTCATACATGCCAAAGAGGCACTTGCGCAGCCTTCATCCCAGATAGACGATCGCAGCCAAACATTGCTGCCAACGCCGAGCATCATCGTAACGCCCGCCGTGGCGAGGAATGAAAGTTCTACGCATAGCTTCACAAGGTCAGCCGTTATCGCCAGCCACAGTAAAGAGGTGTTTCCGCCTTATCATCAAGTCACTACAGCCGGTGGACCGGTGTCGGGCTTCACCATGAGGCCACACCCATGGTTACTAACGCGGCTGCGGTAGCTTCCAGCGTTGAAGCCGTAATATACTGATTCACGCATACAAGACAGCTTTACCTAAAGATATCGTCGCGATTCACGTTCCTTACGGCATGTCGTCTTCTTCTCGACGCATTGTAGTATCCCCATACGCTCGATGCGTGTGAAGCCATCTTTTGTCACCACGCTTGCTACCGCAATGCCATTCGGCCAGAGCAGAGACGCTGAAATTATGAAAGATATCATAATATGCTGCAAAGTTCAACGAAAACGATCACACTACACAACGTTACTCGCTTCGCATATGGCATGAAATCAGCGTGATTCGATTTGATGCTCTGCGTTTCTAGATTCATGATGACTAAAGAGGAGCCGACACCCCGCCCTCGCAGCACACCCACCTGCCTGGGTGCGGCACAATAACCGACCACGGCTGCCGCCCCGCATCTCCGCCACTGCATCGCCCTGGGTGGTACCCAACCGGCCGGCCAATTTGTCGTACCCTTTCCGGAGCTCGGAGCCAGAGATTCTAAAATAACTCAAGCCGGGCGGGTCGGGGCCTCTATTCCTCTCCTCGAGTCATCATGAATCCTGGGGAACCGACCAAAGACCGACCCCAAATGCACACTTTCGTAGGTCGAAGCCACGCCATATGCCTCGAGGAGCCAAATGTCATGCGTATGCGAGTGGATCCCGCACTGGATTCACTAACATTTCATCGATATATACTTCCATAGTTTTTCCTATAAATGACCAAACACGCCTTAGTTACCGCCTCGCAGGTGGCTCCTGCATTCTTTAACCCGACGGCATTACATCAGAAGAAAAGAGCCCGTGTGAGGTGATAGCGCGATGCTTTCTCTCGTGATCAAAGCGAGTACATGGGGATTCGATGATACCTGAAATGTGCATCCAGAGCATACAACATATGCCCGGCCACGCGCCAAATAACTGATCTACGCGGTAAAGTGAAAATCGCTCTTAGACATGCGCCACAGATCCGGTATAGTCTACGCAGATACCTCCACTCGGCCTTGGAACTACCACCACTCGGCAAGCATTCCGCGCATATTCACCTCCGACAAACCTAACTTTCGTAACATTATCCACCTCTACTTAGATGACTTGACGGGAGGTCTATGTGGGAGCCACTTTCGCTGATGTGTCTCAAGGATGAGACAACATTTTGCTTCAGGAAGCATGCACAGGGCTTATTCCTATCATATCCAAATAAAATTCAGCGAATACATCGGCGTTAGCTTGCAAGATTTCGTCGTAATTCGTGCCCTTCTCTCCTGATGAGGGAACCAACATGTGCACTTATCGGGCCCGCCATGAGGCGCGCGGATTTAAAGGATTCATCGCTAATCAAGCCTCTATCTTCCACGCTCGTGCAAAGGATTCTGATTGCTATTCGGTGGCAATTTCGAGGGCGAAGGTCGAGGTTTCACCTTTTTCACGCTTCTCCGCATCGATAGCTCGAGGCACACCGATCAGTGTTTTAATCACTGAGGTCGATCGCCGTATGCGCCAATGAACTGAGTAGTTTGGTGGTAGGTCGAGGGGATCGCTATGGCAAAATTCAAGCCCACCTACACAAGATTGCATGATCCTAAGTCTCAACCATCAAAAAGATTACTTAAGCCGGGAAAGACAAATTCCGCCGACTGAAAAGAACAATATCGCCACCACCGCAGTGCGGTGGCCTCCCGCCAACCTGCATAAAATTCTCACGCGAACCGAGATGCCAAGTTTGAGACTTTCATCCGCCGAAGGCTAAGGTGCAACAAATCAGCCGCAGACCGCCAAGATCGGTCATGACCTGGTGTACATCAATTGTTAATACACAAAGTAAGCACGCCGCATCATAACGAGAGGAGGAATACACTCGGCTCGTTTATAGAGGAAAGGATATGGGCCGCCAACCGGTCAATTGGTGCGCCGCCCGAGGTACTCAACGGCGTTTATCCGCTCGACCGGACAAGACGCAGCATTTTTCTCCGCTTATTCGATCGTATCGTCATCTGGTCGCCTCCAATATGAAGCCGATGGTGGGTCGGGCTCGGGACATTAGTGTCAACACCAAAGAATTGCTCCGCCTACCGCGAGCGCCGCTCCGCTGGCTGGCTCCCCCCAATGTACCTTCTAAGGTGCCCGGCCCGGATCAATTTTTCTACTAGAAACTTAAAGCTGGCAAAGAAATGTTTCATGGTCGTGGTCCACGTGGTAATCGCACCTCGTGGATCTATCAGATATCCCATTCGCTCATCGGGTGGGGCTATTTAAAATCGGGGGTGATCCCTTGACGATAGTGTAAGAGCTAGCCAAAGAGATAAGCCGAGAGGTGAATCGGGAGGCCCCTCTTTTTCCTCGATTGTTCTTGGGGAGCTTTGATTCTGCCTAGCTTCTCTTCGTCTGGTCAGTCTTTCATATCACGCTCTGCTATTCTCAGCAATGACACATCGGCCGGGAAGCCGCTCTGATATTATCTCCACAAAGTGGGTAGGTGGGTAGGGAAGGAAAAAGTAGGTGGAATACTGTCGTCGCCACGCTTCTTCCATCGTTACTAAAGGATCCAAGTGATGTAGACAAAGAAAAGTCAGTAGCTCCGCCCAAAAAAAAAAGCTTAAGTCTCCGCAGGACCTCGTCCATGTCAGAATATCAATTTGTTTGACTGGGCCATTCAAATCTTTCGTGAAATCCCTTATAGATTCATCTTCCCGCTTAGAGATGGCCCCGGAAGAACCATGTTTCTTCAATCACCGAACATAAGTATCAGGAAATGAACGCCTACGCCTTCGAATGCAGCTTATGATCTCTCCGAAATTCAAAGTTATCACTGGCACAGAGATAACTTCACTGAAAGCCCAGCTTGAATAACACAGGATGGAGTTCCCAAACAAGAGGTCGGGTCATGGCCTGGGTCCGCCACACCAGTCAACCCACACGTGTCGGGCCCCCAAAATGCCTAAAGACACTAAAGCCGTAATAAGGAAGATGGGTCAAGGTTGATTATATGTGGCCCGAATAGTCCCGAGGAGCTATTTTCCAAAAGAAAGAAAGAAGAGGCCTATGACTCCGAGGCTCTTCCCGTGAGGTGCCCTCGGTAGATCTGGGCCAGATATGTGTGCGTCCCTATCTCAATGTCCAAGGAAGACTTGTTTCAGAAATTCCCAAAGCTTTGAGAGCTGAAGTAAATGGGGCAGCAACCTCAACGCCCTGTCTAACTCACCAAGGATCATGAGGCAGGAGGATCGCCCGCCTGCTTTTCACACAAAGTGGTCTCAGAGTGCCGAGGAGAATGTGAACTGAATCCCTCTCGCATCCTCACAAGGCTCCAAAGTTAGGAAACAAATGCCCTCGCTGATTTTTCTCCTCCCATTTTCTCTGCTGGCCTACCTACTTTCCCGTGGGACGCTTCAGTCAGGGATTTCCATGAGCACAGAGGCTGGGCCTGAGATGCAACCGAGGTGGTGTCACGATGGTAGAGAGTGTAAAGGACAATGTGGCTTCCTATGGAAGTAGTCAAGTGCAGGGGTCTCGGGTCTCCGAGAGAGCTCTATGTATGTCCAGATCAGACGGATACAATTCAGAAGATAGTCATTCTGATAAAATTTAGTGAATATCTAGGGATCACAACGGCAGTTTTGAGAGTCATTACAAATGGAGGTCCAAAGAAGCAGGGAGAAAAAGGAAGGTAAATTTAATAGAAACAAGATGTGAAAGGGAGTTATGAAGCCGGAATGCACTATAAATCATAAATGGAAAGGGTCAAACCAGAGTGGAAGAGAGAGGAATTTCTCGCTAGTTGAAATGAAGCCAAAGTCGCTCGTGGAATGTTGTGAGGAGCGAAATAACTTAATAAAAGAAATGTTATTAGAAATTTTATCGTGTCTCGTAGAGTGACTTAGTTCGGTTGGCAAGAAACCAACTTCAAAATTGTCTTCATCGATGCTCTAGCTGTGGTGGGCGACCACGATCGAGGGTCAGTAGCCGAGGGCTCACTGTATCCTAGTGCTTGGGATGTCTAGAAAGTTGAGTCAGCGGAGGCTAAAATTGGCCATTTTCGCCATTTCGTATATTTAAAATGTGGAGGGACGTGGTTTTCAAGGGCCTTCTGCTAGGGTCTATGGTCCAATGGTGCTGGCAAAAGGGAATTGGCTCAAAGAACTCGTTCGCTGAAAGGTCCGCAAGGGAGGGCCCCCGGTGCATTGGGAGACTTCAATGTGGTTCTTCAATGACAAATTCCTGATCGTTTGGCCCCGCCTCTGAGCGCTTTAATGAACTTAATGAGCTGGGGGCTTTAGAGATCTTCCTTGCAAGGGGTCCTTTCACTTGAGGTGCGCCATAATAATGCTTCGAGGTCCCGTCTGATGTATTTTTGGTGACAACCGACTGGAAAGTCGGCCAGAATGTGACTCAAAAGTTACTTCCGAGACTGTCCACCACGTCCGTGTCATAAACAAAGGATGGGATTAATTCCGCCGTCACCCTCCTTCCAACTGAGAATATGTGGCATTGGTTCAAGGCTTCAAGGACCTCCTTAGAATCACAAAGTCTTCACTTTTCTGTTCCTACAAGTGACACTCGCCTAAAATTAAAAGTTCTAAAAGAATTTCAAGACTTGGAACAAAGAGAGGTTTTGCAGATGGTCAAAAGGAGGCTTGGGCGTAATATCTCGGGATGATGTGGGAAAAGGAAAAAGGAGTTGTCATCGAAGTTAGCTATAGAAGAGGGAAAGGATGTAGATAATTATAAGGAGGGTGGATTCGAAGAGGTCTCACGGAGACAGAATCCAGAGAGATCTAAATAAAGAAGGATTTAAACACAGTTTTTTCATAGGGACGCTAATTCTCATGTATGATAATCTAATAGTAGCACTGCAGATCACGAGAAGACTGTTAAGGAGGCCGAGGTTAGCAAAGCCTGGGCCGGTGCTTTTCAAAGTCTCCTCTCTCGCTGTAACACAAGGCCCGCCCTACCTGCATCTATGTTGTAATTTGATCATGCCAGCGATCAAATCAAGCAAGTTGGAAGAATGTTCACAGAGTAGGAAGAAGTTCTAATAGCTAGCCTCGGCTTAATGATCGAGAAGCCCCCGTGACCGCATGGCTTTCCAATAGCCGTCTTTCTGGCCGGGATTTTGTGAAAGATGAGGTTACGGTTTCTTTAAGGATTTTTCCTAATGACGCTTGTTAAAAGTCTAATGCATTTTCGTTTGTGTGCCTAAGTGGTAGTACGGCTGAGATCTGCAAAGACCTAAGACCAATCGCTTAGTGGGCGCTCTATAAAATTTTATCAAAGTGTCACAAATGCACTGCAATGTTATGAGGTCAGACATCTCCGCCGTAATGCCGCATGGAGTAAATTTCGACGCAACATGCATTAGCTAATGAGGCTTGTGGACTCCATTCTAAGAAGGGAAGAAAGGGATTTTGTGTGTCGGACATTGAAAAGGCTTATGATCACATCAAAGCGGATTTTATACAACAGACGCTTCGGAAGAATGGGTTTCGGGTCAAAATGGATTGGGGATGTGTTTGATGCATCTCCACAAACTCTTCGCTTCTTCCGTCATGGTTAACCCGTCACCATCGCCTTCCTGAGCCCTGCAGGCCTCGCACATGCACTCTTTCGCCTTATCTTTGCATATCTGCACGGAAGTTCCGAAGTCTCGAACGAGCTGGAAGGAAATTTTATTTCTCTGGGTACAAGTTTGGGGATGTGGTAGATGGTGGGGAGTCGGGTCATCCCACTTATTAGTGTGCCGATGATACTATCATTTTCTCGGAAGCTAAATTCTCGAAAGGCCACAAGCCAAGATGGACTTTAATGTGGTTCAGCCTTCTCTTCAAAGTTTTGAAAATTAACCCGAACAAAGTGTACGTCCCCTAGGTAGGTGGACAACGTGGAGTCAGCGGCCGGGCCTAATCCCGTCATGGAGTCGTTCTCCCCACCACTGGTCTCCCAGCCCTCGCGTAACTTTAGTCCGGGATTCTAGCGGAAGAAAGATTTAGAAAAGATTGTCCTCCCGGAAAAGACAATATATCCTCAAAGGGCGCGGAGGCTCACCCTGCCTGGAGTTCTTCAGCCTAGTCTCCCATTTACTTCCTCTTTGTTTAGAATGCCAAAGATTGTTTCCAGCCGAGACCTGGAGAAGATCTTGAGAGACTTTCTCGCTGGGAATCTCTGAGCGTGAATCATACTGTCAATTCACTGGAAAACTGGTCTCACAAGAAAGAGAGGGTTAGGGTGAGAGGTCTTTCCTCATGAATCAAGCATCAGCTGTAAGTGTCACGGTTTATACCAGAGGACTCACTGAACGTGATCACATCAAGCCTGAGAGAAATTCGGGTCAGGAACACCAGACACCAGGCGCTTATGGTAATGGCTTATGGAAAGACATTTAAAAGAATGGTTAACCTTCTCTCAAAACTCTATTTCCGCCTAGGAAACGGTATATCGATTTCTGAAGGACCTGTGTGATGAGACTGTTTCAGGTTACGCTTTCCTCACTGCTCAATTTGGCGTCACAGCATCGCTAGGGTAGTGACATGTTTAGGATTCTTCTTAATGAGGATGGGGTGGTCCCTACCTTCCTTAGACCTTAATGATCAGAGTCGGGAAGAGGTGGAAAGGCTCCTTCATGTCCTTCACAAACAAAGCAAAATTTACCTTTCAAGAGGATCGTCTCGCTATTAAAGGAGTCTATTACTGATGGCTTCTCAGTTAGACATATGTATAGTAAGCTGACGTATTCTCCTCCTTTAGATTTCCCTTTATCGATCAACTGAATCCAACGCTTCAATTGCTTTGCCAAAGCTTCCTCGTATGTCACGCCGATCTAAATTAAAGTGAGGATTCCCTTAGTAAACAGGTGCTTCTTATGTGAAGAGAAGGAGGAAACAACAGACCACTCTTGTTTGGTTCACTGCCTGCAGAGCCAAGATGTTATGATTCCGTTTTGGTAATTATCGATACTAATTAGGTGTTCCCCACGGCTCGTCAACGCCTCCTTGCTTGGCAGCCACAAGGTCGTGCAAAAACGGAAGAAAGTTTGACGGCGGTTCTCTCATATTCTGACACCATTGGAAAGGAATGTGATGGTCTGCAGAATGGAGTTCATCTACCATAGATGAAATCTTTCTTTTGCTTACCTCAGGTGGGCCATGTACAGCTGGGTGAGGACTAGATACTTCGTGGGTTTTTCATCTCCGTGACGGTATAGGTGAGAGTGAGCCCAGGTTCCTCAGACTCTCAGGTACTCTCTCGAAAGTGCTCAGGATCTTTTCATCTATATACTATTTTACCGATAAAAACAGATCCCCTGAGCTCAGGAACCAAAGCAAGCGGGCTCCTTCAAATCACAGTAAATACCTGCATAAGAGGCGGTCATTTCCTGCGCTAAGAATCATTGTTTGAAAACAAAGCACAGGTCAGACGGTCACTAGGAAACACTCATATACAGCAAACAGATCTACATAACGAGCCTGGGGGCTCAGAATCCTAAAATGATGTGGGCCTGTGTGGGTGAGACACACATATCCTCTCTCGCCCCTGGACAAAAAACCAACTGCGGATGTAGGCCGCCCCGAATGGGTGATGCACAGGCGAAAATTGAGGAGCCATACCCCCGAGTCGAACAAGCACATATTCGGGGCCGCCCGATCGACGCCTGTCACGCCTGTACCGCGGGCGCTGCGCATCGATTTGGGATCTACTGGACTACCGCGGGGCCTCTTTTCAATTCAGCCTCTACGCTGTTCCTCGCGGTGAGCTGGCCAAGGAGCTGAGAGCGCTTAAGATAATTCATCGCTCGCTAGGGATCACTTTCTCCCATGAGACGCTCTACCCCCATTCGGGCCGAAATAGGTGCGTGATGATGAAAGTTCCTGCGAAGTTTTCACCCCTGCTAGTCTCCAAACGGCTCGCGCGCTGCTCATCTCTCCCCGCCGGCAGCGGCTCAGCAGAAACCGCTGCAATCTCGCCATCCGTCCGCCTGCTCCTCTGCCGCTTCCGCATCTTCGGGCGCTAGCGAGAAATCGACTCGATAGTCGGTTCGCCGGTTGTTGACATGGCGATAACTCCGACGGTCCGATGGAATGACGGAATCACCAAAGTCGGAACGGGAGATCACTGGGATCGCGTACCCGACTTTATACGCCTATGAGATTTCATTGCATTTTCCATAGACGGCGCCAATTGTCATTTTCGAACTTAAGTCACCGTGAATCGCCGGCATGAACTAGCTAGCGAGAATGCCCGCATTACAATAAGAAACGGCGGTGATATGCCCGCCTCCGATGCTTAAGTTAGATTAGTCGTACCGAGAGAAAACGCTCCATTCATTCAAAGATCGAAGTCTCTACTTTTCATAAGCATTTCTTCTTTATCCGTAAGGAAAGAGATCCATCAAGAAAAGTAATGATCTCCTTCCGAAACGGAAGGGGAAGATGGCACTTTTCTTGTGCGTTATGACCTGTTCTTCCTTTTAGATGGTCAAGTCGTCCGCATTTTCTGCCCCAAGAAATATTTGACCACCCTCAGGGTGGTTATGCGCGTGACTTATACTGGATTAAGTTCAGAGAGGTCATCCGGATGTCTTTTTAAAGATGACACCCGCTGCGATCAGATTCAGTCAGATATGCCCTAATCTCGGCCGACGAATGACCTTACTTGTAAAATGAGAACGACGGGTCCCAGATCGGGCCATCATCCCTGTCCTCACGGCTAGGTCCGTCAAGGGAGTAGTTGGGCCCAAGCCCATGGTACCCACACCGATGTCATTGACAACCCATTAAGCATCACATAATTGGTATCATCACCGTCCGCTTCAGCGTATATATAGAATTCCATCAATCGGCTCTTCTAAGCGGCAACAATGTCGATACACCCAATTGAGCAACCACCTTCTCTATAGTTTCCATAACCATTCTCCTATACGGTTCACTCTCATCTTTAACATTCTCGACTATTCTTCCTACTATATCAGCAACCCCAACCTTGTTAGCAATTTCTACAGTTGTGTCCACAAGCTGCCTATAGTTTCTCCTATCCATTGCCATCCTTCTCACCCAGAAATTTCTTAAGAATCCGAAGAATGCTATCAATGTAGTCGGCCTCTACCCCTTCTGTACTCACACACTGCTTCACCACTTTCAGCACGATTTTCTTAATTTCTTCATCAGGAGATTGGAATTCATGAATTAAGATGAAAACCACTTCCTTAGTATAGTAACTAGTATATGCTGCTTCCATGAGAGGGATAATGAACCCAATTGCTTTCAAGAATGCAGCCAACACCTTCCCTCGATGTGACCTGATACCCTTCCACAATGGCTTCAAGACTGAATCGAAGCTCACGTCATGGGCAGCAGCCTCAGCTAGGCGGCTAAATGACAGGGCGGTAATAGTTCTCACCTTCCTTGATTCTCATCATTGATCCCATGCTTAATAATTTGGGCCAAGAGACTTCAGATGTAAAGAATAGTGCCAGCCAATTAAAATAGCAATCCGCTGCACAATTTTGATTCCAGTGTGCCGAGCTTCCATGATTTCTTACACTGACACACAGCTTTCAGGAATGGCAAGAGAGCAGGATCCCTAATGCAGAAGCAACAACACTGAAAGCCCTAGCGGTTGTGTTCCTCAGATATTCATCAATGTTATCAATATCTGGTCGCATTGCAGCAATCATCGTGGCCAATCCTGCCGCTTTGCTGAGATTGGATATGATTTCTCGACCCTCCACATGTGCATAGAAATCTTCATCAATCAAAAGTGGTTCAATCACCACAAGTATCTTGTGCATAAAGGGTCGAACCAACTCATCCAACTTATGAATCACCCTATCAATGACCTTAACCAGAAGGTGTCTCTCTTGATCTTCCAATGTGGGCTGCATGAGCAATGGCAAAATTCTGTTGAACAAAGGCCGTGCACCAAACTGTCTAGCCTTATCAGTGAGCTGTCTCAAAGCTGTTTTCCTCTGTGGAGGTGTTCCATTCTTCACCTTAAGTAAAAGCTTCATGATCTTTCGCTCTTTCTGTTCTTCGGGAGACAACCCCTCCTTGTCTTCTTCATTCTGCAACAACACTCCAAAATACTGGATAATCCCTACCATCAAGGCACCAACAAGTGCTTCCTTTGGAACATCAAATTGCTGCCCCGATTTTCTTCTGAACGAATACAATGGGGTCCCCAAAGGTTGGGGTTGCAAGAAGCTTTCTTGCAGATGTTCTAATAGGAGCATAGGATGCTGGTGGCTCCAAAATCTTGTAACCCTCTTTGGGAAAAAACACGGCATCAAGATCTTCATCAGACAATGGTCTATTCCTCTCTCCAATGTCTTTCTCCCACCACATCAGGTTAGACTGTTCTGGAGTAATAAAAGCATTCATTGCTGTTGCTATTGTTGGTGTGGCAAGTTCAACCCCACCAAAAGGAGTCACAGCAGCCATTGGCGTGGCAATTCCAGTAGTTGCTGGAGTCTCGTCCCACCTTGACCTTTGCCTCCTGGGAATAGAAATTGGAGTTTCATCCCACCTATTCCTCCTAGAAATTGAGGGAGTAGTAGCATCAGCAGCATCCCATCTCCCAGTCACCAGAGTTGAGTCCGAAAAATCCCAATCCGAACGAGTCTTCGCCTTTTTGTTGCTTCCACCAGTTTCCTTCTCCTTCTTCCTCTTCTCAATCGCCCTCAAAGTCTCCTCCTTTTCCCTCACCACATCCTCAGGCGTTCTCACCGGAGAAATCACCCGATTCAACCTCCTCCTCCTGTAATCATCCTCATTCCTCACGATCAATAATCCTCTGCAGCTTTTTGAACCCAATGTCGTCATCTTCTCCCGCACCTCCTCCTCTGGGCATCTCCTTCAGCAAAGAAGCAGGAGCAGTATAAGACGACATCCAACTCCCCAAGCTAGAGTTCAAAGCTTCCATATTTTCTTTCTCCTCTCGTCTAAAACCCTGAACAACACTAAACAATTTGAAAATATAGAACAATCAAAAATTAATATACAATAATCAAAACAACTAGAGTTTAACTGAATGGAAGAAAGATCGAAGAAACAAGAACTAGGGTTTCAATTTCGAAAACCGACCTTGTTGAAAGGCAGATAACGAATCAATTTCCAGTTTCCCGTTTCCCGCCACCACATCACCAGCAACTAGCAAGACAGAAAACAACAGAATTTGGAATATTGAGGGCTAGTAGGATTTTATATGCCTCCTACGTGGCGCGAATTATAATTTTTATCGTAATATAATAATTATTTTTATCGAAAACTAAAAAGATTTTTATCAGTTTTTTTGTAGGAAAAATTAATTGGATTAGGATTCGTGTTTTATGCTTCAATCATACCTAAATCTTCTACAAATAAAAAGCATATAATAATAAATTTTGGTTTAATGTATTTTTAGGATGATAATCTCTTTGATTCTTTTTTCTTTACTAAAATTATAATTTCCTAATTTGAGTGTTTGATTATATGGAAACATCTGTTTTAATATGCGTTTATATGTAAAATTTGAGTTTGTGTATTTTATAATCCGATATTATCTCTTTTATTAATATATAAAAATAAATTCCCTCTTTTATTAATATATACAAACAAATTCCCTCCTTTAAAGTTAGATGCATTATTTATGAGGTACTAAATTAAATTAACTTTAAAAAATTAATAGTTCGTATTTTATTCGAATTTTAATTTTTTTATAAAATAATCGGGAAAACCCCTAAGATAAAATTATTTATCTGATATTAAATTTAATTTTTTTAAAATTAAATAGTTTGTGTTTAATTTTAATTTTAATTTTTTAATAAAATCATCGAGCGAAAAAAAACCCGGAGATGAAAGAGGATGAATTATCTATCTGGTACCAAATTAATTTTAAAAAATTAAATAGTTTGTATTTTATTCGAATTTTAATTATTTTAATAAAATAATCAAGAAAAAAACCCAAAGATGAAAGAGATTTTAATTGATTAAGAAATAATAATAACAACAATTATTATTATTATTAATATATTATACATGTTATATTTCATTGGCCTCGATATTATATAGCATTTGTCCATTACATTCTAAAATTTTATTTCAAATATTACAATAAAATATGCTTTTATATTATAATCATCAACTAAAATATGTTTCCAAAACAAACTAAATTAAGTTAAATAAAAATATATTAATTTATAACAATATGTAGTATTTTCTCTCAAATAGGCACATAAAAATCAAGTTATGATGATAAAAATATCTGAGAATTAAGTTAACAATATTTGGACCTATTAGATTATCTATAGAAAATAAATTTTGATAAAATCAAATCATATACCTAAATTATACTGAGATAGAAGATATGAAGGTCTTGAGTCCGAACGATGTGTTTATGGTAACACCAATATAACATTACAAAATTTCAAGTAATATTTTCCATACCTACAACCTGAAGCCCAAAGAATAACGTAAAAGACTCTCAATGCTCCTAGGTTCAACGATACATTTTTCAGAAGAATGAAATAATAAATTCACTGTCTTCCAACTTTTCTCAATGTATTCATATTATCAATCAATCGTTAGTAAGATATAAAACTGAAAAATGTTCATAAAAGAAAAAGAAAAAAAGGGAAAAGAAGGTCCCAGCCAGATGATTCTTGTAGCAGCAGCTTCTTACCATTTTTGGAAAAGATAATAAAGGGAGGGGGCAACTCACCCCAGGGTTAGCATACAACATTAACATTCCGCAGCTAAGTAAGACACTGAAGAGAGAAAAAAAAAAAAAAAAAAAAAAATTGTGTTTATCTTTAATGGGGAAGGAGGGTGTTGTGTTGGGTGAACATAATTTTGCAAATATCAGAATCTGAAATCTGGAGGGACGTCCATTGCCCAGGCGAATTTTGCCAGGAGAGACTTATTGAATATCTGCAAAAGATAGGAATAAACATGGAGGAAGAAATGAGGTTTACTGGTGTGTGAAGTAATTAATAATAGCCTAATCGGATCGTCCTAAAATAATTAAAGAAGCCATTTATTCACTTTCAATGGGACTTCGTGTCGTTTACACCATGCAACTGAGATCCTGGGGTCGAGATAATTGATCTTTGAGGTGCCTAATGCGACTGTTTTTAGATCCTCTTTAACATCCTTATCCCGCTCCATTTTCTCGATCTTTGCATTTGTTTGAGATATCTTCCTCTCTAATCTGTATGATACATTCTTAATTTGTCAGCCACTACAAAATGCATATTAACCCCAAGATTATTATGTGTAAAAAAAATAAAAAATAAAAACGTGTATTACGTTTCAGGGGTCAGGTTCCTTTTCTTCCCATCCGCGTCCTTCAATGGTGGCTTCCCCTTCTTGGCTCTAGCTAAATCTGTTTTCAGCCCATTAAGAACGTCCTACACAGGCAAAATGAATAACGTGAGTTAGGAAACAGGCAAACCACTCCAAAATTTTCGGTTTCTGAAAAGATTCCATACTTAAGAAGGTCCAGAAAAGTTCCCAGACTGTCCGCCGATAGACTAATAGCTGCCATGAGCCAAGCTACTAAAAGCTAAACAGCTTTCAAGATTCGGGACCGCTTGCTTTTTAACTTTTTCACGACTTATCACAAATTTCTAAAAAATCCGAATACAGAGCCTCCTCGCTCCAAACATTTCTCTTGGCTATTTTTCTGGTTCAGAAAAAAGTAATCAAACACCACCCTTGCTCAACAAGTGAGTAGCTAAAAGCACTCACTACCCAATATTAAAAAACAAACTTAATACTTAATACTATTAAGTATTATTTAGCACTAAGCTAAAAAAAAGTTCTATTCAGTATTAAGTAAAAAAACAAACAACACCTAATAGACTACGAAAATGCTCCTTTAGCATCTATACAAACTGATGCACATCAAGGAAGTAAGAGCTCTCCTCACATCCCATGATTATTATCACATTGTACCCTTGTAAGGCCTCCATCATTTTACTTTTTAAGATTCTAGAAATTGCAATTACCTTCAGTTCATCTATCTTCTCGGTCAATCTTGTCATTTGTGCTGCATGAGACTTTGAGATACTCCGTTGATGATTACAAATGATAGCGACCTACAATAAGTCGCACAATATTAACTTTAAGTCATCATAAGGGAACTCAAAATGGATGCTGAATGTTAACAGCAATGGAATGTCTTTAGTCTTTACCTCCTTGTTTGCATGTTGATAAACTAGAATTTTCTGTGCAGCATCTCCTTCCTTTGTTTCCTTATTCAACTGTCATCAGCCAAAACAAATTCGAAGAAAGTAAACATTAATAAGAAATTGAATAAAAACATCCTACAAAAGAATAAGCATATAATAAGATGATTTTTTTTTTTTTTTTAGATTAAGGAAGTGTGTGTATAATGGATTAAAAAAAGAATAGAAAAAGGTATATATGATGCATACATGGCAACCAAAACGATTAAGAAACTGATGCGAAGACACAAAGACCAACAAAAACGTCCTATAAGAGCCCAACCAATCCACAAATTTTACCACCGACAAAAAACCATCCCCTATATGCAATCTAACATGATCTCGAAAATTGTTCAGGAAAGAATTTTAATTGTTTGGTCTAAGTTTTCACAATTTTTTAAGGCTCACCTATTTCTCTCTTTTATAAAGTCTAGAACACACATAACAGAACTACCCTCCAAGACTTTTTTTTCCTTTTCTTTCCAACAAAAGAACCACACCAGCTTAATGGAAATTCCCTAACTGAAGAGTGCGTCACCCAATGTTACATCGAACAACGTAAAAACCAACTGCCACAAATTGCATGCTTTCATGCAAGGAGAATATGATCCCATTTTTATATCTTCGTTGCACATGTAGCATCTATTAAGAATCCCCCTCAAACCCTTCTTCTGAGTTGATCTAAAGTCTACCTCTTTCTTTGATGAGTAAAAAGAGCAAGATTTATTAATCACAAAAAGAAAACCTCTGGCAGCCAGCAAGCATACAGGAGGTATACTACAGGGCAACCAAAAGGACTACACCAAGAGAAAGCAGCAAAAAAAAAAAAAAAAAAAAACTGCCCACCATCCGTCAAAAACGCTTTTCAACCTCATCTACAACCTAAGCAAGACAAAAAACCCACAAAGAATCAGTACTATCCATAGTTATCAAAGGCACACCTCAAGCACGCTTAAAGCCCAAGCGCCACCACTCCAGGCGGCAGCGCCTCACCTTGAGCATTTTCAGGTTTGATTTTTCCTTTTTCTTCGTCTTCTTCTCCATTTTCTCCACCATCAGGCTGCACAGAGAATCTCTAGGGCTTTTTTTCTATAACAGAGACCAAAACGACGTCGTTTTGGTCTCATTTTTTCTTTTTCAATAGACCAAAACGACGTCATTTTGAGTTGGACCTTGAGTTTAAATAAGAAAAGCCTCTGGTGCACCAAAACGACGTTGTTTTAGCCCTAGATGCCTGGTTTTAGAGATTTTAACCCCTCCAGCAACCATTTCTGTCATGTTTCAACTCCAAAAAGTGGTCACCAACATGATACAAATTAATATTAACAGGGATGAGTTGGAATTGCTAGTATGCAACTACATTTCAAGATTGAACTAAGTTAATTCCGATCTCATAAACTGTGATACAAGTTCCAACACTCCTTTAAAATAAGAACCCTCATTCCCAGATGTATGAGAATGAAGCAAAGGATTGCCCTAGAGGCCTAGCTCAAGTGGTAAAGGGATGGGATGGGGTTATAGGAGGTTCGACGCTTGAGTCCCGATGTGACCCAAAAAAAGAAAAAGAAAAAAACATTTACCTATAAAAAAAAAAAAAAGAATGAAGCGAAGGACTAACTGAAAATATTTAGCAAATAAAGTGCAACTTTAGAGCAAAAAAAGGAACACAATGAATATTTTCATTGAAAATCATCCATATGCATATATTTTAAGTGGTCTTTGTACACACAAGAACCGGATTCATCTTACCATCTCATCCAATGTGATAGATGCATTATATGTACGGAAAACTTTTGCTGTGAGGCCTGGCATAAGTTCCTTTAGATGAGCATTTAATTTACTAGTATCCAGCTTGTCAAAAAGATCGTCACCACCATTTTTCCCTGAAAAAGGAAGATATAACAAAATAAATAAATAAATTTACGCGGCCCAACAATGAGATTGAAAACATATGTTGTGATACAAAGGGTCATTTACTCACCCACTCGGAACTGTTCAATTGCCTTGTATACAGGAAGCTCAACTTCAACTGTCTTTTCATATCTAATTGAATCTTTACCGAGGAAATCAAACTGGATTATCAGAGCAGAAGTTCTTTTAATAATTAAAACAAGTTAAAAATGTCTGATTAAAAGAAAAAAAAACAAGTTAAATGAGAAACCATTCAGCTAGTCAATCTACTCCTAGTTTAAGAGCAACTGAAGTTTCACAAAGTCAAACAGAACTTCCATACCAAATTTGGTTTTGTTATCAACTCATAGAAATTGTGAAAATTAGCTTTGTTTCTGCAATAAACAAATCTAACAGAATCACCATTTGGAAACCTTGTTATCATAGACATGAATCAATCATACCTGCAAGGAGTTTGGTGGTTCAGGTATTACATTTTCTACTTTCAATGTGCAGCAACCAACAGTATCAGCTTCATCATCATCCTGCAGAAAGGTAACATATTAATGAAGAAAGCTGATCAACTCATTTTTCCAATACATTCAAACTACTGTTTCCAATGTCTAGTTGTAACTTCAAGCAATGATTTTTCTTTTATATTTATACACTATTTTGCACATTGTGTTCAACTTTAAGTTGCTCAAAGAATGATAAGAAGACAAAAGAACAGTACAACTTGGGTCAAGATAGCTAGAAATGGCATCAAACTTTTTCACTGAACATAGGACATCAATGTATAGAACTGAATAAAAAACAAGGAATTTAAACCCTATTTCACTATTTTGCCAAGACTCCTTACTACTAAAACAGGTCGTTGCCCAAAACCAGTACAAAATCCTCTAACATTTATCGAAGCTAACATGGACAAGGTTATGCCACATGTCTTTAGTTAATAGTTCCATGAGCACTGATATAGGGTTATCAAACAATTAATAACTATAACATCACCGATTGCAGATGAATCTAAGGATCCAAACCACTGTCTGGTTTTCTAAATGAGGCATTGGAAAAGGATAGCCTATTGAGGAGGGAGTGGAATAGAGAAACAGGGAGAAATGAGAGTGGTACTCAGGGGAACTGACATTTCCTCATCGGAAGGAGCTCTGAAGAGTACGAGGCAATGCATGATAACCCTCAAGCTTTCAATCCCTATTGTAGCAAGGAGCAAAGAGAGTCCTGGCATGATATTTGGCATAGAAAAAGGCTGTTGAAAGAAACTCCAACACCTAGTAAAGATAGCTGAAAACAGGAAGCCTAATATTAACAGAACCTTTTCTTTTATAACCATGGGTGTTCGGGCGAACTTGCGTACACCTCGACTAACCCCATGAGGCCTTGGAGTTAACAGCCAGGTAAATCCTTTAGTATCCCTAAGGGAACTCAATTTGGTGACTATTGGGGAGCAACCCCAAGGCTGAACCAACTTAATTACCCCTCAAGGTTCTCCTATTAACAGAACATTGCAAATGCTTAGGCAATGGATAACACAATGCTCCTATGTTCACCAGATATCTCTGGTAAAAGAAGCAGGCAATAGTGAACAACTCTTTTACAGCTCATTTATATGGTCAAGCAGTTGATAGAGATGCAAAGATGATATTGGACGGAGGACATCCAAATTAAAATTATACTTCAATGTTGTATCAATGGGTTGAAGTGATATTATACCCTGAAAGAGATATGAGCAATGGTAAACACAATCAACATAAATTCTTGGGCCTAATGAGGACTGAGAGAATCCTAGTTAATGGATGTTGCACAAACAAGAGGAGAAAGTCAATCACTTTATATTTTATTTCTATTCTTATATTTATTTATTTTACTTTGTAGGAAAAGGAACAGTTCATTACTCTTCTGGACCATTATAAGTAGGTCAGGTCTTTGACCATGTATTTGTTGTTTGGAACAAAGTGATTCTTCCAGATCAATGAGGAGGCTGCTAGGTAGTGGGCACAACAAATTTGTTAAAATTTGCATTTGGATATAGTCCCTTTTTAAGCATTTGTAATAGTTTTCTTTTCCTTGTCCAAACACATACTTATCTTGAGCATGTGTGCACATGATTGTATGATGAGCAGGCATTCCATTAAAGGAGGAATTTAGAGGGATATACTTCCAATCAATCTAAAATTTAGGGACTCAGTACATGTGGGATTGATAGTTTGCATTTGGATCCCTATTCTCTTAAAAAGGATTCCAAGATTGAAAGTTGAAGGCTGTTTTGTAGTTCCTAAAAAGGATATGCCCCCAATGCTTAGTAAGGTTGAAAAGAAAACTTCAATTCAAAAGGGTCCAACAGGTTGTCACTAGTAAATGTGTTCTACAAGTTGCAGGGTAAGGAAGATGAACATCCTTAATGAAGTGAAGTCTCAACTCACGGGATGGATTTGGGAAGCTTATTATCCCTCAGAAAATGGCTTTCTCATGCAGACCAGGATTAGAGATAAATGCTAAACTGTAGATGTAAAAGATAGTAATCTCAAGTAGGTGTACAACATGCAAAAGCAGAGCTGCAAGCAAGCCTTCTCTTTGTTTACTGTTCAGTAGCCCGGGAGCATTCATCGTGCCAAGATCGCAAAGGATCTATTTTGCTGATGGTTGATTATTGTTAAGAATGCAAATTGGAAGAACATTAGGAAGTTCAGGGCCCATTTGGAAACTGTTCTAAAAAACAAATTTTTTTATGGATAAAGTTTATTTTCTGGAGATATCAATCAGAAAATAAATAAACAATTTTTTTAGCATTTTTTCTTTCCGTAGGACTTTCCAAAAACCAAATATAGCCTATAGTATCTTCCATTCAGAAAAACAAAAACGAAAAACAAAACAAAGGGCGCCATCTATCTTTCTCTTTCCAAAATACATTACATTTTTCTGACTTACAAGCTAGAGTATTTTCTTTTTCTTGTGTAATAAAATCCATATTTAAAGTCCTTTGATTAAAAAAAAGGGAAAATGTAAGGATCCCATGTTAAAAGAAAAAAAATAAATGAATATAAAATAAAAATAGCATATTTATATGCATGAATTCAACTCAAAGAAACTCTAATCTCCTTCTATCTCCTCTCCCTTCTGAGATCACAAATAAATGTCTCATCATGTATAAATTTACTTATAAGTTTTTCATTAGCTACCTATATAACACAACTTTTCTCAGAAAGATAAAGTCGATAAACCCAAATCATAAGATTTTCAAAATGTTTTCTCCAAGTTCAAAGTATTAAATCATATTGCAACCATGCTTGGCAAAGGTCAACTATTCATCACTAGAAGAACATTAAGGAAAATATAAAATAAATCCATAAACAGTATACCTTCTCATTCCCTGCCCTTAGAGCTAGTTTATCAATAAGATAAGTGGCAACTGCTATCTGCCGCTTTGTAACATCTTTACTTACAAAATCCTTAGTGTATGTTGCTCTGATGTCTTTTATATAGTTCTGCACATAAAAGAAAATCCAATGAGAAGCCAAAATCACATATAATTAAATGCACAAGCTTATAGGAAATTGAAAATAAATCACCTTTAGTTTCCTTGCTTTCTCATATTTCTCTTTGTCACTTTGACCCTTCAAGGAACTGCTAGCCGCCAAAAAGACGTACTTGAATTCCTTTGGATTGATTGGATCATTCCAGAAAGCTAACCATGTAACTGTATTGTCGTGCTTTACTTCTTTCCAGCTGCCAAAGATAACTATTTAGTTACATCATTGCATAGAAAAGTAGCCCCTTGTCCTCCAAAACATCTTAAATGATAATGTTTCCCCCCTCCCCAAAGAGATTCTCAAGCACACAACCTTTCACCAGGTATAGGACATTCAGGAATTGGAGCGCTCTTTCCAATATTAATAGTAATGTCACTTGGACGAATCCTTCTTTTGAGCTTTCCCATCTGACACCACATATATAGACAATCAACAGAAAAATAAAAATGAATAGCTCTAGAAATAGTGCAAATGCTTTCAGATACATCCATCCCATGTAAAATATTCCAATTGAGTACTATATTGTCAGTAGGAAAATGTTGCAATAACCTTTGGATGCTCCCCACGACCCCGGAACAACCCAGGAGGTTCAACTCTAAAGTTTCCAACCTGAAATTGAGATAACAATTAGAAATTTCAGAAAACAAATAAAATAAAATAAAGAAAATGAATGCATGGCATAGTACATTTATCATATTAGAAAAAGCCAATACATACATATTAAGGTGAAACTATATATATATATATATATATTTTTTTGGTAGGCTAGGTGAACCTAGAATATGGGAATGTGAAAATACGTAGTGTTAAAAATGAAGAGCATTCTGCAAACAACAACAACAACCACCAAAAAATTAAAAAAAAATAAAATAAAAGGACCACATCAAGTTGGGAAGGTACTAGTTACATAGCGCCATAGCAGTTTACTAAGACTTGGTTTAGACAACCAACCCAAAGAACTCGAAGAAAACTACATATTTCAACTCCTTTATGTTCGTTTGGAAGGGGGGCAAACAGAAATGTAGCAATATGAAAAGAAATAATTTGATATTGACACATTTTTATGGAACACCCGACACAAATTATCACATGATTCACATATTTGCAGATGTAGACTTGACTGCAGGGCATTTGCATGCACCCCAAGAAATTAATAAATCCAGAGTGAACCTGAAAGCTCACAGAAGAATCAAATCTTTCTCAAAAGAATCAAATTGACAAGCAAGTTTGCTAAGGTATTCCCTTGGGGCTTTCCTTTTGTCCCATCTACAAGTAGCTTAAAACACGGAGAAAAAATATGATAGAATAAAAAATGGACAAGGAAAACATACCAAAAACACTTCCACTGAAAAAAAAAAAAAAAGAAATGAAAATGATGCAATGAAATCACAAGAAGAATGTCGGTTTTCCCCAAAGGACAAAGAGCATGAACTTTTGACATCCAAAGCAAGCTAATCAACCAAGATGATTTCCTATCAAGCATAAAGGAGTTGAAATTTTAACTAGAATTAGCATCTCTTCAGGTAGATTAAACTTGGACCACTACTTTCAACACTTATCATTCTGTATTACACACTATGCAAATCAACTGAACATCAACAATCATTTGGCATCCAGAATTCCAATAATCAGTCAAGACAGCCAAAAAATATGCTATGTATAACAATCACCATAATGCAAGATTAATCAAAGCACTCAGAGCAAGGTATAACAATTCCCAAGCCCATTATAGTGCAGAAATTAAAGTAGGAGATAACCTTCTCTTTGACACCATCAACAATAGCCCACATGTACTTTTCCTCTAGCTTCAATTTCTCTTCTTTCAAGACCTTCTTCTCCTGCACAAAAAGAAACTCTAATGAGTTTGAGAACAGAAAATATCAATAAAATCTTGTTTAAATAAGATTATATAATTTGACACATACCTATATACATCTATATACCTATATACATCTATAGCAGACATACTAATAGTCAATTTGTCAAGAGATACCAGTCAGTTGCTCTTATGTAGAAGCACATTGACAAAAATAATAATAAACGAATGATATTCAAACATTATGCAGAATTCAACAAGTAAAGCAGTTTTTTTAATAAAATTAGCAATTATATATTCCCATATCATAATATTCAAACATTCTACCTCACCTTGATGACCTACACCACCACTCAAACCCTTAAAATAGAGATCTAAACTAAACCTAACTGGTAATACAACTGCTATGATGTGACATATTTAGGTGAATAGAATTATTCACCTAAATATTTGGGTGAATAGAATTAATTCTCTTTACTTATCAAAAAAAAAATAATTAGGTGAATAGAATTAACAACAAAGCAATTGAAGTCCAAAGGACTAAATATAAAGTTCAGTATCCTCGATAATGCTTAAACAAAGGCTCATCATTGGCTGGTAAGGTCAAAAGAGCATATAGTAAAACAATGCATACATTCATACACACATATTTTTTTTATAGGTAATTTGTACATAAATACATGTGTGTGTGTGTGTGTGTATACATTATATATATACATATATATATATATATATATATATATATATATATATTTATCACACTTCACCAGAAGCTCCTAATCAACTGGAAAAATCACTCATATAAAGCAAATAAATGTTTCACAGAGTAGGGAAACTGAATGGTTTCGTCGGCCTTTGATGTCGAGTTTATTGGTCAATCAAACAAGTTTGCTTTGTGGCACACCTTGTTGACAACAATTCCAAAAGAGTAGTGAATTCTGGAAGCCATTTGTAAAATATTAATTCTTGGTACTTGCTCATTTCCATAGTAAATTTATCAGGTTCAAGATACTTATCCTGTTGCGAATGAAGGCTACCGACTTACTTCAGTACTCATTTGTTTCTTCTTTTCTTTTTCCCTCTGATGCCATTCATATATCGGAGTGAAATTGCAATCATCCAGTCTCTGAATCACGTGGTTCCTTCCAAGTATTTTTCTCCAATCAGCCATAAAATTCTCCTTGAACTTGTCCTTTTGCATGTAGTCTGTGTCTAACATTACAGCAAACATTGTGGCAACCTGAATACAAAAAATGAGATATGTAAAACAAGTGTTGTTCACACATACTAGAAGTCATTTAACATCACAGGAGAGAGACACTCACCTCCTCTTGTTCTGGAGTTAGGTCAACTGGTTTTCCCTTGTAGAGCATCTTCACCCCATGAGGCTTGTATGAAGGGGGGAAAATGACACCATTATGAGCCAAGGTACTCCATTTCTGCCCTTCACCAGAGCTAGGTGGCACTTTTGTCGACTTAGAGTATTTTGAATTTTTCTCCATTTTCTTCGACTTGAAGTCTTTTGTTTTCTTAAATAAAGTAGAAGAAACAACTTTCGTTACCTTTTGCTTTGCTGGAACCGCTTTATTGCCTGGGCTAGTTCCTGTTTTCTTCATTCTCTGGGAAATAGGCATATTGTCATCATCATCATCATCTTCCACCTTCGGTTCTGCTTTTGCAGTTGCTTGCAATGGACTAGAAGTCTTTGGCTTTTTAACCAATGAAGACTGACCCAAAGAAGAATTAACCTGTTCGAGGTCTCTTCTTATTTATCACTGTGGACAACTTATCCTCTTATCAGTTCCAATTATTTTCATCAACTTTCAAGGAAATGCTTTTTCTCATCCAATTTCAGTTGGAACTTCAAGACAATGGACATCATCATCATCATCATCTTCTTGACACAACTAGCACCCCTCTTCCCAAACCAACACACGTGAGAACTCCCTTCCCCTTTGGCAGACCAGAAGAAAGCCTAAGTACTCAAGTGGTTTATCATCTCAGAATCACTATCCATTTCAACCTTCTATTTTCCGCCTTACTTCGAATTTCCCACCACCATCCTCTCTGCTCCAATCTGTGGTGGGCGGACTGACTGGACCCCCACCTCAGCCCTGATCTCTTGGCTGCCATGGTGGGCCATCCCCTGTCCTTCTTTTGTCCATTGGAATGGACATCATCAGGTCGTTTTGAACCCAAAATCTCAGGTCGTTTAGAACCCAAAATCTCAGGTCGCTTTGAACCCGAAATCTCAGGTCGTTTTGAACCCGAAATCTCAGGTCGTTTTGAACCCGAAATCTCAGGTCGTTTTGAACCCGAAATCGGTTGAACTTTGAGCTTGGAATTACTAATTGAAGCTGAACTGGTACTACTCCTCTTGAAAACTAATGGCCTCTCATCATCATCGTCGTCGTCAACCTCATCATTGAACAATTTTGGATTAACACAAGCTTCCACAGCCATTATTATTCAGCTGCCCCAGCTCTATTTCAATGCACGCAGCTCAAATAAATTTCTCAAACCACCAACAATATTTTCCGTTCTTTTAGTTTTTGCAACATACAAAGATAGATTTCCGACCAAAATGAATGAAACCAAGAATCAGAAACTGAAAACAAGAGAAGATAAGAGAATTCGAGGTTGAATTTGAATAAAATTTCGTACCTTACTGGAATTTGTTGGTGGGTTAGGGTTAGGGTTTTCTCACGTCTTCTCCTCCGTTCACGAAACTCATGGAAAGAGAAATGGAGAGAAAAACTGGGGAAGGGCATTTTATTGGGCTCTTATGGGTCATGGACCGGGTTATCAGCTACCCGTCTCAAAACCTATTCAAATAGATAAGTTTTTTTTATGGAAAAAATAAATCCTAAAAAAAAATTCAAATGGATAGGCAAGCAATTCTAATGTCTTAAAAGTAAGAGTGGTGAATAAATCGAAAAAATTATTATATCACGGTTTAGGGACTGAATCACCTATTGAATCAGATTAAACTGCGATCGGTGCGCCATCGATCGACTATCGACCGCCGACCATCCGATTTTTAAAATTTATCGAATCGACCAAAACTGCGATTAAATATCATCGATCGATAATTGACGATCGATTTGATCCGATTTTTAAAACACCGAACAACACTATAACCAAAATTTTACTTATTTATCATTTTCAATTTTTTCATGGGTGGAAAATGTCTAGCAATATTGTCAATTAATAATCAAAATATATTATTATAAAAATCAAAATTTATTAGTAGGATTTTTTGAATCAATAAAACAAATTTTATTTTGAAAATTAGCTGAGGATTCATCTCAAATTAATACTTTTACTATATATTATTTTGACAAAATTTATAGCTTTTTTTAATTATTATTCGTTTCAGATATTTGTTTTGCCTAAAAACTAAAGACAAATAAATAAATATAGAAAATATTTTTTGATGATTTTTTTGCTAAAAAATATAACTATAAGTTATATTTGGATTCGGGAAAACGGAATAGGGAGGAAAAATAGAAAAAAAAATAGATTTAAATTTAATAAATTATTTTTGTATTCTCTAATTTTGTATATTATTCTCAATTATATAATTTAAAATTCATAAAAAAATTTGTTTGATTTTCATTATATTTACTATCTTCTATATTTTCTATATGAAATAAAAATTAGGAAACTATTTTTTAAGAGTTCTTATTTCCTCAATACTTTTGAATCAGCATAGTCTACTCTAAGTTATGATTAATTTTTTCTTTAAATTATTTTGATAAATAATTACAAATATAAAATTATTTTGTAAGTTTTTACATTATATAAAAATGCAACATACTTTTAGGAAGAATGGACCGATATTGGGCTCACGAACGCATTTGGGCTTGGTCTTTTAGCCCACTACAATCATGCTCTTAAAAATCTAATCGCAGCCCAAGTTGCCGATCCAGGCTACTTTGTAAATTATAACTACAAAATACTTCTTTTCAAAAAAACTACAAAATAATTGACAATATATATATATGTATTTATTTATTTATTTGAATAAAAATGCATACTTGTCATTCATATAAATCATTCAAAAACAGGCTCATAATAAAAGAAAAAAAAATTGAATACAATGATTTGAGACTACCAAGTTTTCTCGGAAACTCGTTCGATTACTTGAGTTGGATATCCAGATCATATTTGGTATTAGACTCGTCACACAACAGACATCAAGGTAGTTATGACTCGATGAGTTGTACCGGACTCACCAATGTATGAACCTCCTCCCTCTCACGATTGATACACATCCCCGACTCTAGAACACCTCTCCTTCTTATAGCCTTTCTCGTCAACAATAAATTAATTATCTCTAACTATTGGGAAGACGAACTTAAAGAGTATGTGGTATGTAGTGTACTGTGTGATAAATTCTTTGTCTTATCCGTGTTTAATGCTATCTGCTTAGTGAACACATGCTCATTGCTGGTTGTCATGGATGGTAATTTCCTCCGAACCCAATGAAAAATCCGATATCTAAAAAGAATCCGATACCCGATATGAATGGAGGAGGGTATTAGACTCAATTAAAATTTCAATGATGTTACATTCAATGATATTTTAGGAAGTTTCAAAATAAAATATCCATGAAAAATCCTATCCTATGTACCCTAACTTTTTTTAAGGCTAGTAAAATGCACTATATGAGAATCCCAATTAAATTAGTTAACATATAATTAAGTCCGATCTTATTAGAAAAATCCCTTAAAACATGGCATCAAAATAAAATCTTTGGACTATTTTACCATGGTAGGCAAAATTAAATAATATAAACATCAAATTAAAACTAAATTTCATGTAATCAATTAATGACATTATGAGGAATTCTAGGAACTCAAATAAGACCATATAAAAATCACTTCATCCCTAAGCCAACTTGAATTCACCATAAATAGAAAAAAAATTACACTCATGGTTGAATCTAATTTGATTAAGAAATTCTAGACTTCATCAATTAGTGTCCATCCTTTTTTCCATATTTTCTCAACAACCAAATAAAGGCTAATAGAAAAAATAAACCTTAGAATTATTTGATGTCAATTTTTAAGAACAAATACAATAAAGAAAACAAAATAAACCTCAATGTTCTCTTTTTCTCAAATATATACTTGCTTTATAGCATGGTTGAAAGTTTACTTTTTCTTTTGATAAAATCAACTGTTAACAGCATTTTTTTCTAAATAATAAAAATAAAGAAACCAAATACTCACTCCTCTTTCCCACACTCTTTGAGAGACCAAAGAGAGGCTAATTAAAGAATCTTTAATCTTTTTTTTTTTTTTTGAATCTTTAATCTTAGTCATTTCTCTTTATTCAATATCATTTCCTTTTCTATGTTTAATTTTCATTTCCTGAATTCTTCTGGTCACCAAATACAAAACTTAGAGAAAAATAAATACTTAAATTTTGTACATTAAAGATGTCAATGCATTAATCTTAAGATC
The DNA here is from genome assembly GCA_016808115.1 of Tetrastigma voinierianum. Taxonomy (NCBI): domain Eukaryota; kingdom Viridiplantae; phylum Streptophyta; class Magnoliopsida; order Vitales; family Vitaceae; genus Tetrastigma; species Tetrastigma voinierianum. The sequence goes on along the minus strand of JAEQBH010004236.1, from coordinate 430,953 downwards.
TACCTCTATTGTCAGTGCGACGGAAACTGAGGATTATTGGGAAAAGGTATACGTGTCCTTGGTATTTGGTCATATGTCTAACTTGACTCTTAATTTTTTCACGCCTACCATTGCCTTTAAAGTTTATTCAGTAGCTAAAAAATTCTCATACCACTAACGATGTTAACAGATGGACAAATAAGACGTTAATTTTGTTGATATGGCACCCCTCATATGCGTCTTTAGTTTATATGACACTTTTGCATGTGATTTTTTAAACTCAAACATTGTTTTGACAAAATTGTCCTTATCCCTACCGATCATCTCAATGTTGGTTTCGATTTAGGTTTCCATTTTCTATAGTTACTTCTTCTTTAATCTCTCTCGGTTACTTTTCCTTCACGGAGCCAAAGAAGATGTTTTCTGTTTGATTTCTAGCTTTTCATCTTTTCAATTTGGGATTTCTTCTATTTAAAAACTTTTCAAATGGGAGAGTCGAATCATGAATCTCGGAATTCCCCTTAAATCCATATCGAAATCGAAACTCTATAAAAGATTTTCCCCCAAATTCGAATCCCTAAAACCTGGTTTCTAGTTATTTTTTATACAAATTTGAACTAATTTGACCCTTATTTGGTTTACGGGAAAACTGTGATAAAGGTTAGATGACAAAAACTCTTCAATCTAGGAGTTCTTTTGTTTAGAAACTTTCCAAATGGAAGAGTCGAACCATGAATCCCGAGATTTCCTCCAAATCCATACCTAAATTGAAGCCCTAGAGAAAGATTTTCTCCTAAATTCGAAACCCTAAAACCCAGTTTATATTATACAAATTTGAATTAATTTGACCTCTATTTGGTTTTCGAGTAAACCGTGAAAAAGGTTAGATAACAGAAATTTGAATTTATTTTTTTTTTAGGGAACATAAATTTGAATATTAGTAACATAGAAATTTTTTAAATATTGTTATAAATAGATTTTAATTTATACGAGTAGGGATCTTTATTGTATTTTTAATGAGTTAACTATATACATTTTTTACCAGCTATTGGAAATGACGGCCCCGATTAGTGAATTACTGAGTTGCCAATGATAATTACTTCTTTATATATATTCGGGTAGTTTTACCAATTCATTTTTATTGTTAGCAATAATTGGGTGGCAATGACAATCCATAGGAAATCAAATGAGCACTTGGGTGGCAATGTCAATCCTCGAAATTATAATCAGTTGGGTAGTTGTATCAATCCACAAAATGTAAATAAGTAGTCAGGGAGGCTGGACCAATCCACATAATAAAAGTAGCATATGGGTGGCTATGTCAACCTTCGGGAAATGAAAGTGTAGATGGATGACTAAGCCAATTTGTAAAAAATAAGATGGTAAGAAAATAATGGTACTCGATATAACATGGTAAAACCTTCTAAATGAGAGAAACCTTCACGGGGCAAATTTGAGAAAATAATTTATTATGAGATAAAACTGGCACAAGATATGACACACCCAGGATATGCTCACAATTTTCTCAGTTTTTCCTTTTAGTACTCTTTCTATGGACTACTATGTTTCTTATCATTCTCTTCGGTGTGATAACCTCGACTGTTTCATATCTATCCTTTCAACTTTTTGTGATTGAAATAATGATCTTTGCTCGAATTTCTTTGTTTATGTTCCTCGTAGCCTATTTATAGGTAAAGGTTCGATCCTCGGATGACTTCTATTGGTTGTAATGGAAACCAATTTCATTGGCTGAAACAAAGGCCAATTCTCATCTATATACGAAGCAATTCAGTAACGTGGTGGCAAGGTGGAGAAAATTTTCTCCTCATGAAATAACTGCTATTGTAGCAACATTTATGGAGCTAGACCCCACAATGGGGATTGAATTTGATGGATATATATGAAGGAATCATACGTCGGGAAGCCGTGAATCGCACGCTTAAATACAACGTATTTATGATATTTTCATCACCCATTACTAACCCGTAGTAGTGCGTAAAATCTCTTCTAGAATCCATGCGACCTCCCAGCCTATTTCATGTGATGACCACAAAGCAAGCACCCCATCACAAAGAAACTAGATCCGAACACTCGAAACCTTTCGGTTTCTCTTTCAAGGTGTTTTCATAAACCTGGAGGCTAATAAAACTTCTAAAAACTGGAGGCTAGGAAGCAGTGTATTTATAGACTGCTAACCCTAACCCCATTAGGGTTTTATAACACCTCGTTGAGAACAACACCTCGCCCAATAAAATGCCCATCTTCGTATCTTAATAATCGCCAAATGGGCCTCATTACCCAATGAGCTTGAAGCCATTGGGATCCTATGGCCCATTATTAATTGCTGCCTGATCAACGTGTCTAGATTGCTTCTGGAGCATAAATCCAACACTCTCCCACTTGCTTAGAAGCAAGTCTGGGACCGTAATCTTATCCGGGGCTACTCCACTAAAAACCCATATGTGAATTCCAAAATTAATAATGTTTTATATCAAATGTATTTTCCTCTTTGTAAAATATCAATATCTGATAATTTTTTCAGAATCAACTAATTATTTTATTCTTCTGACTTATCGGGCTTAACGGATCCCATGACGCTGACTTTCAATATCCGAGTACCGAAACATGTCAAGAGGATATTTCATACAAATTCCATTTTGTATATTTCATAAATACTTGATAATCAAAATACTATAATCCCCAAATTATCAAGATATTGGTCGTTTAAAATAGGCCTCACTTATTGATAACTCAAAGAACCATAGTAACTTAATTATCTATTTATAATATACTGTAGATTTTCAAGAAAAAGGGACATATCTAATATCGCTCGAGATTAATTCTTCACGTAGTAAATTTATCCTTGATTAAATCTCTTCGATCCTCTCGACGACTATAATTCATTCCAATATTTTATAATAAATTCAGCATCGATTATTTCATAAAATATTGCAATCTAAATAAAGCGCCTAACTTATTTAATAATCATGAGATAATTCATTAATTACGAGAACTCCGTGATCGTGTCTTCAATGGACGATCCATACGATCATATACTACATAATTAATCCGGGACCTTATGTGTAAAATATAATGCAAAAACTTCATATTATTATTATATCGTAAAATGAAATTACAATTTGTCTCGGGCTTCATAGAGCACAAATGTCCCACCACTCTAAAGTAAGCCCGACCCTTAAGACCCATACACCATATGCTTCAAAACACACACGTGAAGAGACTAGCAAATGTCCTGGTGCCTTCTCGCATTCTATTTAGTGAACTAATCAGATCTCCTCTGTATCAATGAAATCACTGATCAAGTGGTAATTTTCTATGTGTTTCTCGCTTTTTGTGAGACCTTCGCCTTCTTTCGATCAGGCACGCCCCACTGCATCACAAGAAGGGTAATGGGGTCGATTCGCACTTTGTATCACATGAAGATCCAAAGGGAATTTCTGCCACACATTACTTCCTTGTAGCTCGCATGTACCAATATTATCTCGCCTTCCAATGGAGCCAATAACACGTCCTGCTTAACACCTCCAACAAATGGCTCCCCATTTGCAAACACATATCCCGACGCTGACGCATTTCAGTCATCCCTAAATTTGGAGGTCGATAACTAAGTGTTTTAAGACCCCACCGGAATACACCAACATATAACCCTCGCTCTTCTTTAAATATTTGAAAGATATGAGCCACTGGTCAACTGTTCTACTCCGGATCTGATCGTACTCGGCCATTACTCCTTAACGATAGCGTATATCCGGCCCGGTACATAGCATAGCATACATGAATCACACTGAGTCAAGCATAAGGTTTACTCATGAGTTCTTCTCTGTGAGTTTTGGTGATTGCCTTGTAGATGAATCATGTCTCATGGGTAGAAGTCCCCTGAATTTCTTCATATGCCAAAACCGTCACATTTTTTAATAATGTAGAGGCTCGATAGTTTAACACTATTCTTCATTTCTTGTAAAAGCTTGATTCCTAGAACATAGTTAGCTTCACCCAAGTCCTTCATCAAACTGCTTTTTCAAGGCAACCCTTTTACATCCAGCAACACTTTCACACTGCTTTCCAATGTATCTACGCAAAGTACCAAAAGACTACCACTATTCCTTAAATTTTCTTATAATACACATGGTTCATCGTGACTTTTCAAATCCATATAATTTGACAACTTGATCAAACTCCGATGTTCCATGACCCTGATGCTTGCTTAAGCCCATAACAAGACTTCCATGCAACTTGCAAACTATGTGTCTCGACTTAAGGCTATGAACCCTTCTTGCCAGGCGATATAGATATCTTCTTCCGTACTCAAGATTTGTGTTTATTTTACATCCATTTGCCACCTCGTAATTCAGAGTCAAGCAAGCATAGCTTATGAGAACCGGACAGATTTAAGAAGGCTACCGGCTAAAAAGTTTCATCATAATCTATACCCTTTTCAGTGTAACCTTGCTACCAATCTAGCTAATGTTTAAATCCTTCCCATCCGGTCCTCTTTTTTTTCTTCAGAGATCCAGCACTTACACCCAATTGGTTTTACCCTTTTTAGGTGCTTTGCTAAGGAGACCAAATCGAAGGTTAGGAACCCATAGATTCCATCTCACTACCCATTGCCTTTCCACTCTTGCATCAACATCCTCCAATGCCTCTTTCAGACGTGGTGTGGTCACATCGATTATCCAAACGACTTGATAAGTTCTTAACAAGGCATACTCCTGCAAGTTTACGATCGCCTCCCACTACGAGTTTGTCGCACTGGTTGCCACGTGTACGGCGATCCGCCATGCCAGTGGATTACCAATCTCTTCATCATGTTCTTGTTCTCGAGTTTCAATTTATCCTGTTATTCTTCTGTTTGTTCACCTTCGTACATTTGTATATTTTCCCTCTTGAACATCAATGTGAAAGTCAGGAAAAACAGAGTTTATGGTGGATCTCGAATCAGTCAAGCTCTTCAAGAACCACTTTACTCTTAGGTTTAAATTGTTCATATAATCCTCTTCAAGAAAGTGCATGAGTAATTCACTATCACCTTCTTCCTTTGATTATATAGAATATTCACCTCTGCCTTTGGGGTGGCAGCTAACAACATACACATTGTCAGATTCCAACTTGTTGTTTTCGCATTCAAGACGTGCCGGAGCACCCCAAATCCTACGAGGTGAATTGCTGGCGACGCTCTTTCCATAATTCAGGTATCTTTGAAACGGATTTGTAGGAACTAAATTTAGTATGTGTATGCAAATAAGCTTTAAGGTACATCCTCGCAACTATCTCGTAATGATGAATAATTTATACCAATCAATTATATCTAAAAGTATTCTATTTCTCCTTTCTCGTAGATTCCATTTTATTGAGGGCTGCCCAGAGATGGATAATTGAGATATTATCCTCGAGCCAAGTAAGACTTGAACTCTCCCATTGCATTCACCGCTCATCAAATCTTCTAAGCCGCTTTGATATGGACACCCACCGCTTTCTCGCCTCGAATCTTATACTCAACCATCAAAAGCTCGCACTTATGGCGACATTAGGTAAACATAATCACAGATTCTAGCAGTCAATAAATGTGATGAAACACTCATACCCGCCAAGCCAACGCCATCAGTCCACATACACAAAGGTGTGCCCAATCTTAACCGTATAGTGGCATCTATTTCCTTCGCCTTGAAGGGCCTCTTCTTTATCATTTCATCTTCTAAACATGATTCACATATTGGTATAGGTTCAAAGATCATGAATTTAAAATTCCACTTTAACCAAACCATGAATTCTACTAGAATTATGACCCAATCAAATACACATAGGTTTCATTTGGAAACTTTCCTTTCTAGATAAAGGAAATTGCTCGTATTTTCAATAGCATTGTTACTATAGGACATAGGAGTTAAAAAATATAAACCATTTATCAATAATCCCATAACAAATAAAAAGCTGCTTATTACTCTTTATCAAACCGATGGTTCAACCGCACTGTTAAACCATGTTCAACTAAACAATTAACAGAAACCAAATTCTTAAAACTTGGGAATAAATAAAATGCATGATAAACATAAAGTCTTATTGATAAAACATAACTCCACTGTGTCCTAGTGCCATTTCTAGACATATTCTCGCTTTCCCAACTTTCCAAGCTTCTTTGTCCTTTACCGAGTGGGTCGCTTTGTTTGAACTAATCGCAAAGAGTGCACAAGCATGGTTATGTCCCTTGAATCAATGATCCATTTAATATTGTACTCTCCACTAAACAAGCTCAACAACATTTATGTACTACCCATACCTAGTTTTGGGCAATCCTTCTTCCAGCTGATCTTTCGTCCGTGACTCTCAAGACTCTTCTGCATTTCTTCTTATTGTGCTTAATAAGTTTGACTATTTCTTCGCTTTTGTTCTTTCCGCCTAGGTTTCCTTTAGGTTTTGAAGAACTTTCAAGATGATAAGCACTTCCTCGCTTTACGACCTTTCAAGACTCTCGTTCAAGATAAGTTCATCAGAGTAAGCTTCAATTGGTTCATTATAATTCAATTTGAACCCACCAAAGCTATTGGGTAGAGATTCTAGAATCAAGTCACTTTCATCTCGATCCAAATTAGCCCCATCACTCCGCAGCACTGATGCCCATCATTTTTAATAATGGTCCCAAGATTACTTCCTCCAAATTACAGAGTGTTCATTAGTGCCCCTGTCGTCATTTATACAAGATCGCTACTTAGCAAACATCCCATCTAGAGTCCTCCAATTTATTTCTAACACACTCTCCGCATCATTACTTGCCAGACGTTCAACGCCAAGAACATAACAACAGTCAGTCAGATTTCATCATCATAAAGCATTAGCTAAAGTGGCTCCCGGCTCGAGTCAAGCCAGAATGGTCTTATTCTTCAAAATCAAGGACAATGAAAAGATCGGTTTTCCATAGGTCATGCAATATTTCCATCCAATGGTTTTGACTCAAAATTGTAGCTAGAGGATTAAATGATGTCATTTTCTCAAATTTTTTAAAAAAAAAGTACATATATTAACACGAATTCATAATAACAAACATACAAAGTAGTGTAGATCCCTTAAACTACTTATTATTAATGTTTATTGCAACAATAATTTAGTTTTATTGCAAATACTTACGCTGGGCAAGACATTTGTAATAAACTAAACTTGAACATGGTAAGAGGGCCAAGAATACATCGTTCAAAAACCGTTATAAACGTTGCACTCGATTAACGTTTCATATAATAAATTATATTTATTATAAATAACTGCTCTTATAATAAATTATATTTATTATAACAACTGCCTTATATAATAAATTTATTTATTATAATTTTACCACCCCATCATTGTTTCAATATTCTTTGGGGCCTTTAATGTTACTGATGAAATTTCTATTGAGGGTTATTAATATTATTAAAAATTGAATGTATTAAAACTGACAATTTTAATTTCAAAATTATCTTTAATAATTCAAGAATTGTTTACGTCGTCGCATAATCTTATTAAAATTTTGAAATTATTTAGATCCAATCCAATAGTAATCCATTAAGGTTATCTGCTAGGTATCACATAACCATTTTATTATTTGACTTTGAATTGTTCTCGCAGTGCTTTCAAATTAATTAAATTAATTTAACCTTCACCCATTCAAGAGCTTCTTTTATTACATCAATTATTTCCATAATACATATGTAGATAAACAAATATTATTATAATAGTTATGAATAAAATGGATGTAATTATATGGCACCACCTATTCTAAAATGGCATGTTGTTTATATCAATATAAAGTTATATCCATATAATTCTTAAACAATTATAAATATGTAATACCACAGGTCATAATCCAGTTATTTCAAAAGAAAATTACAAGCCCAATATGTTAAGAAGCTCCAACTCATATCTAAATTTCAGACTTTCTTTTTCTTCTGTGTCTCAGAGTTCACTTGACATGTCAAGTGGGATTGGCTTTGTGGTTTTGGCCTAAAAAATATCAACCCTAATACGTCCTATATCAACTGGAAAGATCAAAACGACCGCGAATCGCTCATTAATAAAACTTGATTGCCACGAATTTACAAGGTGAGGTAGAGCACTGGTCTCGAGGAACCACCCACAAAAATCAGCCCATTCTAACAACGTTAAATATTCTTTACATTTTTTTATAATAAATCCAATTTACATATAAAAAAATTGCAGAAAATAATAAATAAATCAAGGAGGAAACCTAATCTTATGATTAGCCTTGTTACATCCCCAAAAATATATTACAAAATCTATCATGATTAAGGCCAAACCAAATCATTCATTCATACAAAAAAAATTATAAATAACATAAATAATAGAATCCTAGGTGCCATATATCTGTACATACATCATATATACATGAGAAATAAAATTATGGATTCAATCTATCACACACCGATTCAACCAAGGTTCGATACCAATTGAAGGAACTGCACAAATGTGGGCTGTGAATCACAAGCAACACAACGCATTTGATGCATATCATCACCCATTACTAACCTCATAGTGAAATGCTGTAAAACCCTTCTAATCCACGTGACTTCCAAGCCATTCTCTACGACAAGATCCACAGGTATGGGCGCACCCGATCACAAAAGAACCAGATCCGAACACTTCAAACCTTCTGTTGCTTTCTCAAGGGCTGATAACCTGAGGCTAATAAAACTTCTAAAACCCGGGAGGCCAGAAGCACAGATTATAGGACCCAACCCAACCCCATTGTGTTTTATAACACCTCGCTTATATAACACCTCAGGCCCAATAAACGGGCTCCATCTGTATCTAATAATCAAGCAACGGCCCACATCTGAATGAGCCAAATTTTTATCCTGGGCTACCATTATTAATTAAGGCTCTTGATCAACGGTCTAGGATTGCCTAGATACAGGCTAATCCAACAATATATATATAGGTACTAAATTTTCACAAGGGCATGGCTCACGCGGGTAGCATCCCCACCACCCCTTTGTTATGACCCAACCTTCCACACCTCCATCTTCATGCTTTACGCTTCGGTTTTAGTTTTCGCTTACGAACTCATCAAAGAGAATACCAGCTCGACTAGTTTACAGGTGTCAAGAGCCTTCTTCACAATCTAGTCCCAAACTAGCAACAAGCTCCCCATGCTCACCTCGCACTCACTCGGGTAGGCATACCTCGACCCCTAAGCTGCCTCCTAACACTCCCAAGACCTCAAGCATGCCTCAACACTGAATGCATATGCTTGTAGACAAGATATTCTCTTTATGCTCATACGTTACGTGCGCGCCAACCAACATAACACTCCTTATACGCTCGTCTGCTATATATATATATATATATATCCATCCATCAATCACCATGCAAACCACTCTTTCACCCAAATTCTCATGGAACTTGACTAACACTCTAAATTCCCTACCATGGTTCAAAGTCGCATTATTCAACGGGATTAAGCGGTTCAAAGTCGATCCAATTTCGATATTGATTGATACGCAAAATAAGATAATTAAAAAAGTTTAAAATTATAAAAATTATATAAATTATTATAAAAATAAGTATTTATTAAGTAATTTAAAAAATTAATAAAAAATCTATTTTATATTAAATATTAATTTTTTGACAACTTATATTAAATGTTATTTAAATATTTATAAAAACATTCTTCTCATAGATAAGATATGTCAAAATAGAAATATTTTGATTTAAAATATATAATAATATTTTTCTAAAAGGTTAGAATATAATATCCTATATATATAAAAAATTCAATATGAAAATCTTGATGAAAGAATTGTTTAGAAGTTGAATATATTAGGTAAGATTGTTAGTAGCATAAATTTTTACTCTAAAAATTAATTAATATTTATATTTTTTTTTCATGTATCCATAAAAGCATATTGAGAGAGATTTAAAAAAAAGGTATTTATCATTTCAAGCTAAAAATAAAAAAAATTAAATAAATTTATTTATATTATATATTAACTTAAATTAATATTTTAAAATTTTAAAAATAATCATAAATCATATTTTAAAATATAAATATCATTCTTACATTTAAATAAATAATTTTTAGATATAAATATTTATAGTAGCTTCTGTGTACTTAAAAAAACCCAAAACTCTTACAAACATATAATTTTTATAAAATATATTTTATTTTATTTTCATTTGAACGAATAAATCATATATTCTTAAAATAAAATTTTTTCTCTCTTCTCATCACATCTATCCCTTTCCTCTTTTCACTCTTGGCTATGAATGAGGCAGCCCCACTTGCCGTGGTTGCCTACTTCCCATCTCCTTCTCCCTCCTCTTTTTCAGTCTCTCTTGTTATAAACTTTTCGGCCCTCTTTAGTCTCCCTCTAAAGCTAAGTAGCTACTCTCTCTGTAACAGAGATTCAAAAATCCAAAATCCTCCTCCTGTTTCTTTATGCGATAAATCCAGATTCAGGTTTGTTTTTTCTTTTAAGAGGTATTTTTAGTTCATCGGAATAAAGTTTTGCATTTTTTGTTGTGATATGAAAGATTTGATGAAGATTCTCTAGAAATCACAAAGGAATCGCAATTCTTGATTGAGTTGACCGAGTTAACTCGGAAACTCAGCCGATTCATCCGATATTTACCGGTTTATTGGTGAGTATCGTAACTGGTATCAAACTCGAAGCTGTGAGCTTCGAGGCAGCTGACTTGTAACAACTTTTCCCTCCTTGTTTTCCGTATAAGAATATAACCTCGGTCGTAACTGCTTTCTCGGTCTTAACTGATCTGTGGAGAGAGAGAGCAAGCATTTCTTCGAGCTTGAAGTGGGTAGTGCAATGGCGGATTCTTCTTCTTCATTGTCGTTAATACTTTCACGTGTTATCATGGTTTCCGTCAAGGGGTCCTCTGCTCTGAGGCAGACGGCCTCCAGAATCCTCTTCCCACCGCCAACGGAGTTCCTAAAGAAGATATATGAGGCAGTGACTAGGAGCAGAAAGGTCGGTTCTTCTCCGACTGGAGACCCGAGTGAAGACCTTGGTGATATGCCGCTACCCAAGAATGCCATTAATGCCTTGGCAATCTTGGTTTTGGGGCTGCCCCTCCCCTCTATCTTTTCTTGATGGGTGTATCAAACTAATCCCGAAAATAATTTATGGCTAAATGCATCAAATGGGCTAGTGAAAAATCTTCATTTCTCCACAATTTGAAGATCCTATGACAACAAATTCCAAAGTATATGATGTATATTTTGCCCATTGTAAAACTTGCTTGTATGCATATAACAGAAAATAGCCAATCCACAAAACTGCCCACAGTAATAGCTAACCTTTTTACTTCCTCAATCTACCCAGCATATCTCCAGCAGGTTTGAGCATCAGATCAAGAGATAAAAATATGCCAGTAAGATCAAGAGAAATGAAAAAATGAAGAGGGAGAAGGAGAGGAAGAAAAGGAAGAAGAAGAAGAGGAGGGAGACGTACATGCTCCAAGGCGCCGACCGTCTTCTCTTCTCCCTCAGTTCTCCCGTCTTCTCCATCTCCAGTTTGCAGCAGCAGACGGTTCGACTACGTATTCTCGGTTCTACTCAGTAATTCAGTTTTTATTTTTTATTGTTTTTCATTCTTACTTCTTCTGGTTTCATATTGATGGAATCTCTAAAATTTTCAGTTTACATAATTTTATTGTTTATGTTTTCTTTTCAGAACTATCATATGGAGTATCAAATGTTCAGGTTGCATTATATGTTTTTTCAGAGAATATCAAGAACACTATAATTTTTTATTTTGTTTTCTTTGGATGTGATTTACTTTCTTAGCATTAGAGTTGCAGAGTCATGCAGTATCAGTAATCACCTAAATTGTCCTATCCTCTATTAACCTCAGCTAGTTTAGTCACGAATCGATTCTGAATAGAGCAGTCGTGCCAGAATTTGCCAGGTTACTGAGCCTGTAGGAGTTGACATCGTCGAATTGTTTCGAATAAGGTCATGCTTTCTAATGTCTTCTAGCTCTTGAATTGGCATAGAACAAATTCGAAAATTAGTTGGGTCACGGAGCAAAGGATCTTTCTAGACCTAATTAATAGTATCATCATCTCCAATCAACCATCTAAAGCCATTTTGGATAATCACTCTAGAGGTAAAAATGCTCCTCTAAGTATAACTTAGATTCTGCCCAAGTTAGGCATTTAGAAAATCCACTCGTGGATAGTATTTAGCTTTGAAAATACAACTAACCAGAGCATTAGGATTACTGATTAGCTTCCAACTCGTCTTGTCTAACATTGTCAAGTTAAAACCATAGAATTCTCTGAACCCCATACCATCAAATTCCTTTCGAACACAAAGCTTAAACCAAGATAGCCGGTGAATATATCGTTTTCCGTCATGTTTTGAACCCCATCAGAAAGAATTAATAATTCTTTGAAATTTATTAAGAAGTGACTATGGAAGCAAAAAAGCACTCATGTTGTGAAAAGTGAGGATTGATTGGATCATAGACTGATAAGGACCTCCAGACTGGCAATTGAAAGAAAGACTTACATTTCAAGATTAAACTAGGTGCCCAGAAAATAAAAACAATTCTTAAAAAATCTAAAGAAATAAGTAATCAAAATATATTAATTTATACAAGTTTCTAGCAAAATAAAATAAAAATAAAAATATTAATATTCAAAAATATATTTCCTAAATTGTTACTAGAAATATCGTTTTAATAAAAAAATTGAATCAAATATAGGAATAATTAACTATTTCGTGTTAGAATTTTATTTTGTTATAAGTAATATATCATTTTCAATACATCTATTTTATCAAACTCATTCATCAAATAACTGGAAGATGTTAATCATGAATAAATTTTATATCAAACTTTAAAAAAATGAAATTAAATACAATATGAAACATTTTAAAAAAATTATGACTAATCTAAAACTCTTAAGAATTATCGTTCCCTGGTTCCCTCCGACTTGTTTCTTTTACCAATAAATTCAAAATAATTATTAACAAATATATTTCACAACCGAGAGAATGGGAATGGCCAAGTTAAGACAGGGCCAGCCCAAGTTTATCGACCCACACGTTTGTTTTTTGGGCCATCTTAGGCCAGGCCCAAGTACAAAAGAGTCGATCCCATGAAGCTTTTCTTTTTAATTCTTGATAACCGAGTTGAAGGCCAAACTTTAATTCTCTTAACTTCAAGCCTGTTTGGTTTCCAAGAAAATTAAGCAAGTTTGTATTATTCTGTTTGCTTGCCAAGAAAATGCATCAATTTCCCTTTTTTTTTCATTAGCGGAAAAGGGTTAAATCTTTACGGTGTGTGTAGAAATTTCTGTGATTCTTTGATCGATCTTTCTTATCTTTACTTTGAGTATAAAGCGTAATTCCTGATATTCTAGGAGTCGTGTTTGGTTTCCAAGAAAATTGTATCATCATTTCATTTTCTTTTCAAATAAAATCTTTCGATCTCCATTCTATGTTCCAACTTTGAATTATTGTTCTTGATTATTATACAATTTTCTTTTCAAATGCTTTTGTTTTATGAATATTTAAAGAAAGTATGTAAACATTTTATTGTTTTCTTTTCGATTGCGGAAAAGGGTTAAATCTTTACGAGGCGTTTAGAAATTTCTGTGAACCTTTGGCCGATCTTTCCTTCAAATAAAGCCTAACTCTTAACATTCTAGCAGCCTGTTTGGTTTCCAAGAAAATTGTATTATCATTTCATTTTCTTTTCAGATAAAGTCTTTCTCCATTCCACTTCTCAACTTCGAGTTAGAGTCCTCATGTTTGCACTTTGCAATTGTTTGGTTGCCGAAAAAATGTAGAAAAAACAAAAGAAAATTCTCTAAAAAGATAAGCTCCACTGAAACTATTACTTCTCTGACATTTTCTCTGTAACCAAACAGAAAAGAACTTGCTTTATCCAAAAGAAAGATCGGCCTAAGGTTCGAAGAAATCCCAACCCACCATAGTAATTAAACTCTTCCCATCATTCAAGAACTGAATCATAAAGACGAGAAGGTATTGAGAAAGATCTAGGCAAGGAAATAAAACTGAGAATAAAATTGTTTTTTTTTTTTTAATTCAGTGATTTCTGAATTCTGATGTTTTGTGTTCTCTTTTTCATTGAAGGAAGAAGATAATATTTACTTTTCACCACGTGTTTCGTAGGGCATTGTGTTCTTTTTGTGACGGTTTCAACTCAAAGTGTCGAGAAAACAAAATCTTGAGATCAAATATCAGTGCATGCGGTTTCATGGGGTATGTTTGGTTTTCTGTAGAGTATAATGGACATGGAAGTATATGGAGTGGTTTTGTTTTGTTTGAAATATCATTAATGGAAAAATTCATTAATCTTTGAATTAAGCCCAGAAATCTTTGTTTAATTATAAAAATGTAAATAATGAATATCTGACTTGTTGAAGATGATGTTCGTTTATATTTATCGATGCATCATGATAGTCGTTTAAAACCAAAATGAAGGCGATGTGGCTCCATTGCATTATTTGTGAAGAGTTAATGCGATGAAGGCAGTGTCATCACAAAGGCGTGAGGTATTCTGATAATATTGATTGTAAAGCTTGAGCGTATGCGTATAATCTGTTATTTCCTATACATGATATAAAATGGATGCGGGTCGGGATTAATGCATCTTTCGTTGAAATCGCTTCTTTCATTTGATATGGAATTTGGAATGACGTATGTGGATGCGTGAGTTGATGTCATTCAGTATTCTTCACCAATAGAACCTGAAGGATGTGAAGAAGGTTGACCATAACTCATTATATAAGGAGGAAATATGTTGCCCTCATTTGATGAATCTTATTTGAATTGAGTTCAATACTCATTGACTCAGGCGGCGACAACGAATCCTCCATTGTATGGTGTCGCCGCCGTTGTCTTCCTCTATGTAAGCCCCCGATAAGGCTCCGGCTTGCTGGGCCAGAAATTTCCTCACCAGGCCGTGGTCTTCATCTTGTGTAGCATGGGTAAATCATCTTGCAGGTGAATGGGCACCGATGGATATTGACTTTGTTGTGGATCGCAATATCCCGCATGCATCGTTTCGGTATCCTTGCCATCATTGGTCTACTCTCATGATGAAGTAGTATCGTAACTTTTTAATAGTAAATCTGAATGACTTGATTACACTACTATGTTCAACTTACTTGAATGTCAAAGGAGTGTGAAGTAATAAGCGGGTTAAAATGAGTCTCTCGTGTCTTGACTAAAACTTTCAGCACTGAACTGCTTGAGATAAAACCCGCTCTGACATTAACTCCTACCTTCTCAGAACATGCTCTGACAATGCGTGGATCGAATTTCCATCTTCATCATCTAAATGAAGAGGTCTAACCCATTGAAATAGTTGATTCTCTTCTTCTTCCACGAACTGGTGAGAGTTTACACAGTAAATCGAGGAAATTATTTTAATGACTTTATCGATCTCGCCTCATATGTGGATCTTTTGGTTTTAATGTTGTAATAACAAACCAATTATTTAGGAGCCTAGGGTAAACAATGGAATTCTTTGTTTCGATATGAATTAGAGCAAATGTCTTTCGATTTATTTAGCAGTGAAGATGATGCGGTTTGAAATAAGCTTAAGAACAGGCTTCCTTAATGTTGGAGCGTGATTTCCATACAAAACACCATTCGACTCGATAAAAATTTACTTATATTCGTATATAATAATAAAATAGTTATAAAAATTTGCCTTATTATAATTAACACTCACGGGGAACCATTTTTGATCTTGGCGCTGTGCTTTGCTTGGTCTGAATCCTTTTCTTATCCTGGAATGAAAAGTATGGTATGAATTGAAAATGTGAACAAATCTAAAATAAAAAATTAATCGATAAAATTGAATGCAGATTAATTCAGAAACTCATTGAAAAAAAAAGAAGTTACCTCGTTTCCAAATTAAGACCTTGACATTAGGATGCAATTTGAAAAAACGTAATCGCGAAACGACTTGAAGTAGCTCGAGGTTGGAACCGGAAGCTTGACTCTGTATTGAAAATTTAGTTTAGATAGTATCTTTTAATGGTGATTGAGAGTGGTATGCGATAATAATATATATGAAATTATTAAGGTGAATGTGGCGAGAAGATATTAATTTGTTACTGCTGCGTGGAGGATCTTAAGAGTTCATCGGCTGATGATGTTAAGTTCACCCACTCTTTAAGCTTTGAGTTGATCCCTTTAGAATTTGCCTTCATCCAATAAGATCAACTTCGTGAGCAGAAATGGCATGGTTTGGGCGAAGCTTAATGATAACAATCTGAGAAGCTTAGCTGTGTATAGTGCCTCATAGATGGACACTAGCTTCTCCATCCTTCTCGATATTGATGTTAGGTCGCATGAGGTGTACACACCAGGTGACCTCCTTCCAACTCTGATCCTGAATTTAAGCTTGTGAGATGGCCAATTCATTCTTAATAAAAACTTTTCTTGGTGTTTCTCTTTTTAGAAGACTCTCAGGGGCAATATGGTTTGTTGCAAATCTTGTTGCTCCGGGGCCTTGATATCGCCACCAATACACATCGCATTTTTGCAGAAGCAGCTTGACCGTGATTACTTAAGTAAAGTTGGTTTATCTTTCGACCATTCGATCAAATGAGCAACAACATCCCTTTTACCAATGTCTTCAAACATTAAATCAATCGCGATTAATCGTTGCACATGGAATCAATCGGGAGTTGTATTTCTTAAATCCAAACCAGCTCATTTCATAAATCTTAGATCCGTTATCACATTCTGATTTGAATCGCATTTGCCTCTCCGACTTCCGCTAATTAGCGTCCTTCATTGAGCCATATATGTATTTGTTGGCTTCTTTTTAATCTTATCGGCCGCGTCCATAGTTTGAGGAAAATTTGTGCTTCCTTTTGAATATACCATGAAATTAATTATACTTTCAATCTAGTTGAGGTCAGGTCCGTCCATCGCACATAATTGTACATTCATATGTCTCCCCATTTCTCAACCTCAAGTTGACATAAGGCTTATGTCTTTATACACTCATTTTCAAGTACTTGCTTTTGATTTCATATGAGATGGTGGTTCGTACCCATCCCTACATATAATAATTCAAGGAAACTGATTATTAAAACATATTTCATATGGAATAATAATGTCATTATTTAAACATATTTCATATGGAGACATAATGCATAAAACTTATATTATATAATTGAGAACCATTTTTGTGTACACGAAAATCATGTTCTTAAATGGTGTGAGTAAGCTTTTTTGAGGTGGAACACTTTCATATGAAGAACTTGCTAATTAATCGTCCATTGTTTCGCCAGTTGAACCACCTTTGAACATATTAACAGGCTTTTTGTTTTGCGGTCGAGAGACTTGTATAATGATGGTGCAATTGGCGGGTGATGGATCAGGTATCATAGAACACTTTGTGATGCTTTGTATACGTCTTGATGGATCGCGCAGTTTGTGAGGGCTAGCGCAGCTTGCAATTACGCAAAATAAATTCAACTTACATTATCGCATACATAGTGTGTGAAAAGATAGTTAGATTATAAAGATTTACCAATTTTTCTTTTGCCTCTCATAAATCATAGCACGATCTGTTAAGTTCAGCGCAAACTTTTGATCTGGCGTCTTTATTTACCGATGTTAGTCTCATTCATTAGGTGCGTGTCATTGGGATACATATGCATCACCATCACCCTCCTCTTCCTGCGTCGTCATCGATGAGGTACATCGTATTTTTCTTAGTTTGTGCGCCGTGGTGTTTCAGTTTCTTATGGTGCTTTTCGCTTTGC
The DNA here is from genome assembly GCA_016808115.1 of Tetrastigma voinierianum. Taxonomy (NCBI): domain Eukaryota; kingdom Viridiplantae; phylum Streptophyta; class Magnoliopsida; order Vitales; family Vitaceae; genus Tetrastigma; species Tetrastigma voinierianum. Next base: position 413,187 of record JAEQBH010004236.1, on the reverse strand, counting down.
TTTACCTTTATGTTCTAAAAGTTGCTTAAGAACTGCTTGTTTTCTTACGCGGCACATTGGACATAAAATATTTGAATTGGGATCGTATGTGACGGATGAAACTGGTGATAATTCCAGCACATGTTTAAACATGCATTCAAATTGTTCCCATTTATGTCCCTCGAGTCACCTTGATACCTCTAGTGCGGGATCCAGAGGCCTCCTATTCCACTAACCATTTCTATAAACACATAGTAAATAAATAATATAATTAATTAACTAAAAATTATAATATCAAGTAGAAGTTATGAAACTAAGAAAAATAAAACTATTGTATAAAATAAGGTTATAATATAAAATCTTTTAACATTATATAACTTCAGTAACTATTAAGTAAATAAATAATATAATTAATTAACTAAAAATTATAATATCAAATAGAGATTGTAAAACTAAATAAAACTCTATTACAAAAATAAGATTATAATATAAAAATGTTTGTATTACATAACTGAATAACGATTAAGTAAATAAATAATATAATTAATTAACTAAAAGTATAATATCAAATGAAACTAAAATACAACTATAGTATAAATAAAATTATAATATAAAAATATTTGCAACATTATTGTTATATATATAACTAAAATAGCTATTAAGTAAATAAATAATATAATTAATTAACTAAAAATTATAGTATCAAATAAGAAAGTTATTAAACTAAAATAAAAACTATAAACATAAAAATAGAATTTATAATATAAATATTTTAATATTATATAACTAAAATAACTATTATTAAATAAATATTATAATTAATTAACTAAAAATTATAATATCAAATGAAAACTAAAATAAAACTATAATTATAAAAATAAGATTATAATATAAAAATATTTGCAACATTATATAACTAAAATAACTATTAAGTAACAATAAATAATATAATTAGTCATTTAAAAATTATAGTATCAAATGAAACTAAAATAAAATTATAGTATAAAAATAAGATTATAATATAAAAATGTTTTAACATTATATAGCACAAATAGCTATTAAGTAAATAAATAATATAATTAATTAACTAAAAATTATAGTATCAAATGAGAAGTTATTAAACTACAAATAAAACTATAGTATAAAAATAGAATTATAATATAAAAATAACTTGCAACATTATATAACTAAAATAGCTATTAAGTAAATAAATAATATAATTAATTAACTAAAAATTATATTATCAAATGAACTAAATAAAACTATAGTATAAAAAATAATATTATAATATAAAAATGTTTACATATTATATAACTAAGAAATAACTATTAAGTAAATAAATAATATAATTAATTAACTAAAAAATTATAGTATCCAAATGAAACTAAAATAAAACTATATTATAATAAATTATAATATAAAAATGCTTTTAACATTATATAACTTTAAAATAACTATTAAGTAAATAAATAATATAAACTAAAAATTATAATATCAGAAATGAAACTAAAATAAAACTATAGTATAAAAATATAAATTATAGTATACAAATGTTCAAGCATTATATAGCGAAATAACATTAAGTAAACTAAGTAATGTAATTAATTATTAAAAAAATTATATTATCAAATGAAAGTTATGAAACTAAATGAAACTATAGTAGTAAAAATATAAATTATATAGTATAATCAAACATTATATAACTAAAACAAGATTATATTAAATGATTAAGTTTTTAAACATTATATAACTAAAATAATATTAACTAAATAACTAAATATTAATTAACTAAAAATTATGCTATAGTATTATCAAATTATAAAAAATAAAATAAAACTATAGTATAAAAATATAGATTATACACTACTTCAACACTAAAATAAAACTAAATCAAAATATGCATAAAAACAAAATTATTGAAACGAAAGAAACATACCTTAATTCACAATGATCTTCAAAAAGTAAAGATAAGAACAAATAAAATTTTTGAGAGTGAAATGGAAGTTGAATGTGAATGAATAGGTTTGTAATGAAATTAATGTATGATTTTAGAGTATTTATAAATTTTGAATTAAGTAGTCATTGGATTGTCAAAAAACCGTTGTGATTTATTCCCAACGTTTATGGATTTGATTTTGGTTGATCGGCGGATTGGGTCATTATATATCGTTAGAAGTAATCACGGACCGTTAGATCAAACTGGTTTAAAATCAACCGTTGGATTCAGAGCATATGGCGGATTGGATTTTTAAAAAAGCGGGCCGAAATACGGGCCGTCGGATCAAAGCGATAAAATCCAAGGGCGGCCAAAATCCGAAAAAATGCGGCCAAAATAGCGATATTTTGACTTTATCGTCGATATTCAGCGATAATATCTGATCGAACGAGCTCTGTGCATTTTGGCCGACCCAATAATTTGGAAAAATCGTTCATTTTTCGAAAAATCGGCGAAAAATCGCCGATTTATCCACTATCGGAATTTTTCATTCGATTTTTCAACTACCGTTCTTTTCGGGCAGTGATCATCAGATTTTCTCAAATCGGCCCCAATTTCGTATTTTTTGTCCCTGAAAATGCCAGACCAATCACGTGAAGAAGAGTAAATATAAAATAACAGCCTACCAGACTCGTTGCGGATGGAGTCATTTTGAGATCCCAATCATAGGGATTTTCCATTATGATATGTTTAAACATGTTACTTCATATTTTTTTAAATTCAAAAAATATATTGTTCTTGATTTATTCTTTATGCAATGGGTCTAGTAAATCGGGACACGACTTCAATAATATTTCTATATTTTTTAAGAGGAATTGGTTTAAAGGGGATAAAAATAAAAGTTATTTGTAAAACTAACCCCTTATTTTTATAACCTTAAAATATTCTTACTTTAAACAAAATTATTCTTTAATGTCTTAAAACCCAAAAAATATTACAAATCTAACTCAATTTTATACATGTCGGACTTAATCATCATGAAGTTAACAATTGAATAAACTTGAAGGGTGTCAAGTCAAGATTTCTAACACAGTTTTTATACAGATTGGACTTAACCATCATTAAGTTATATTTGAATAAACTTAAAGAGATTTTAGTCTAGGTTTGTAATAGGTATAATAACTATTTAGTTTTGGAGTTAGCAATGCTAGGATTGCTCTTTTAACAAACTTAAAAGAGGTTAAGTCCAGGTTTGTATGGTAGTTAAAAGGGTAAATTTGTTAAAATGATGTAAAAATATAATTTTTTTTTTTGGGTTTTAAGAAAAGAGGTTAGATTTACATTTTTTTTTTGTTTTTTGTCCCTTTTAAACGATTACCCATTTTTAATGTGTAAGTTTAGTAGTAATGTTAAGAAGCGTGATATGATATATAGTAAATCAAATTTTACTCGTCTAAAACTTTAAAAAATGGATGATTGTATTAGAACTTGGTTTGGTGTAAGGACTAAAACGTTCTTCATTTGTTTGTACCTTGTTGTAAATTTGGAAGTCTATAGTAAATATCAACCAGACATAATATTCATGTTTAGCAATCATGTAAGTAATTAATGCCTCCACATCTGGTATAGATAATCTCTCAAAATCCTAGCCTTATTTCTCTTAATTTTCTCTTCCTAGCCAATCATCTTTCTCAAGCAAGAGGGTGAGTTTTATCATTCCTCAGCGTCAGCCAATACACCTCTTTTATACATTTCTTAATAAAATTGTTGTTAACGAATCTTGGATTTTATTTTGTTTTTCGTGATTTATACGTTTGTTGATGTTTACTTGTCATCATCTAACTCTTTTTATCTCTTTCTTAATAAATTAGCTATTCCACATAAATCTAAGTTTTATTTTGTTTTTTGTGGTTTCATCGTTTTGTTACGGTGTTTTGTGTTGTCATTTTGGTACGATGTTTTGTTTTTCGTCGTTTTGATGCAATGTTTCATTTTGCGTGTGGGAAATTCAATGAACAAAGCACAAAAAAGAATCACGTTATTATCGTCGACATATTATAGAGCCCAGAATCATAGTATTATCAGATTTGTAAGAACTTTAGCCGATTTATTATACTATTAACTTGAGCAATGTTTAATCCTTTGGTTCTAAATGATTTAATGAATTGAAAGTGTCTTTTGAAGAGAGATTTTCCAAATGTTTGAATGAATAATTAACTGAAAATGTCTCTTGAAGTATGAGTTTTTAATGAAAATTTGAAAGTGTCTATTTAAAAGACACTTTTAATCGGTTCATTGAAATTTAAATTTTTAGAAAATGTCTCTTAAGAAACCTTTGGTCAGGTCGTAATTTTGAAAGTTTCAGCGTTTTTCAAAGCTCTTCATTGATTTTTTTATATAATTATGGGCAACTTTAAATCCCTTATTTTCACTGATTAATTATCCTTATTATTAATTCGTTGCTTTATGGTTTTAGGGCTGAATTCTAGTTATATGAGATTCTTTTTAAATATCACCGTTTGTAATTACCTTATTGAACAAAAACAAAATCTAAGTTAAACAATATATAAAGTATTGAAATAGAAAAGCCTTTAATTACTACTTAATGTACTTAAATAAGAACAAATGTTATTGAGAAAATTAAATACTAATTAAAGGCTAATAAATTAAGATTTGGAAAAGATTACTAAATCTAAGAATCTCAAATGAGCTATTATGAAGATTATTGGGTTCACAAAGGACAAGATTTACAAAAGTAAGAACACAATAAGGCTAAGATTATTGCTATAATGACTATTGCTAAAAAAAGTAATTAACATTCCAAAAGATTTTTGTGTAGTTTACAAAGAAATTGATGAACTAATAAGAAATAAAGATTGAGAATGTGTACAATTTTGACTAAATGAAATAAATATTTTTAAAACAAAGCCAACCAAATATGAACAAACCTTGATTTATGAATCAATGCGCCCATTACTGTGAAAAATGAAGAGAAAATAAGAAACCTTCTAACAATATTAATTTAAAAAAAAGTAAAAAGCAACTCTTTTATTTTAATTTTCTTAAAATATAAATCTAGAAAATTATATCTACAATAAGTTTTGCAAAAAAAGGAGCTGTAATATACAATATATACACACATAATTTATCATTTAAATACTTACAAGGGAAAAGACTCTTTGCGTATGCTGAAGTGAAGCACTCAATAAGGACCACTAGCCCGATTGAACCTTTAAATTGGTGAATATTGTAGTGAATATTAATTTCCTAGTTCAAAAAAATTTCATTAACTCGACCAACTACACAAAGAATTGGATCACTTGTTGAAAAGGATATATGATCACTCAATTTCTTGACCCAAACCGATTCCTTACTATCCTCTAGAACCCATATATCAAATATGTCTCGAAAATTTCCATCAACTTTAGCCACAACCACCATACACAAACAGCCTTCAAGATTGACCAAGAAAGGTTTCATAGTTTCTTCCTCTGGAATCCTAATTATGCTAAAATTTTCCTCCAGTCATTTGCAAAGGATGTAGCGATGTCGCTCATCTAGTCTTGATTAGGCGGAATAATACTTAGTTCAAGTGATGCATACATGTTCGTTGGAAGAATTAGGACCATGTGCAACATTAGCTATAGATTTCCAGGATCCAGTAGTTGAAGAATATACCATACATTTATAAGGTCGCTCTTCTCTGAAGAAAAATTGAAATACTTTATATTCATTGATGGAAGAGTGAAAGGAAACCCCAAGAGTAGATATATGATAATGGTTTGGACATTTTGATCACGAAAATTTGATGAGATAACAACCTTCTTGAGTTACGGGGTTCACGAGATATTTATGGAGAAATTCACATGCCATGTTGTCCTTGTGACTCTGAGTACAATATCTTTAATACAGGAAGATGATCATAGTTAATCTGTGAGACGAACCATTAAAGGGAACGAATCATCATTAAAGTAAAATCCAATACAAGTTGGAAAAATTTGAGTGAACTTTCTCATCAATTTTGGTCAACGGATCTGCTTGTCGTCAGAAAGATATTGACCTCTGATATAACTTGGATAGTCTTAGCATTGAATTCATGACGATATTAAAGCAGGACCATAACTAGTTTCTTAACATTTAGATTAAATGCAAACACATGAAACTAGGGTACGCAAATTAAACTCTCAATATCCACAAGCAGGACTTGCATATTAAAGAGATTTGTAGAAAGCAGAGGACATTAGTGAGGATTTCTTACTTCATACATTCTTAGTTTTGGGGACAATACTTATATGATATCTAAAATCATTCATATTTATTAATACTTATATTTTTCTTACCTCTTCTTCTTCCGCTTCCGCTTTCGTATGTGTTATTAGATCACCTGTTTTAATCTTCAAACGGAGAAACAAATATATGACAAATAAAAATTTGATTTCAATCTCAAGATGCGAGTAATTAAGCTCCCTATATATTTATTTTGGAGATGTAAAATATTTGGTAGTTTCAAGTTCAAAAGAAATTATAATATATAATTTGAAATTAATTCAAATCATATAAAAAATATTATTTAACTTAAACTTTATCCTTTCATTGATAATGATATATAAAAGTTAAAAAAATCAAAATTTAAGATAACTTTGGAAATAAAAATAAATATTAAAAATAAAATTGTGTAATTATCAAGGTTGGAAATTTCGGGATTATCGACCAAACTAGTCGATATATCAGACCCGACCCGATATGATATGCTCTGAATTATTGATCAACGAGACATTTATTGATTTTTACAAAGTATAATAAGTGAGAATATATATTTTTGACTTAAATAATATTCGATCAAGGCGAGTGTTGATAGTCAAATCACCAAAATTTGTTTATATGATGAAGTTTGAACCAGGCAAAATGTGAGTAACAACACTATGTCCACCAAGCCAACTTGTCATTCAAAGCCAACTTGTCATTCAAATAATATAATGTAAAAGTTGTTTTAATAGTAATTTTAATTATTTTATTGAATTTTTTTTAAAAAGTCTTTTTTATATTGCTTATATATAACTTAAATTTAATATATTTAAAAATTATTTTACATTATTCCATAAATTTAACTTAATTAAGTGCAATTTCAATATTAATATTTCATTTCTTCCATTAATGCTTTTATTAAAAAAATTCTATTACTTTATTTTTATTTTTTCACATTAATATTGTTAATTTTTGAAAATACTGAAACATATGTTGATTAAAAAAATAATAATTTATAAATTAAGATAAAGCATATATATATATATAGATATATAATTTTCAATAAGATAAAGTCTTAATATAAAGGTGAAAATATCAATTTTAAGATGAAATCAATTGGGATAAACTAATGTTAATATAAAAATAAATACCCAATATATTAGTTTTTAAATAATTTGGATTTATAGATATTTAAAAATATATATCATCGATATATCTCACGATATGTTCGTAAGAATTCGAGTCTTGAATATATTATCCAGAAGCCAAATATTTTAATCATTGGTAATTATATATATTCTGAATATAAATGAAATAGAAAAGAAAAACCAAGACAAGAATATATATATCTACAAACTTGCGTTTTCCATATATATATATATATAAAGTAATAAGATAAATCAAGCATTATTCATATTATTTTTATTTTCAATTTTTAAGATAATAAAAAAATTAGGTTCGATATCCGGATAACTCTTTATTTTAATTTTTAAATATTTACATTTAATACTCTAAAATATATATAATCATCATTTATTATAGATAAATATATTTTAATACTAAAAATTATTCATTTTAAAAAACTAATTATATATAGTATTAAAATTAAAATTGAACAAATGATAAAAATAGAATTATATTCTTAAAAAAGTTGGCTTTTGAAAAAAAAAAAAAAAACTTAATCCTTTGATTGACAGATTATTAACCATATGTAAAAGTAAAAAATTATCAAAATCTAGATGACTTTGAGAATAAAAATAAAATTGTGTAACTATGTATATACTAGAAAAAAAATAGAAAAATAGAAAAAGTAAGGTTCAAGTTGATACCTTTTTGTAATAAAGCTCTAGCAAATGTTTTCTTAAGCACTTATATCATAAATGTTTTTATGGGAATCAAAAAGTGATTTTATAAAAAGTTTTTTTGTAACATGTCATATATATATATATATATATATATATATATATATATATAAACACTTTTATATAATTAAAATTACAAAAATGACATTTAATATTTGATTGTAAAAATAGGATATCATAATAAATAAATAAAAATTATTACAAAAGTATATAAATACATATAAAAATTTATATTAATAAAATCTAAATCAATTATTTTTATGATCAACATGAAAATTTTAAAAAATTTAATAGAAATAATTACTTTTACAATTATAGAATATTTATGAAAGCTTGATTTTAATTAATTAATAACGTATGCAAAATTTTGTATTAATAAAAAATTAAAATAATTATTTTATAAAATATTTTTTATGATTATAAATTTTTAAATATTTACAAAAATATTTAAATTATTTGAACTTTTAAAAATATGATATTATCTCCAGATTTTTTAAAATAAAATAAATAGATATTTAAGGAAAATAAATGAATGTTAAGGATAAACAAGTAGTATTTTAGGAATATCCAAAAAAATTTAAAGTGTTTTTTAAAAAAAAACACCTCTCAAGTGCTTCTCAAAAAACCACTCCAAGTGTTTTTTTGAACTTTCAAAAGCGCTTTTGAAAATGTTGTAATGGTCTTTTATGAGTTGGTATAGGGTTGGAGTCGTTAGGCGTCGCGTCTGTGCGGCGTTACGCAAAAACATAAAACAAGGTGATCCAGATGGGGGAGTATCCGGCCCTTTTTCTTGATCTAAGTCTGATTATTCTGAGAGGAATCGAAAATTCGTTTTATTTGCTTTTTAGGTTTGTTCTGCGAGATTGCATTTTCTGTCGATTTTCAACGAGTTGATCGGGAGTCATCTTAATTCAGTTGAGACCCTAGGGTTTTTACGGTTTAAGTAGGTGCTATCGTCTCATACCTGAAAATATAGCGTATTCTTAGATTAGTCTGAGTTGGTTATGAATTGACCGGAGTGTAACGGCCGATTTTGAACGCGGGGAGTTGACATCCCTCAAGGGACCGAATAAAAGGTCCTTGCTCTAATGTCTTCAAGCTCTTGAATTGCCATAGAACAAATTCGAAATTTACTTGGGTCACGGAGCCAAGGATCTTTCTAGACCTAATTAATAGTATCACCATCTCCAATCAACCATCTAAAGCCATTTTGGATAATCACTCTAGAGGTAAAAATGCTCCTCTAAGTATAACTTAGATTCTGCCCAAATTAGGCATTTAGAAAATCCACTCGTGGATAGTATTTAGCTTTGAAAATACAACTAACCAGAGCATTAGGATTACTGATTAGCTTCCGACTCGTCTTGTCTAACATTGTCAAGTTAAAACCATAGAATTCTTTGAACCCCATACCACCAAATTCCTTTCGAACACAAAGCTTAGACCAAGATAGCTAGTGAATATATCATTTTTCGTCATGATTTGAACCACCAAAAATATAATTTTAAATTGTTGTGCCGAAATATCGTTTTAATAAAAATTGAATCAAATATAAGGATACATCATTTTCAATACATCATTTTATCAAACTCGTCAAATAACTTCCAAAGTTGTAAATCATAAATAAATTTATTTCAAACTTAAAATAAAATAAAATTAGATACAATCTGAAATTTTTTTTAAAAAAAATTGTAACAAATCTAAAACTCTTAAAATTATCATCCCCTCCCAAAACTTTTTTTTTTTTTACCAATAAATTCTAAATAATTCTTAACAATTATATTTCTATGCGAAGATGGGCCATCCCAAGTTGATGGACCAACTGTAGTTAAATGGCTCCACTAGTTTGATTTTTGGGCTATCTTGGGCCAGGCCCGAGTACAAAAGAGTCGATCACATGAAGTATATAACCGAGTTGAAGGCCAAACTTTAATCCTCTTAACTTCACGCATGTTTGGTTTCCAAGAAAATTAAAGGGTTTGCTACTCTTTTTTAATACTAGTTTATTACCTTAAGTTTATATTATTCTGTTTTCTTGCCAAGAAAAATGCATCATTTACCCTTTTTCATTGAGAAAAGGGTTTAAATCTTTACTGTCTCTTATGCAAAAGACTCTGTGTATTCTTTGATCGATCTTTCTATCTTTCCTTTGAGTATAAAGCGTAATTCACAGTATTCTAGCAGCCGTGTTTGGTTTCAAGAAAATTGTATGTCATTCATTTTCTTTCCAAATAAAGTCTTTCGATCTCCATTCTATGTTCCAACTTTGAATTATTGATCTTGATTATTATACAATTTTCTTTTCAAATGCTTTTGTTTATGAATATTTAAAAGAAAGCATATATGAACATTTGTGTTTTCTTTTCGATTGCGGAAAAGGGTTAAATCTTTACAGGGTGTGTAGAAATTTGCTGGACCTTGACCGAACATTCCAGCAGCCTTGTTTTGGTTTCAAGAAAATTTGTATTATCATTTCATTTTCTTTTCAGATAAGTCTTTCTCCATTCCACTTCTCAACATAGTTTAGAGTTTACTCAGTTGTTTGGTTGCCGAAAAAATGTGGAAAAAACAAAAGAAAATTCTCTAAACGAATAAGCTCCACTGAACCTATTACTTCTCTGACATTTTCTCTGCAACCAAACAGAAAAGAACTTGCTTTATCCAATAGAAGATCGGCCTAAGGTTCAAGAAAAGTCAACCACTATACCAACTAAACTCTTCCCATCATTCAAGAATTTGAATCATTAGAATTTTGAAGGTATTGAGAAAGATTAGAGCAAAGAAATAAAATTGAGAATAAAATTGTTTTTTAAATTTCTGCAATTTTCTTTAATTCATTCATTGTTTCTGAATTCTGATGTTTTGTGTTCTCTTTTCATTGAAGGCAGATCAGGACAGAGGCTGAAGGAAGAAGATAATATTTACTTTTCACCACGTGTTTCGTCCCGGGCATTTATGTGTTCACTTTCCTTTGACGGTTTTCAACCAAGAGTCGAAAGAACAAAATGCCAGACCAATCACGTGAAGAAAGAGTAAATAAGTAATAACCTACCAGACTCGTTGCAGATGGAGTCAATTGGGAGATCCCAATCATAGGGTTTCCATTATGAATACATGTTTTAAATATATTACTTCACAATTTTATTTATTTTTAGATTAAAAAATATTGTTCTTGATTTATTCTTTGTGCAATGGCTCTAGTAGGACAAGACTTCAATAATATTTCTATATTTTTTAATGTGTAAAGTTTAGTAGTCATGCTAAGAAGCATAATATGATATGCATGGCAAATCCAATTTATATAAAGTCTAAAACTTTAAAGAAAATGGATAGTTCTATATACAGTATTAGAACTTGGTTTGGTCAAGGACTCGAAACGTTCTTCATTTGTTTGTATCTTATTTGTAAATTTGGAAGTCTATAAATGATATATTGAACATAATATTCATGTTTAACTTAATCATGTAAGTTATTAATGCCTCCACATCTCAATTATAGATAATCTCAAAACCCTAGCTTTATTTTCTCTTAATTTTCTCTTCTAGACAATCATCTTTTTCAAGCAAGGAAGGGTGGTTTTTGGTCATTCTCGGCTTAAAATCAACCCTATACACCTCTTTTATCTATTTCTTAACAAAGTTGTTATTCAATGTAGATCTTAGTTTTATTTTGGTTTTTCGTGATTTTATCGTCTTGTTGTGACGTTTTGTGTCGTCTACCTCTTTTTATCTATTTCTTAATAAATTGGTTATTCCACATAGATCTTAGTTTTATTTTGTTTTTCGTGATTTCATCGTTTTGTTGCAGCGTTTTGTGTTGTTGTCTTGTTGAGGTGTTTTGTGTTGTCATTTTGTTGCAGTGTTTTATGTCGTCGTCTTGAGTGCAGTGTTTTATTTTGTCGTTTTGATGCAATATTTCATTTTGCATGTGGGAAATTCAAACGGGTAAAGCACAAATCACATTATTATGGTCATCATATTATAGAATTGGAATCATAAGCATTCTATCAAATTTGTAGGCTTTGAGCCGATTTATTATGTTATTAACTTGAGTGATGTTTAATCCTTTGGTTCTAAACGATTTGGTGAATTGAAAGTGTAAAACCCGGAAAATTCGAATTTTCTAAAAAATGGTAAAATGGTAATTTTGGTCAAAATCCGAAATTTTTTAGATACCGGATGACAAAGCAGACTTGATTAGAATTGTCTCATGAGAAATCCCAGCTACCACGTCAATTCGTGTGAATTATAAGGCGATCGGAATTTTACGTTTTTCGAGGCACCGGGTGTCAGTTGCCATATGACTGCTTTTGAGAGACATGTGATGTGACAAAGTACTTTCGATGTGCGTGTGACGCCGCGTGTTGCGTGATTGGTGAGATGATGGAGATGAATGACAGATTAAGCGTGCCGAATCGAAACTAAAGGGCCAAAGTAGAGTTAAGTAAAGAATAGTAGACCAGACAAAGAAGAATAGTCTTCATCTTCTCCAATTTGAAGAAATCGTGCAGTGAGGGGCAAAACCAGTTTTTAGAGAGATAAAGAGTGACTTCTCTCTAGATTTCCCGGCTTTCGGACCGTCGGTTCTCTTCGGGCTAAGAAGCAAAGTTTACTTGCGGCGAGGAAGCTGCAGTGAAGCCGATTTTGTGGAGTTCGGAACAACTCAGGTGGGGATCTTTTCTCTTGGTTTATTATTTAGTGAACCGTTTTAATGGATGGGGAGGTTTGTTGGGGCACGGATGACCATGTTTTGGTCTCTCAAAATATTTGAGCAAGTGGAAAATCCACCAGTGTGTGTCGTGAGCAGTGTCGGCCACAGGTTACTGCATTTCACGTGATATATTTGTGTGATATTTGTATTTGTTTGGTGATTCAAAATGGTGCTTGGATTGTTATTAGCCCGTATGAAATTAATTTGATGTGTGGTATGAATTGGAATAACGCGTTATTGAATGAAATTTTGTTAATATATACATGTAAAATATATTACGCATGAATTGTGTGGAAATGACATAATCATTCGGCCTCTGGCAGAGACATACTAGATGGTAGGTGTGAGTCGTGGCGTGAAAGAAAATAGAAAGAAAAATGAAACTGGAGTAGTAAATTTGAAACTACGATAGTAAATTTTGAAACAAAAACACTTTTGTTTTGAAAAATGTATTTTCTTTAGCATTTGGCTTAGGCATGTGTGAGGAGTGGGTGAGAACTTCGAGACATGAGATTAGGCGGCATGCAGACATTCAAGTAGAATCATGTATTTGCTTGAGTGTGTTTAGTTCTTAGTGGCGTATGCTGACTTAGGTGGGAAGTAACGGTGAGGGTATCCTTCTTTGGACATTGCTTACCACTGTTGAGGATCATTATTTGGTGGGGTGTCTGAGAGACAGCTCACTAGAGGACCGTTTGAGAAGAAAGGTGGCGTGTAGCTAGTAGATACTTTTATATAATATGTATTAAATTTTAGAATTTTTAATATATGTTTTGAATTAAGAGTGATTTATTAACTCTTGAACCATGCGATATAGTTGGATATTTTGTGATATTGATGTATGGCCCAGTATTGTTTTATATTTTCTCGTATTTGGACTGAGTGCGGTTGTTATGATGACAGGACGAGGTTCAGTATGATTGGGACGGAGTTGTATTTAAGTAGAGTTCACATTACAAAGAGACTCATCTAGATTTTTCGATTGAGTCACAGTCTTGGAAAATGGGACTCGATGGAGGTGGTGTCAGTTCACTCGAGCATGCTATGTCAGCGGGTTGATGGGTTGTCAACGGACCCTCGGGATTTGGGGCGTCACAAAAAGTGTTTTTTGAAGAGAGATTTTCCAAATTTTCGACTAAATTAACTGAAAGTGTCTCTTGAAGTATGAGTTTTTAATGAAAATTCGGAACGTGTATATTTAATAGGCACTTTTAATGGTTTAAAAATTAAAATTTTAAATTTTTGAAAATGTCTCTTAAAAGCAAAACTTGAGTTAAATTTATAATTTTGAAAGTTTAGAAAGTGTTTCCTCAAAACCTTGCCCATTGAGGTTTTTATATAATTATGGGCAACTTTTAGAAAAGCTTTATTTTTCTTGTATTATCCTTATTATTAATTTTAGGTTGCTTTTATGGTTTAGGGCTGAATTCTAGTTATTTGGTGGATTCTTTATGAAATATCACCGTTTGTAATTACAACCATTGAACCGAAAAAAAAAAATCTAAAGAAGTTAAAACAATTATAAGGTATTGAAATAGAAAAGCCATTAATTTACTATAAAGTACATAAATAAAATTAAATTTTATTGAAAATTAAATACTAATTAAGGCTAATAAATACAAGAATTAGCGAAGATTACTAAAGCTAAAGAATCTCAAATGGTAGTATGAGGTGTGGTTCCTGAGAAGAATTACAAAAAGTAAGAAAACCAGATAAATTAATATTATTGCTAAAAAATTAGTGGCATTCCAAAGACTTCTGTGTAGTTTACAAAGAAATCGATGAACTAATAAGAAACAAAGATTGAGAGTTTATACAATTTTATTTGGAGCGAAAATAAATACTTCAAAACAAGTCAACCAAATATGAACAAACCTTGATTTATGAATCAATGCGCCCATTACATGTCAAAAGAAATGAAAGAAGATAAGGAACTCTTCGACTCTTTAATTAAAAAAAAAAAGGAAAAAAAAAACTCTTTTATTTTAATTTCTTAAAATACAAATCTAAATTATATCTAAGATAAGGGTTTTTTTCAAAAACAAAGGCGATATACAATATATACACATAATTTGTATTTGATCACACAAGGAAAAGACTCTCTTGGTAGTACTCTGCCAGTGACACTCGATAGAACCCTGAAGCCCAATTGAGCCTTTGAAATTCTAGTATGAATATTGGCAGTGAATATTTGTTTCACAGTTCAAAAAATATTTCATTAACTAGACTAGCTACACAAGGGTGGATCACTTGTTGAAAAGGATATGATCACTCAGTTTCTTGACCCAGTAGATTCCTTAACATCTCTAGAATCGGATATCAAATTTGTCTCGAAAAGTTCCATTGACTTTAGCCACAACCACCGTACATGGCCTTCAAGATTGACGAGAAGGTTTCATAGTTTCTTCCTGCGGAATCCTAATTATCTTAAAATTTTCCTCCCGATCAGCTTTGCAAGGATAGCAGCGACTAATCGCTAAGTCTAGTCTTAGTTAAAGTAGAACCCATTTTACTTAGTTCCATTGATGCATACATGTTTGTTGGAAGAATTAGGACCATGTGCAGCATTAGCTATGGATTTCTAGGATCCAGTAGTTGAAGAATATACCCTACATTCCTTAAGATTCGGCTCTTCTACGTGGCGTCTCGACCAGAGTGCGACAACCCGTCGACCTCTGGAATACTTGAATGTCGAGTAGCTTGGCATTTCACGAAAATCGGGCGGAGTCTCAGCACATGCTGGGAGCTCTACCAAATACAACTGTCCCGAAGCAGTTTACATTGACCACCAGTCCACATCGGTAAAATAATGACCATAGGCCTGTATCAATACTCACAAAATTCATCAACTATATTTAATAGTTCGAGTTAATAAATTACTCTTTACAGACATATATCAAAATTTAGAGAGTTTTGTCCTTTGATATAATAAATACAAAAGCCTGTGGCTTTCTTCATCAGGGCCTCTAGTGGCGCCGTTCTCACGTACACTCCACATTGCACAGAAATAGTAGTCCCTGTGGGGGTGAGCAAAGCGAGTAGTGATGTTCCTACATGGGTTACTCCCTTTAAGTGCACATGTCATGTGAAAACAAACACACTTTCGAGCAAATGCATGATCCTACTTGAATGTCTACATGCCCGATCACATGTCTCGAGTCATAAATGACTCCCTCACGCATGCTTAAGCCAAATGCGAGTAAAATCACGAGTTTTCAAAACAAAAGCTTTTGTTCGAAAACTCTCTTAGAGATTCGGTAAATATATTGGACTACCCTCCGAGGCAAATTGATGGATAACACTCCGAACAGTCATGGTCCTCATCCGAAGTGATATGTTGGACGACTCTTCAAGGCAATTCTTCGGAAAATCTTCTTTCGAAATTCTTTTCACAAACATTTTTCCTTTTTATTTTCTTTCATATCCTGCGCTCCTCCCTGTATTCTAGGGTGCTGGAGTACATATGGAATGCATTATCTTAGATCCACAACGACTCATGCTAATATATAAAACATGTATATACTAACATAATTGTCCGCAAATAAATGTTATTCAAATTCGAGAATCAATAACACCAAAAATTAGAATCCATGGGCTAATTAACAAACCTGAAGCAATTCATTACATTGAATCACGCACCCGACATCATAAAAAGTCGCCGCAATCATTATCCTTTATTCGTGTGACGGTGGAAACCTCGGGTTAGCTTAACATTACATGGCCCTTGATGGGGATTTTGCAAAACCGGTTTAAATGTTTGAGGCAGAAAGCAGGAAAAATCAAGTCTCGGGAACATCCCCAGAGCCATTTCGTGGCTGCTTGGCCGAAAGAATAACATAAGTAGGGAGATCTATCTTGGAGTTGTCGGATCTCATGAGGTGGTGTCCGTGTGTGGCCATAGGTGTCGGTCGACTTTGCTTCTTGCTCCGTCTCGAGGCCCAGACCCGGTTCGAAAGGCCGTAATCCCCAGAGAAGGAGCTCTCTCTCTCTAAAACTCCAAAATTTCAGCCACTACAACTTACTGCCGATTTTTGTCTTGTTTTGCTTTGAGAAGACAACTATTAATTTGTCTTATTCTCATTAAACATTCCAAAAATTCTCGTCATGTCCCTAAGTTTTGGATTTTGACACTTGGCACAATCTGAGCCATCCATCTCATCCTCTCTTTACTCATGCAATATGTGTCACATGGGTACATGTAGTAGGTGAATTTTTTCACATCACATGTCTCTCACAAACGCCATTTCACGGCACGAGCACGGTGCCTCGAAAAGCGATGAAGTATAGTTGTCTCTCGGTCGATGAAATTCGGCGTGGTAGGCTGGAATTTCACGGGGGCGATTCAACGGTGAAGTGGTTTCGTCATCGAGATCTAGAAAATTTTGGATTTGACCCGAATTTACCATTTACCATTTTGGAAAAATTAGGAGAATTTTCTCGGTCTTACATTCTTCCCTCCTTAAAAAATTCACGATCGGAAATTACGGACAATCACAGCAGACCACATGCATATGCAGCGTGCACTGCCATGCATATAAACTAGTCATTTAGTATTAAGCGACCCAGACCACCGTGCCTTCATCCTAAATAAGAAGGATAGGTGGCGCATCGATGTCCTCGCTCCGTTAACTCCTCCATCGCGGTGCTTTGCCGCCCAGCACCCTCACTAACCCTAGCGGTCTTGCGTCGCAAAACCTTATCTGAGCCATCCTGATGCATATTGGTCCCTCTCGAGGTCGTCAGTGGCCGGCTTCGATCTCACTCCCCGATCAGCTACATGAATTGTGGATCTGGGTACGCCAGACATGGAGATGTGGAAATCTCGTGGGCGCTGACGTCTTGGCGGTAAGGCACGGCCCCGGTATCTTTACAATGCCTACACTCTTGAGTATCTCGAAGGGCCCAATGAATCTCGGCGATAGCTTCCATACTAGAAGGCACGACGACTCTCTCTTGATGCCCGAGCGTGATCTCGACTTGACTCTAAAGAATTGATGTTGTACGTCAGCGTCATTGCCTGTATTTCCCAGGCCATGAGAAATGTTGTCGTATCAAGCTCCACATTCTCGGAGGTGTCTCTAATCGGATCGGGACCGATGATGGAGTCTCTTCCACAGGTCCAACATATGAAGTAATCTACATGGCCTCCGTCTGATACCTCTCGTATGGTGCCATCGTATACTCACACGATAAGCATTTTTGTAGGCGAGATTCCACTAAGGGCAAATGTTCTTCCCAACTACCCTTATGATCGGGACACATGCTCATGACATGTCCTCCCAGCTTACTGTATAGTCATCTCTGTTTGTGCATCTATACAATGGGTGGAAAGAATTTGTACTCATGGTCGGTTGTGTGCCCACATAACCTTTTGGAAACTCTTCAAGTCTGGCCGTAAACCTGGTCGCTGTCGACTATGGATGCGGTACTCCATGTAGCCGGACTATATCTTGAATGTCTGACACTGCCCGGAATCTCTCACAATGTGAAGGTCATCTACTTGAGGCTAGAAAAATGTCTTGAGAAGCTTCATGGTAGATCCTTATCACCCGCACTGACATCATGTCCTTCACGGTGTCGGGTGGTAAGTGGGTCACAAAATCCATCGTGGCGTGCTCCACTTCCCACTCGATACCTCGATGGGCGAGTAGCCTGCCAGCCACGGTCTTTCATTATAACTGCATTAACACGTGAGACATCGTGACGAGAGTCCCCTACGTGTCTCTTCATCCTGCTTTCGAGTAGTCTTGGCTGACGAATCTGGTACATCTTGGTGCCACTGGATGCATAGCAAATCGGAGTAGTGAGAGCTCACGAGAATCTCTCTCAAATTGGTCCATTTGAGAACTACTACCCGTCCTCACATCACACAGAGACTAACATCTAGTGGGATTAGAGCCTGTCTTTGTGCTGGTGCAGGGTCCACGATGGACCACATCTTTGCGTCTTGTCCTTGGGACTCGATCACTTTCTATGACCCAGACGATTGTAGCTACTAAACTCCCAACGTGGCTGAGCCTACTCCCCAAGCGTAGCTTGAGCACCTTTCATTTGTCTTTATGTATTGTCCCACGATCTCGAGCATCCGCCCATTCCGGAAGCCTCTTGACGGTGCCGTGACTTTCGTGGTAGCGTCGGCCTTACATTTGCTTACTGGGATGGTAATGCAAAGTGAAGTCATAATCCTCTAGGAACTCCATCCATCGTTGCCTGTTGAGGTCACTTTCTGTGAAAATATACTTGGACTTTGTGAATTAAGAATTTATCTTGAACTCCCTCGCCATATAAGTAGTGGCGTTAAATCTTGAGCGCGAACTACGGCCCATGACTGCATGTCGTGTGTGGGAGTAATTTTGCTCATGATTCTTCCAGCGCGGGAACCCTTAAGCTACTACCCTCTAGGCGCATCAAACACATCTAGTCGGCCCTCGAGGCATCACAATACACTTGTGGCCCTTTTGTCCCACATTTAGGGACTATCGAGATGGGAGGCTGATGGCCTCCTCTTGACTCCACGGAATCTTATCCTCGCATTGGTTATCCCGATCAACTTGGCCTCATGCAGGTCGATCTTGTGTCATAGGTCTGCAAGCTAATCGGAGGAAATCCTCGATTAATCTCTGTGTACCAGCCAATCCCGAAACTCACATTATCGAAGGCGGCCGACCTCTCGAAACTCATCACGACTTGACCTTCTGGGTCGCTGACACACGATCATGACACAGCGTGTCTGAAAATCTCGCCTCAGTAAGCCAAAACTCTCACTTACTAAACTTGGCGTCGATTGGTGATCTCTCGTGGCTTGTGTCGATCCTCAAATGGTACTCATGCTCCCACTTTGGCTGGGAGTAGATCAAAATGTCATCCACAAAGACTACGACCAGCGATCCCGAATAGGGTTGGAATACATACATGGTCATGAATCTTCTTGTTGCGTTCGTCGATCAAAGAACATCCTTTGTAAACTTGAAGTGCCACGTAACGTGTCTACTTCTTTGCCTTGGGGATATCTGTCTCCCCAACCCTCGGATGATGGTAACCGGTCACGGGTCTATCTTGGAGTAGACTCGCTCCTCTCAGTGATCGAAGCGAATCGTCGATCCTCGTGATGTCTTATCGATTGCTTGAGTTGTAACCACTGTTCAGCGCCGGTAGATCAATGCACGGTCGAAGGGTCTTGTCCTTCTTCTTTACAAATGGGATGAAGCGTGTGGTGAAGAGTGCTTGAGTGCAATGAACCACTTGTCTAGTAACTCCTGTAGCTGGACCTTGAGCTCTTGTAACTCATTTGATTGCCATTATATGCGGACTCATAGAGATGGGAAGATTCGGGAGTGTAACGTCTTGAAGTCTAAAACCCTCTACGGGAAGCCCGATCCAGTGTCATCCCAGGAAAATATCCTCATACTATAAACTACTCGAGGTAGATCTAGTCAGATCTCACCTCGTCCTAAAGTGAGGCTTTCTTGCTTGACCAGCTAAGCTGTCACATTTTTGTGGACTCGTGCAACGTAAAGGCGAAATATCATCTTGTCACACGAAACGCGACCACGAGTGCAGATCTGCGTGTAGGGCGAGCAACCCTCCTACGTCATGATAGATATGACTACGTAGCACCGATCCATCCCGAGGATGACATCAAACTTTGATGTCCATGACCCTTAGAGTCGATGTGAGTAGAATCCCAGGAATCTCTAACTCCACAGCCACGACATATCATCCACTATGCTCGCACTAATCCACAGGGGAGAACTCACATCTGAGGCTCTCGAGGCCTCTACCTACAAGCCCGACTCTACTCATGTTGATGCGGCATCTACAATGTGTAAACCTGACCTGGGGAGACCTTATTCACATATCGAAAAATTTTATACACTATGTCTATGCATTCATAGGTAATGCAAGACAATAATTTCATATTATTAAATCATACACAAGAATTTTCTTTTATTTTTTTTCACATTCTAGCTACTAGAAAACCAAAAAAAAAAAAAAAAAAAAAAAAAAAAATATATATATATATATATATACCTATATATATATATATATATATATATATATATATATACTCTTCACTATATATATATATATATATATATATATATATATATATAATTTTTACTTTTCATTTTCGATGGGAACGAATAAATTTATTAAAATTTATTTTTTTTAAAATTTTTTTTCCAGTTTTACACACTGTAAAATCTTAGAAAAAATTTCTTCACATCATTTTTTGTTTTTCATTTAATTCTGGACTATTTACCCAAAATTCCTCAAACAACTTGTTCTCACACTAAACCCTAGTGTTCAACATTTTTTTTTCCTATTTAATTCTGGACTATTTTGCCCAAAATTCTCGAACACCTAAGGTTATATTTTTCTCGACCCTAGTGTTCAACATTTTTCCTATGTGCTATTCACCAAGCACACAATTCATACAACAAAATCCATGTTATACACCTAATTTCACGAAATTCGACGGTCTAAGATTGACTGGTCGGCGTCAGTAAGCTAGATTTCGAAACGATTCCAACGATGGGGAATAATTTTGTCATCAGAGATACATAAAAATTTCGGATTTTGACCAAATTTACCATTTTGCCCATTTTCAGAAAATTGGAATTTTCTCAGGTCTTACATCTCTAAAGAAAAATTGAAATACTTTATATTCATTGATGGTAGAGTGAAAGGAAACCCCAAGCGTAGATATATAATTATGGTTTGGACATTCGATTACAGGGTGATAGGAGTAACAACACTTCGAGTTGCGGGAGTTCGCGAATATTTATGGAAATTCACGTTAAATATGTGATCTGATGTTTGTCTTTGGGACGATGATCATGAGATTGTCCCTATGAGACCAAACCATTAAAGGAACAAATCATGCAACTTCAAGTAAATCAATCTGACTTGGAAAATTTGAGTAGTTTTTCCATCAATTTTTCTGATTGATAGATGGATCTTGTCATTGAAGGCTATTTACTAATATAACGGATATTCTACGTGATTCCCACCGCGATAAGCAGGACTATATAACTTGGATTTTCTTGACATTGGATTAAATGCAACCGCATGAAACTAGGATTACAAATTAAACTCCTCCAGTATCTACATACAGACTTGCATATTAAAAGAGATTTCATAGAAAGCCTTAAGAAGACATTGGTGAGGATTTCTTCCACTTCATACACATTCTTACTTTGGGGACAATGCTATACAGTCTCACAAAATCATTCATATTTATTAATACTTGATATTTTTTTCTTCTGTTTCTTCGACTTCCTCTTTGGTATGTGTTATTAGATCCTGTTTTGTCTTCAAACGAGAGAAACAGATGATGTATGACAAATAAGGGTTGATTTCAAAGATACGAGTAGTCGCTCCTGGAATTTATTTTGGAGATATGCAAAATGTTTGGTAGTTTCAAGTTCAAAAGATATATTATAATATATAATTTGAAATTAATTCAAATTATATATAAAAAAAATATTTAACTTAAACTTTATTCTTTCATTGATAATGATATATAAAAGTAAAAAAAAAAATCAAAATTTAAGATAAATTTGGAAATAAAAATAAAATTGTGTAATTATGTATATTCTAGATATAAAAATGAAATAAAAAAGAAAAAGTAAAACACGAATAGTATATATCTACAAACTTGCGTTTTTCCATATATATATATAAAGTAAAAAGATAAATCAATCATTATTCATATTATTTTTATTTTCAATTTTTAAGGAAATAAATGTAAACTTGAGAAAAATCGAATTTTTCCGAAAATGGGCATAACAGTAAATTGTTATAATATTACAGGTTGAAAACATGAAAATTTTCTAGGTCTTGGGTGACGAAACGGGACTCACCATTGGATTCGTCTTGTGAAATCTAGTTATCAAGACGAATTTCATCAAATTCCAAGACAGTTGGATTTTCACGTTTTTCGGGGTAATGGGTGTTCAGTGACTCTCAGGGACGAGATTGCTTACAAAAATCTCGAAAATTGGGAAATGACTTGAGACAAGTTCAGGGATATAATTTGAACCTGAATGGAGATGAAATAAATCGCTTTGGGCTAGAATCGAACCCAGAGATGAGGGGGTGGGTAGTGTGGCCCGCTGACATGAAGTACACATCAATTAAACTTAAGTTGGGACAAAGAGGAATTAAGTTAGGGCCCATTTTCTGGTTTTGATCGAGAGAGAGGAGAGTAAGGCTTCCTCCCAGAGATCGTAGTTAGTTGGTCGGTTCGTCGGGCGGAGGAGATGAGGTTCATCTCATCGACGAGGGGTACACGTGGGTACTTGAAAAGAGGGATCTCGCCGAAGATCCACGAGGGGGTGATTTCAGGAAATCGAAGTTGTCGGGTTTAGGAGGCTTCCTTCCCATGTATCACGCTCCTAGAGGTAATGGATTCTTTCTACCTTGGCTTACTTTCCATCTTTGGACCGAGAAAAGAGGGATTTTTCTTTTAAGGGCCTGTTTGGGGAAGAAAAATGGGGTTTTCTGGTTCTGCTCGATGTTTCTTCACCTAGCGAAGGTGTGGATCCTCCCATGGAAGGTTAGTTCTTTGCCTAGGCGAAGGTGCCTGCTTAGTGGGCATGTGCGCTAGGTGAACTAGGGACGGTGAAGATGGACTTTTGGTCCGCTAGTGAGCCACTTTCTGCGAGGTAGGCTATGCCCTGGCCAGTCTGTGGTATCCAGGAGCCCTATGTTTACTGACTGTTTGGGATTGGATGCCGTGGCCCAGGTTTATTGATTGTTGTGGCTTGCTTCGGGGGCTATTGTATGACTTGTTTGAGTGTGTCGTTGCTTGGGTGAGAGTGATATGTTTAGATGTCAATGTGTGTGCTCTAACGTAATCGACGTGTGATAGTGTAATGTCTGATAGCCATTCATGGCTTGCTTGTGTGTGTGTCATTGCTTGATCATAGAATGACATGTTGAATATTGAATGTTGATATATGTATGATATATTGACATGAATGAAATGATGTATGGAAGTCATGGTGATGTAATTGTCCATGACATCGGTAAGTGGTGTGGATTGTGTTGTCCATGTAGCATTCATTATGCATGTGACATGATATAGCATGCAATGGCATATTGCATTGCATATGCATGGGGACATCGCATTAAATGGGTGTGAGTGCACAGTTAATGAATTGATACTGCGTTTGGTGTTTGATTAGGTGGGCTCGGTTAAATGGGACAACGTCCGACAGAGTCGGACAGTTGAATAAAATGGTAAAGAAATTATGTGTCAGGTATCAACAAGAAATGATAGATCCCCCATCGGGTGAAAAACCCGTCAATTATGAGGTGGGGTTGTAGTCCACTGACGGTGAAAGGCAGTAAAAGTGCGGGTTTCAAAGCTTCATGATTAGGACACCAAAAATCTGCTACCCACAAAAGGCGCATGGTTTTGAATATAAAATGATCATTGTGGTGTATCATCCAAAAAACTTTAAATGAAATTTGTTTTGAAAATAATCATTGGATGTCATCCAGAATGACGGTTTATCACACATGGGCTTAGCGGTTGTGTGAGGGGTGAGGACTCAGGCGCATGGTACATGATGAGTTGCATCTCATTTCATGGCATGGCATGTAGGATTCCATATAGAATTGGCATGTTCTTGTTGGAATGTGAATGTGAAATGTTGAGTGAACATTGCATGTGTACTTAGGTGGGTGGGGAGTAGCCATTGTAGAAGGTATTCTCTATTGGGCGTGGCTCACCCTTTATTGGACAACCCTTTCGGATCTGGTCTACCGGTGGAGCGGCCTTCAGGCAGCCGTGATTACAAGAGGGTGACATGTGGCCTTGATAAATCATTTTGTAAAAAGTGCTTGGGACAAAATAGTTCTAGCATGTGTTTTGTATAAAAGAATTGTAATTACATTCTTTTTGAACTATTGCCAATATAGTCGGGTATGTAATAATGGTACGAGGGTCGTGACTGAGCTCTTACAAACTATTTTAGTGTATTATTCTCATATTTGCAACGTAAATATGGATGAATGGATCTCGGTAGAAAGGGACGTTTCGAGGTGGTCTTTGAGGTAATTCCCGATGCCTGGTAATTGGTACTCGTTTGGTACGAGACTTAGGTCTTGTTATGACTAGGTAGTAATTCAGCGAGTTGATGGTTGGTCGTGGGATCCCAGTTTTGGGGCGTCACAATAAAAAAATTAGGTTCGATATCCGGATAGCTTTTTATTTTAATTTTTAAATATTTACATTTAATACACTAAAATATATATAATCATCATTACTTAAATATATCATCATTTATTATAGATAAATATATTTTAATACTAAAAATTATTCGTTTTAAAAACCTAATTATATATGATATTAAAATTAAAATTGAACAAATGATAAAAATTGTGGTCTCCCAGAATTCTTAGAATCACTGGGCCGCCGGGGCATTCACTAGTTAGCTGCAGTCCTGCAAAACAAAAAGAAGGCGGCGGTGGTGGTGATCGCCCCTCGATGCCAATCAATTATCTTGAAGACTTAGGGTTTGGAGCAATGATGGTCTAGATCGAGAATCTCATACCTTTTTGGGTGTAATTTGCTTCTCTTTTATGGAGGGAGGAAAGAGGATCCGTCTTTTCTGGATAGTGGACGATTTCTTCCCATAATGCTAGGGAAAGATGGCTCTTATTTCGTGAAGGGTGACTCGTTCTTCCGCTGCGTAACCACTTCGGGTTAGCGCTATTAAGAGAACTTCCCTATTTCGTCGGAGGCGACGGAGTCAGTTCATGGGTGAACTTACGCTTGTAAAATAGAGATCCGACTGGCAACTTTGCTTGGGAGAGTTGCCGCTCGGGGAAATAAGTGCTTGAGCTAAACAAGCCTTACGGGCTATGAAATCTCCTTCTGCCCGGGTGGAAGGTCGGCCGGGCACTCATGGGCCGGCTAATGTCTGGGCCTAATCCCCTTGAGATATCCGGGCGAAGGGTCGGCCCGGCATTCGTGGTTGGCCGGGCACTCATGGGCCGGCTAATGTTTGGGCCTTTTTCCCTTTGAGGCTCTTGGGTTGGTTTGACTGGCCAGGGGTGTTGGGCTTGGGTGAGGTACCTGATACCCCACTTTTCTCTGCAGGAGTAGACCATCCACAATTGGGAAAGAGTACAGGTTGACCGTTGGCATCATGGGGGCTAGTTTATTATTAATGCCATGATTTTCAACATAAATTTGATAACTTTTTTGCACGCGCATTAGATCTTCGTGGGTCACTGGATCGATCTACGAGATCACGGGAGCAACTATAAAGAGCAAGGATGGCGAGGTTGATTATCTTCTTGATTATCCATGCTGCGTCGGGAGAAGGAATGATTGATCGTTGATGGTCACGCCTTAGCGTGAGGGGGTTGAATGAGGAGCGGTTCTGTCGATTGATTTTGATGCTGCCCTCTGATGGGAATGAGTCGAGAGGTGGTATGGACTTTGAAGCAGTCGGAAATGTTAGGGGAGGCGTTTGGGTGGTTTTAAAACTTGAATGACAGCCTCTGCATCCGAGGGCACCCCTTGTTAAATCCTACAGGGTTCGGTCAAGCCCTCCACCAGCCTCATCCTCTCCTTTTCCTCTTTCTTGGCCTGCAATGGCGACCTGGAGCTTTGGCTCTTGTTCGGCCCCATCACCATCTTCAACCTCTGCGTGACTAAGGAACTTTTGCTTCTCGTTCACCCATTGCCGCCTTGGCACCCTTTTTGGCCTCAGCGGTAGCTTTTGTCTTGGATCCGGAATGGATGCTTCGTCTACTTCGGACGTCTTATAAGCTCGGAATGTATCATAAAGCATTGCTTTGTAACAAGCATTGCTATATAATGCCAAACACCTTTTTGGTGATATTAATAAAATTGCAGTTTTTTTATCACTTTTGTGCCTTATTGCAATTGTGTATGGATATTCTATAATTCTATCTAATTATGGTTATTTGGTCATTATAAAATTGGTTAATGGGTCGGTTTATGTGCCTTAGAGGAAGGCCTCTAGGCTTGGCCTATCATAGTCTACAGTGCCCTAAAGTGCGAACCGTCGCCGTCGCGTCAGTTTAGATGTCGTGCAGACGATCGGTCACCGCCGCATTAAATGCGGCTACATACCCTAGGTGGTGATATATAGATAGGCATCATCAAGCTGTACCTTTTTCCTTTGCGTGTCATTTTGGTTTATCTTCTTTCCTCTCGACGACCAACTATTGTGAACAGGTTGGTTCTCCCTTGCATTCATTCCAGAGTCATCGTTACAGGCATTAGCGCATTTCATTCCACAAGTACCTTATATCGTCTCTTGATAGTGTTAGTCCTTGGTGGGTGATGAGTCTCAAGCATTAAAGTCACGGAAGAGAGGAAGAATCTTAATACATATTTTGCACAGGCGGTGTTGCGAGCTAGGCATATCTTATACACTTGGTATGTGCACAGAGTCCCAATATTCTGCTTTTTCTCCTCACTTATGCACTTGCGAGAATGGTGAGGTCGGAGGAAACTTCCACGAGTGGTCGTCTCGAAGGGCGGCCCCGAGCGAAACCTTCTGCAAGTAATGTCATTGTGTCTTTGACGATGGAGGAACTAAAGGTGCATTGCGAGGTGCCTAATAACATCGACCTTCGGTTGATGGAGAGGGCGGATGAGTCTACGTTGGGTGGGGAACACAATGGTGTGTTTTTTACCCGTGAACATCTAGCGACGATTTGCGCTCCTGTATCGGCCATAGTGAAACGGTTTTACATTTTACCGGCGCCGTATACGGCGTGATTCGCATCCCTGTCCGGTTTCTTTAAGTCTTCGAACCATTTGTACCGACTTGATCTCACGTTGGTGGAGCTTTTATTATTTACTTCACGAACACTTAGGGTCGGGTGGCCAGGATGTATGTCGGTTTTAGTCCACGGTATGATTGTGGAATGGGCTCCTGACTCGCCAGAGCTGAGGCGAAAGGGGCGTTACTAGTGAGGGGTCCTTGGGATGAGTCCCCGGGTTCCCTCAGGTTGCTTTTCAATGTTAACCGGACTCAGTCCTTCCCAGGTCTGTGGTTGTGCTCGTTCTAGCATGTATTTCTATGTGCTCAGGTGCTTCTTGGATTGATTCTGATCTCGGGAAAGGCCCCTGGGGGAAGATTTGGTGAAATGGGTGGAGAAGTCAAGCATTGAGAAGATTCGCCGACTTTTGGAGATTTCCGAGTGGGAGTGCCATTACTAGGTTCTGCTTACCCGGGAGAACATATTTGTCGTGAGGCGCAATCCGGCTCCTTATACCCTTCAAGTTATCCCCCGACCGTTGCCCTCGAATGTCGTGGAAGGGGAGCACTTTGTGCTTGCAGATGTGCGGCGCCTAGTTTTTAGTAGCACTAGCTCCTCTAGAGATACAGTAGTCGAGCATGAGTCGGGTGCGAAGTCTGACGCGTAGTCTGTTTTGCTTCCTGTGGGGTTCAGTTCGTCTCCATACGCTCCCGATCGAAGGCCAAAAGGCAGTCTCGAGCGATACCTTCCTCTTACAAAGTAATGGGACGCTACCCAGATAGTAAGGTTAAACGAAAAAAGAGAGGCGATTGATCGTCGGAACTTTATAGAGGTCAGTCAAATTTTATACCTTGGATTCGGCGGCGGCGGATGGTCCCGAGTTTGGAGGAAAGAGCGGATGGAAGGCGATGGGCGCTTGATCGTATGCCTCCCGGAAAAGCGGCGATGAGTTGCAGAGTGGCGAGTCGGACCAGCGCCAGCGTCGATCTTTGGAGTCGAGCGTGGTGGCGATGATCGGCTGCGGTGATGGTAGTTCGGGGACGGCGATAACCGTACGGCTCCCGATTAGGTCGACGGATGGAGTGGAGCGGGCGGGGCGGTCGATCGAGAATCAAGCGAGGGTGATCGGCCCGCCAAGCACTCGGTAATCACTTCTGCGCGGTCGGAGTGAGGCGACGAAAGCGAATCGAGCTGTGTGGTTACGGTTGCGAAGCCCGGTGGTCGGGCCGGTGATAACATAACTACGCCAGCCCGTGAGGCGAGACCTCAGGAAGTGGAGATGTCATTTAGGGATGAGGAGGTAAAAGATATCTTGTCTTTGTTGGGAGCCTTTCCCGCTGCGGGCGTCGTCAGCGGCCCGATCGGCTAAATAGTTTGTACCCACCCATGTATAGGGTGCCGTGCCCTTTCAGGCATGGGCCTTCCACGGGTGCACCGGTGCCGTGCACCTTCTACCCGAAGGAGGATTTTCACGAGATCATTGATGATGGAATACGGGTTAGACACTTGCCGTTAAGTCGGCCAGGATTTAGTAAGATAGGTTATTCTTAGGGTGGTTTTTAAGCGCCTCTGCCTGCCTTAATTCTTGTGGGTTTCTTCGTAGGGTAGCAGGCTCTTTGATCATGACATGGCGTTACAACATCGGGATTTAAGCCGGCTGGAATCTGGCCAGGCGATTGGGTGTTGTTCGGTGGTGTAAGGCGACGGGAGATACAGGCGTACCGTTGAAGAAAGCCAGTTTGGCGTGTCTCCACGGAGTTAGAGGCGAGAATTTGCCCGAGAGGGTTTGCCCGAGGCCGAGTCTGCGAGAGAGATCACGGCGTGCCACGACGCGATGGCGAGTTGGGGCCCGGGGGCCGTTAATACCTGAGCTAAGATAGAGTCGAAGCTCGCTCGGGTTTAGCGTGCCTTAGCGCTTGCGGAAGAGGCTCGCCGGAGGGTGGAATCGGAACTCGGAGTCGCTCAGGAGGCATTGGCTGCAGTAGGGGAGGCTTGCAAGAAAGCAGAAGAAGAGAATGGCCAGTTGGCAGATGAAAAACTTGCCTTGGTCATAGAGCTTGGGGCTTTAAGGATGACTTTCTTAGCGCCTTTCGAGGGAGAAGGCGTGGCGATAGGAAGAGATGGAGGGCAATTTGATTCAGGTAGGCGATACACTCTTCAATTATAGCTACTTATAGTTGTTGCGCTCACGCGATATGTGGGAAGCCAAACCTGCTCTCGAGACCCGAATGCGAATCGCCAGTACAGTGGCTGAGTTCTTTACTAATCCCCGCTGCCCCCTAAGCGCGTCGGCTGATGCTTTTGCTCTGGCTCCTATTGTTGTTTGTGGGAAGTTGAAGAATAGTCCGACCATGGTTGGAGAGGCCGATTCTTCAGCGGATCGAAGGAGGCCGATTCTTCCAACGGATCTCCTGGCCGAGTAGAATTTAAGTTTTTTGTTGAGGCGAGACTTGTTTTGTTTGCTGTATCAAACAATTTCTTTTCTTTCTTGCTTTGATCATTTTGGGTGTTTTGGCACTGTACCATCCGAGTTTATTCTCATTTTTTGTTTAATGTCTCTTAAGTATAGCCGGAACCACCTTTGTATTTTGACCGGTGAATCTTTGGTAGATGGATGTGAGCTATCATCCGGACTTTGAAATTGACCCGGGTTAGATGTGATCCCATCTTTGAGTCGGGCGGTCGGTGAAGCTAGCACGAGACTTTGGGTGACCGGCTAAGATGTGATCTATGTTGGGTGAGGCGTGAGTCGGTGAAGCAACGCCACTGGACTTGTAATTGACCAGTTGAATCTTGATCTATCTTTGGCCAGAGGCGAATGACTGCGCCGCTGAACTTATGTAATTGACCCGGTATATGTGATGCATCTTTGGCGAAGCGAGTCAATGGCTTTGCGCCGCTCGGACTTGTAATTGACAATGAAGCGTGGGCTGGCCCAGGCGTCTGACTCGCGCCACCGGACTTATGGTGGCCAGCTAAGGCGTCGGCTCTGGCCCCGTTGAAAGCCGAATCTGTTTCCGCGCCGCTGGACGCCTGTAAGTTGACCCGGCTGGCGTGGCTATGTTGGCCGGGCGGTCGGTTCCGTAGCTACCGGACTTATGGTGACCCGGCCGGCGTAGGCATGTTGGCGAGCCAGTCGTTTCAGTGCCACCGGACTTATAATTTGACCCGGCCCAGAGCGTGGCTATCTTTGGGCGTGGTGGTTTCAGCCGCAGGACTTGTAAGTTGACCCGATAGGCATGGCTATCTTTGGTAGAGCCAATCGGTTTCCATGTACTTCGGACTTATAATTTGACCAACTAGACGTGGCTATGCTAGGCTTGGCAGGTCGATTTCCCGTGCCACCCGGACTTGTAATTTGACTAGCTAGGCGTGGCTATGCTGGGTTAGGCAGATCGGTTTCTCGCGCCACCTAGACTTGTAATTTGACTAGCTGGCGTGGGCATCTTTGAAGTAGAGGCCAGTCGGTTTCCAGCGCCATCGGACTTGTAATTTGACCCTGACTAGTGCATGTGATTTATCTTTGCGTAGAGGCGGAGATAGTGAGCTACGCCACGGGACTTGTAATTGGACCATGCATTAAGTATAGATATGCGAAGATACTCCAGTAGTGGATAATAAAGATATTCTTTCATTGATAATACGTTTTCAAGTGCATGGCATTCCACATTCTAGGTACAGGATTTCCATTTGTTTTGTCTATAGGACCCGGATTCCCCTGATCGTGTGACTATGTAAGGTCCTTCCCAATTGGGTTGGAATAATTTCTTGCCATAGAGTCCGCGATTGTTCTCAAAACTCTTCGGGGACTAGTGCTTTAATTTGGAACACCCAGAGTCTTACCCTTTTGTTATAAAAATTTGCCAAGCGGCGTTAGTAAGATGTCACTCGGATCGCAGTCGCTTCTCGCAGCTCATCACTTGTGTCTAACTCTTTGATCACAGATCCCTCATTTTCTGATGCGGGCATAGCTGTCTGGATGGTAGGTATACCGATTTAAGTAGGTATAACAGCTTCCATCCCATAGGTGAGTGCGAAAGGGGAAATGCCGGTCGGCTTTCGGGCCGTGGTTCTGTAAACCTAGAGTACCTCGAACAATTCCTCCATCCATTTCCCTTTAGCGGAGTCTAGTCGCTTCTTAAGGGTAGTCAATAGGGTTTTGTTGGATGCTACATCTTGGCCATTACTTTGGGGATACCGGGGGGTGGAGTATAAATTTCGTATGTTGAGTTCTTGGCAAAAGTCTCGATAAACTCGGCTGTCAAACTGCGGCCCATTATCTGATATGATTGATCTCGGGATGCTGAACCGACAAACAATGTTTTTCCAGATGAACCTAGTGACATCTCTATCCTTAATTGTTGCGAAGGCATCAGCCTCTGTCGTTCTTAGTGTCAGTAGCGACCCGTTAATAGTTTCTTTTGGGGGTAGTGTGATAGGAATGTTATATCAATCCCCATTGAAGCTGACGACCCGCGGGCTAGAGATGAAATCAAGTCTTGCCGCAGGATCAAGGCGGGGAGACGTCGTTGCGGGGTTGCATTTACGGACGTAGTCGGCTAGCGTCGACTTCATAGATGTGATGTATCCTTGCGTGTGTGCTTTCGGTGGGCTAGTCAATTACGCCCCCGAATGATTTCATATGCAGCCGTGTAACTCATTAACACATCTTTGGCCTTGTTCGAGTCGGACATTTCGGGTATAGTCCGCCCGGGGGACCGTTTATAGAAGCGACCCGTCTGGGGAGAACCTAGTCGGCGAGACTGAACTTTATGGACGAAAACACGTCATGGTAACTCTCCTATAGATATGTAGAGCCGAATGGGGTCCATCCAGGATGGCGGAGACTCGTCTATCTGGCTCACTTGAGCATGTAATATGGAGGAACCTGGCTAATAGTAGATGGGGAGATATATGGTTTCCTTTATTGGCAAAGACGCGGCCACGACAGCTAAGGCATCGGCTCGTTCATTACTGTCCCTAGGGACGTGTTGAAGCTTCCAGGCTGTGAAGATGCTCAATTTTTGTTTGACTAAAGAAGCGTATTTTGCCATTTAGGGCTCCCTTGACTCAAATTCTGTATTGACTTGTCCTACGACCAGCTGTGAGTCGCTTCGAATCAAAAGGTTGTTGGCACCCACAGCGAGAGCGAGGTCAAGTCCGGCTATCACGACCTCGTATTCTGACTCATTGTTGGAGACGCTGAAGCCTAGGTGAACTGCCTGTTCAATCCGTTCCCCGGTAGGTGAGGTTAATTGCAAACCGATTCCGGATCTTGATTGTCTGGAAGCCCCATCGACGCAAAGGATCCACCAGCCCTTTTCGTTCGGGCAAGTATTGGGCTGTGAGATTTCTACAAGGAAGTCAGCTAAAACTTGCCCCTTCTTTGAAAGCCTCGGCTTGTACTGGATGCCATATTTGCTTAGTTCCATTGCCCATCGGGCCATTCTTCCCGACAGATCCGGTTTATGGATCGTCCTACGGAGCAACAGATCGGTAAGCACCACCACGGGATGAGCCTGGAAGTATGGGCGGAGCTTCTAGGTGGCTGTCTGTAGGGCTAAGGCAGCTTGCTCAAGATGGGTGTATCTGGTTTCCGCATCGGTTAGGGATTTGTTGATAAAGAACCGCGGTCTCAACCGCTTCCCAGCTCTTTAAATAGTGGCGGCGGCCGCGATTTACGATCTTTGCTAAGTAAAGATAGAGGTGTCTGACACAGGCTCGCAAGGATCGGGGCTTTGTCGGATGTGCCCAGTTACTCTGAGGCAGCTTTGTCTCACTCTTCATTCCATTCGACCCGATTGGCTCCTCTTATAGTAGTGAAGAAGGGTTTCAGCCGGTCTTTGAATCTGGAAATGAAGCGCCCCAGAGCGGCCAACCGGACGGTTAGTCGTTGGATTCCCTTCTTAGAGTTGGGGGTGGGTGATTGCAGGATGACCTTAAGTTGCGCAGGGTTTGCCTCTATTCCTCTTTGTGTTACCATGAAGTCGAGGAATTTGCCGGCGCTGACCCTGAATGCACATTTTAGGGGGTTTAGCTTCATACCATATTCTCGAAGGAGATTGAAAGCTTGTTGGAGATGAACGGCATGATCCGGGCGCTGTTTAGA
Source organism: Tetrastigma voinierianum (assembly GCA_016808115.1). NCBI lineage: Eukaryota > Viridiplantae > Streptophyta > Magnoliopsida > Vitales > Vitaceae > Tetrastigma > Tetrastigma voinierianum. Next base: position 379,589 of record JAEQBH010004236.1, on the reverse strand, counting down.
TTTTACCAGCATATCGTTAATATAAACTTCCATAGTGCTGTCGAGTAAGGGTCGAAACATTTTCGTTACCAACCTCGATGGTGTGGAGCACATTCTTTAATCCGAAGGGGCATCGCGTATAACGATGCGATGCGTAGGCGTGATAAAGATGTTTTTTACGCATCCCGGAGGGTGTGAGGGGTATGGTGGTATCCAGAGAGGCGATCGGGGAATGATAACATCGCAGTGCCTGGACATCGTGATCCCGGTCTATGCGGCGGGGAAAGTCTTTTGGGCGAACCCGTTGAGGTCCGTGTAATCCACACATACTCTCTATTTGTTCCCTTTCTTTGGAACCATTACTACATTGGCCAGCCACTCGGGGTATTTCACTGCTCTGATGAATCCATTTCGTAGAAGATTTTCAACCTTAGTCTAGATGATCAAGTGGCGGTCTGGGTGAAAGTGCCTCGCTTTGTCGATCGGCAGCGGGCGACATTTAGCTTGTGTGAAGGGCGTGACAGGGTGATCGTCACATATACGCATGAGTCGAACAAACACATCGGCATTGATCGCGCGCTTGGAATATGGGCCTTTTCCTCTTCAGAGAGGAGGGTACTAATATATACGCATCTGTCCGACCCGTCGAGGCACACAGTTTCTAAGGGATAGATGGCCATCGGCTCTCTATCCTTTGAGGAGGGTCGGACGGATGACTGTAATTGCTATTGTGGAAATTTGATGCGTAAGGGGTGGCTCCCAGGAGAGGAATCGGTTGTGCGCTCCTTATTGAGAGTTGATATGCTTGCCCGCGGCTAGTGGCTTCCTGAATCAAACTGTCGGTCGGTCGAGTAGCTTATCGTTTGGTGGTATGTGGGTGAAGATCTTTGCTTTCATGTCATGCAACGGGCTGTTGAGGTAACGTGTATGGCCCCAGTCTTTTACCAGAAAATAGGACTTCTTTGCGGGACAGACCTCGACGAGAAAGGTGATGTCTCCGATTGATAGTGTGGTAGCTCCGTTGGCTTGTGAGAACGCGGAGAAATGGAGATGGTGATGGGACTTTCATGTTGCCCAAAAGTAGGAAATGGAGCAAATCGGGCTGCCTTTACTGGATCGATGAGAGCCTGTGCACATCATTGTTAATACACACGCAGTCAATACAAGTGCGTCATAGTGGTGATGACCAGCTGTGATTTAATAGAGGTGGAAAGGATATAGGGCGAGTCCAGGCGAGGAAGTGTAGGGACATTTACGGAATTGCGTGGCGTTCACTCGCTCCTAATCAGGCTGCCGGGGATCGGTAACTTCTCCTCTGTTTTAAGGATTGATATTGTACGTCGGCGGTCACTCCAGTATGGGGATTGATGGTCGTAGGAGTTTTAGAGCATATTCTTATCTTGATAGCCTTGTCGGTACAGTGGGAGGCGATTGTTGCCCCACGGGTTGGCTCCCTCAAATACTGTCTTAGGTGGCAGGCTCGAATCAATCTTTCTACTAGAAACTTGAGGCTCTGGCATTGATTAGTTTGTTTAAATTAGCCACTGAGTGCTGTGTGTCGCATCGTAAGGATCACATTCTTGGTCGGTCTACGCCCTCGTGGTTGGGGCCATTTAAAAGCAAGGGGAGTCTTGGATAAGGGAGTAGCAGTCATAGCGTGTTGAGGAAGCGATGGCCCAGAGAGGTCTTTCTTCTTCTCGGACTGCCCTTCTGGGAGCTTCAGGCTCTTGCTTTGGCTGCGTTTCTGTTCGGATGGGCCCTTAGTGACCGGCTTATTGTTATGGGCGGTTATCATAACAGTTTGTGAGGCGGCCCGGATGTTATCTTCCAGCATAGAGAATTTATCCGCCCGTCGGTACAATTCCTCCATGGTCACCGGCGGGTCCAGGGATAAGGACTGGAAAAACAGGGTGGTTGGTCTAAAGCTCCTTTTGAAGTTTTGCAAGACCGCATCCATACTGTAGATGTCGATATGCTGGACTGCTTGACCGAACCTACATGTGAAGTCCGGATGGACTCGTCTTCCCGTTTAAGGATGGGTTGGAGGGAGCTGATGTTCCCTTTTTGCTTGACAGAGCACAAATATTGAGAGACGAATGCGGCCCATAGTTCGCCGAATGTGTTTCTTGACCCCCTAGGGAGTTTGGCTAGACGAAGCGGGGCCCTTAAGGCGGAGCGGGAACACCTTACATAGAATTCGGTGGGTCCCGATTGCTGAGGATCATTGCCTGGTTGTAATGTAACATGTGATCATACGGATCGGACGAACCATCGTACATGGCGAAGGGTGGTATGGAGAACTCGCGGGGAGGATCGTAGTCCAAGATATGCTGTCCAAGGGGAGTGGAGAGCATGTCCTGTGGTCCTCGGATAGCGGAGGGAGCGATCATTTGCGGCATGGGGGCGGCCCCGTAAGACGTGTACATGGATGGCACTGGCGGGGGAAGTCCCCTGCCCGGTGGGGCACATATTGGGGCGCTGGAGTTGGAGGTCATTGGTCCCTGCTAGGTTCTTTCCGCACCCGATGCTCTGCAATGCTGATGGACAGCCTGGACTGGCGAGGCGACCTTTTTCTCGAATGGGCTTCCACGGCGTTCGGGGATGGTGAGCGACGCGGGAGCGGTGAATTACCGGAGGATAATTCATCATCTGCCGATAGATCTACATCGTCCGGCGCATCGACTTCTTTTCCTTTGCCGGGACGGGAAGGTGGAAATGGGTGGGGAGGTTCCCGCGACTGCCCGGCCCGGCCGGCTTCCAACTGGGTTCGCAATAGCTCATTTTCTTCTCGCAACCGATTTGCTTGCTCGCGTAACTCGGCCATCTACCTAGTCTGCTCCTCTTGTCTTGCTTCTATTTCTTGGCACCGGGACGGGGCGATCTTTAGGGTTAGGATTTCTTTAGTTAGTAGCCATGGTAGTGAACTCAGCGAAGCTACTTGAGTTGTTTGGGAATGATCTTTGGAGATCGGGAGGTCACCTAGGAGCGGGTGTACCCAAGCTCTCGATTATCGTCTCTGAGACTTCTTGCTCGGTGCTTCCCATAGATGGCGCCAATTGTGGTCTCCTGAATTCTAGAATCACTAGGCCGCCGGGGCATTCACTAGTTAGCTGCAGTCCTGCAAAACAAAAAGAAGGCGGCGGTGGTGTTCGGTCGCCCCTCCGATGCCAAAGTCAGTATCTTGAAGACTTAGGGTTTGGAGCAATGATGGTCTAGATCAAGAATCTCGTACCTTTATTGGTGTAATTTGCTTCTCTTTTATGGAGGGAGGAAGAGGATCGTCTTTTACGGATGAGTGGGCGTTCTTACATAATCTTGGAAAGATGAGTATCTTTATTTCGGGAAGGGTGACTCGTTCTTCCCTTTACGTAACCCACACTACAGATTGAGCTTGCTATTAAGAGGAACTACATTTCGTCGGAGGCGGCGAAGTCGATTCATGGGTGAACTTAAACGTAAAATGGAATTCGATTGTGACTTTGCTTGGGAGGATTGCAGCTCTCGGAAATCGCGCTTGAGCTAAACAAGCCGTCCGGGCTATGAAATCTCCTTCTGCCCGGGCGGAAGGTCGGCCGGGCACTCATGGGCCGATAATGTAAACCTAATCCTTGAGATATCAGGGCGAAGAAATTCGGCCCGGCGTTCATGAATGGTGGCGCTCGTAGTCGGTTAATGTTTAGGCCTTTTTCCGCCCCAGAGGAAGCTCTTAGGTCGGTTTGGCCGGGTGTTGGGTGTTGGGCCTAGGCCCAAGGTACCCACAAAAATGAGTTATATTCTTAAAAAAAGTTGGCCTTTAAAAAAAAAAAATAAATAAATTTGATCCTTTGATTGATAGATTGATAACGATATGTAAAAGTAAAAAAATTATCAAAAATCTAAGATGACTTTGAGAATAAAAAATAAAAATGTCACAAATTATATATACTAGATAAAAATAGAAATAAATAAAGAAATAAAGTTTCAAGCTTGTTTGTGATTGCTTCTTAGAGTGTTTTTAGACCTAAAAATACTTTTAAGTGTTTTTATGACAAAAAAAATTTTTCGTAATATTTTCAAAAAACACTTAGGAGTGTTTTATTGAGAAGTACTTGGAATGTGTTTTTTTTTTAAAAACACTTTAAATTTTTTTGGATATTGCTAAAATACCTTTTTGTTTATCCTTAAATATCTATTATTTTCATAAAACATATATTTATTATTGTTTGTATTTAAATACGGATATACTTTTAAAAATTCGAACAATTCAAACATTTTTGTAAATATTTTAAAAAATTCTATAATCGTAAAAAATAATTATATTTTTTTATTTTTTTTTTTTTTTTTTTTTATTAATAGATTTGTTGTTTATTAATTAATTCAAATCTTTTTATAAATACTTTTAAATATTTTTTATAATTGTATATGTTTATTCATTAATTCACCCATTTCTATAAATATTTTGAAAAATTTATAATCATAAAAATAGTTGATTTAGGTTTTATTAATATAAATTTTTATATTTATTTATAAAATTTTATAATAAAATTTATTTATTTATTATGATATCCTATTTTTATAATTAAATATTAAATGTCCTTTTTAGTAATTTTAATGATACAAAAGCATTTGTATACATATGCTGACATGTTACAAAAAACTTTTGTAGAATCACTTTTACGGATTCCTATAAAAACGTTTATGATAGAAGTGATGTTAGGAAAAATGTTTTGCCCAAAAACGTTGTTACAACAAGCAGTGCCAAGTTTGATATTGCTTTTTGATAAATACATATAAAAATTTATATTAATAAAATTTAAATCAATTATTTTTATGATCATAAAAAATTTAAAAATATTTATAGAAATAATTATTTTTACAATTATAAAAATATTTATGAAAATATTTGAATTAATTAATAAACGTATGCAAAATTTTGTATTAATAAAAAATAAAAAAATTATTTTTTATAAAATATTTTTTTATGATTATAGAATTTTTTTAAATATTTACAAAGAGATTTGAATTATTTGAATTTTTAAAAATATATGATATTATTTGGATTTTTTTAAATAAAATAAATAGATGTTTTAAGGAAAAATAAATAGATATTTAAGGATAAACAAGTAGTATTTTAGGAATATCCAAAAAATTTAAAGTGTTTTTTTAAGAAAACACCTCTCAAGTGCTTCTCAAAAAACCACTATAAGTATTTTTTTTGAACTTTCAAAAGCGCTTTTGAAAATGTACTCAAACCCTTTTTTTTTGTCCTAAAAAACACTTAAAAGTGTTTTTATGTCTAAAAACACTTCTAAAAAACAATGTCAAACTAACCCTAAAACGAGAATCCGTTATTAAGTATATACCCAAGTTGCCCATCATGATATCTCATGTAAGAAAGATAGGATATGATGTTCCTTTTTCAACGAGAAGCTGGGAACGGGCTCGTAGGGAATTCGTTGGGTTGGACCGGTTGTTAGCGGCGGGATGCGAGGCTTTAGATTGTATGGGTTGAAAGTAGAATCGGCTGCTTGTCGTCAGCGGGGATGTGGCCCGCTCTTTGCGCTGATCGACACTGCTGGATGATTGGCACTCCTCTGAAAATAATCGAGATGGGTGGCGGGCTTCGCGGGATGAGCCGCTCGATGCCTAAGTCAGGTTCCTTCAGGAGAAGAGGCGCAGAATGCTTAGACCCAGGCGTATGAGTTTGCGTATTAGAATTGGCGTACCTTTCACCGATGGGGTGACCTTGTAATTATAGTAGATGTTCAACCAGTTGGATGGTGATTCGAGTCTTCGTTAGACGGGATATTTTCTTATTTTAGTACAGATCGGTTGAGTCGGGATATAGAAGGAGCTGTTTATTTGAGATGATCCTCACTTAGCATTGGGGATCAGCGGCGATGATCTGTTATTATCTTCCCTTCCTTATTGATAGGATTCGGTTGAGTTGGCAGGATAATATATTGCTAGGGGTTATTCTATTTTATGTATGGGCGATATACAATCTGATTTGTAGGATATGGGCCTTCCAATTCATTCAGGATTGTCCTTTGGACACGGCCCCTCAGACGCCGTTTTGGGCGTCTTGAGGCACAGGTGGCGTTGGGCGCATCACTTCTTTGGAAGCGAGTGCGGTGGGCTGAGCTATTTTCAAACCCTATCAGTTGCCCCCCAACCCTTGTGTACGTTGAAGTGGGCAAGGGCTGTGATTCTCCTCGCATCGGTTGCAGTTTCCACTTGTCTGTTCGGGGTTGGGTTAGTTAAGGCCTTGTCGCCGTCATATGTCTTGTGATAATGATGACCCTTAGGTTTTCGCGCTCATTTCTCCCTCCTTCGAGTTTCATACATTTTTTTTTCGTGGATCTTTTGGTCTTGTACGCCTGCTCAGGGACCCTTTCTTTCTTAGCCTCGTATCGCGTCTTTTGCGTAGCCCAACTTTCTTTATTTGTATCTACGGGTCCGTTATTAATGCCGTACCATTCGGTTTCTTTTTCGATTAATTACGGCCGAAGCGTTAGGGTTGGGTCATTGGATTTAGTTCTTATCATTATGGAGTCGGAGCCGTTCTTATACTGCCGTATTGGCGATGACTCCTCGGTTGTTGTCGTATTGGGCGAGCTGGGGATGCCTACGGCCGCTGTTATATCGAACCCGAGGCAGCTACTAAGGCGTCCTCTTCCCTTTGATGAGGGTAAAGAAATAAACCTAATTACATATCCTGGGAATTCGGATTACCGCCATCTGCCCGTTGACATCTTTGTGAATGTGGGACCTAGTAAGGTCGACCCTTAGTATGGGAGTACCTTCTTTGGTGCTCGACCTCCACAGTATCAGTATTGGTCCCCGTGTCTTAACCTTTATGCGGCCTCGGAGTGCACAGGATGGTTTGTTTTTTTTAGGTCGCCTTTGTCAATGGTCTTCGTTTTCCTCTGCACCCTTTCATGAAAAGGGTCTTGCAACATTTCAACATTTGCCCTTCCCAACTCGCTCCCAATGGTTGGGGCATTTTGGTGGGGTTATTGGCTTCTTTTAGGGATAAAGGGCTCGACATCCCTAGCTTGGCCTTGTTCCTTCATCTTTTTCGCCCAAATGAGACCACCGAGTGCTTTCTTTATTTTTCCAGACGTTTCGGAGCTCCCGCGGTGATCTCTGATCTTCCTTCTTCGCATAGGTCATGGAAGGGACGCTATTTCTTTGTCACGACGGTTTCAAATGGAATACGTCCAACCAGCGGGGATGACACCACAGGTGTTCCCACGGCTTAGGCGCTGATAATGATACGTGAGTATTTGTACTGTTTTCGGTATGACTGTCTGAAGGTGGTTGAATGTTTCTGATTTCATATTATCTGCTTGTTTCCCAGAAGCTCGTCTTGACCTTAGCGCTGAAGACAACGTCATAGCCACTACTTGCGTTGGATCTCTGCTTTCAGATCCTTATGTAGAATTGATAAGGTTAGACATTCCTGGTCCATCTAATATGAGGTCTGCACGTTCCTCGCGAGGTCTTTGCTCTTCTTCCTGCTGGGGTCCTCTTCCCATTGGGCTTCTTCTTGGCGCTCCCCTGGGGAAGATTTTGGTTCATTTGGGGGCGGCGTCTCGGGCGGAGTGCGAAAAGGAAAAGCCGAGGCTCCATTGAGGAGGGCGGCGGTTTAAAGGGTCGGAAATTGGGGCGTCTCCTAGCTGCTGGCGAGAGGCCCGGAGGCGGGCGTCGTCTCCGCTGGGAGCGAGGCTCAGGTGATTTTGGAGCCCCCAATTTCTCCTAAGCCTGACGGAAGGGCTAAAACCCTTTGAGTGCGGCCGCCGAGCAGTCATTGGTGGTTATGCCTATAACCGTCTGGAATCCGCCTTTGGAAAAAGTCAAATCGCCTCCTCGAAGGCGGCAGGCGAAGAGAAAGCAGAAAGCCTGAAGTCGGCGAAGCGAGACTCTTTGCTCACTAACGCCGAACTCGCGGCAGGTGCGGTCTCCTCCATCCTCAAGGACTCTGACCTTGGGAGGTCGAAGGCGATGCTTGTTGACGAGGCTTTGGCTTTATCCCTTCAGGGGGTTGCCTCGGTAAGTCTGATTTTTCTTCTTCGCATCTTGCCTCCGCGTTGGCGTTAACTTCATGTTTGATGCGCGGTGGCCACTCAAATGCGAAAGGCGGCGAGAGAGCGAAACTAAGCGAAGCCTTGTAAAATTGCCCGAATTTATAAAGCGAAGGTGGCCTCTCTCCTTCCAGGCGAACGGCTGAGGACGGCGCGACGTATGGCGAAGTGGGAGCGACTCGTGATTTAAAACATACTTCGTCGGCTCGCTCAGGGCGAGAAAGTGAGAGGGAGCTAGGTCGGGAGTAGCATGGCGACGGCCGGCGCGAGCTTCGGGAGGTTCGAGAAGTGCTCTAGGCTTCACAAAATGATTTGAGTGAGGCAGGAAATTTGAGTCTCTTAGTGTGAGCTTCGTGGTTGGGGAGGAGCTCATCACCTCCAGGCGAAATTTAATGGGATCTTCAAGTGGAATTACGTGCAGTCAATGGTGATTTGAATGATGAAAGCCTTCAGACGGCTCGTCGAAGCTTTCAGTCTGTGCTAGAGGCTTCGTCGAGTAGATCTTACGAGGCCGCAAATTTGGCCCGAACGGTGAATGAGAATGTCAGCGGATTAGCGGCGTAGATCTTCATCAGCGTGTTAGCTTAGCTGCTCAGAGGGATGAGGTCATTAGGCAACTGAGGGACTAAGCTAGTGCTCAGTGGGCTTCTAGGTGGCTCGCCTTTCAACGGAAAGCTGTTGACGCGTACTCAGATCTGGACTTCAATTTCGACCTCCCCAGCGATGAAGAGGCAGAGGAATCTTTTTCTACGAACTATTCTCGGGAGGCACGGTACTCGTGGTGGCCAATTCCTCTTAGGTCGTCAGTTCCTCCTGGCGACGTCGATCTCCCATGCTTATGTTTGCACGATCTTTGGCTTTATTTGTTTATCTATATATCGTTTTCTTTGAGTGGAACTGAGGGCAGAAGACATAGCCCTTCGAAACATATTTATATATATATAAACTCTTTTTTTATATCGTGCGTTCTCATTGTAGCATCGTAGCTTTTCTCCCGCCGATTGCATGGCCCGAATTGAGGATCGGAGTGAGATGAATAAACTCGATCAAACTTAGTCATTTGTGGCCTTGTAAGAAGTGGCTGACGATTTAGTTAATGCATTGGAAGGGACTGCCGTCAATGTCGACGGTTGAAGTGAGTTCGATCCCATCTCGACTGAGGAAAAGCTTGTCGGTGTAAATTGTCGGCGGGAGCTTCGTCGTATGGCCCGGGGATGAGCTCGTCAGTGTGAACTGTTGATCGGAGCTCGTCGATGTTAACTGATAGGAAGAGCTCGTCAAGGTGAATCGTTGGCGTAGGAGTTCGTCCATGTTGACTGATGGGAAGAGCTCGTCCATGTTGAGTGATGGGAAGAGCTCGTCAATGTGAATTGTTGAGTAGGAGCTCGTTCATGTGAACTGAGGGATGAGCTCGTCAAAATGAATAGTTGAGCAGGAGCTCGTCCATGTTGAGTGATGGGAAGATCTCTTCAGAATGAATAGTTGAGTAGAGCTCGTCCATGGGCGAGGGATGGGCCGATAGGAAGGCTCGTCAAGGTGAATCGTTGGCGTAGGAGCTCGTCCATGTTGAATGATGGGAAGAGCTCGTCCATGTTGAGTGATGGGAAGAGCTCGTCAATGTGGATTGTTGAGTAGGAGCTCGTCCGTAGGCGGGGAATGAGCTGCCGTCAAAATGAATGTGGTTGAAGCGGGGCTCGTCCGTGTTGAGTGATGGAAGAGCTCGTCGGAATGAATAGTTGAATTAGAGCTCGTGTGTGGAGCGAGGATGAGCTCGTCGGTGTGAGCGGTGATCGAGACTCGTGTGTTAACTGATGGGAGGCTCGATCAAGATTGAATCGTTGGCATAGGAGCTCGTCCATGTGAACCGAGGGATGAGCTCGTCAAAGTGAATTGTTGAGTAGAGCTCGACCATGTGAACTGGGGGATGAGCTCGTCAAAGTGAATTGTTGAGTAGAGCTCGACCATGTGAACTGGGGGATGAGCCGTCAAGTGAGTACAGTGGGGCTCGACCATGTGGGCGGGATGGGCTCGTCCCGATCGCAGTGGCTGAATAGGAGCCCGCCCATGTTGAGTGATGGGAAGAGCTCGTCAATGTGAGTTGCTGAATAGGAGCCCGTCCATGTTGAGTGATGGGAAGAGCTCGTCAGAATGAATAGTTGAGTAGAGCTCGTCCATGTGAATTGTGGGATGAGCCCGTTAAAATGAATTGTTGAGTAGAGCTCGACCATGTGAACTGGTGGGAAGAGCTCGTCAAAATGTATAGTAAAGTAGAGCTCGTCCATATTGACTGATAGGAAGAGCTCGTCCATGCGGATTGTTGAGTAGGAGCTCGTCCATGTTGACTGAGGGGAAGAGCTCGTCACGATGAATAGTTGAGTAGAGCTCGTCCATGTGGGCGGGGATGAGCTCGTCAAAGTGAGTATTGAGGTGGGGAACAGTGTGGCGGGGATGAAGGCCGTCGAAGTGGTGTTGGTAGAGGCTCGTATGTGGCTTTGGGGGATAGGCTCGTCAAAGTGAATTGTTGAGTAGAGCTCGACCATGTGAACTGGGGGATGAGCTCGTCAATGCGAATTGCTGAATAGGAGCCCGCCCATGTTGAGTGATGGGAAGAGCTCGTCAATGTGAGTTGGCCGAATAGGGCCCGCGTCCGTGTTGAGTGATGGGAAGGCTCGATCGAATGAATAGTTAATTAGAGGCTCGTCCATGGTGTGGGATGAGCTCGTCGATGTGGTGCGTGGCTCGGTGTGGCGGATGGCGATGTGGCCAGTGGCCGTACAGCTGGTGATATGACCCTCGGTGGCGTGACTGTCTAGAGTAGACGAACTCGTCAGGTGAAGCGGCTGGCTCAGGGGCGAAGTAGAGATGGCCGTGTAGCGGGAGTGTGGCAATAGCATGAGACGTCGACTCCTCGGGTAGCGTGAGCCGTGCCGTGCGACCAGACTGGTCCAGGTGGCGTGGCTCGGGCGTTGAGGGTGAATGGCGCGATGGCGAATTAAGCGATGTGGCAGGCGTCGACTCCTCGGTGGCGTGACTGTCGAGTAGGCGAACTTCGTCGAGGTGGCGTGGCTCCGTGGCGGCCAGAGATAGGCGTGTAGTGGCAATGTAACTGGTGATCGACTCCTCGAGGTGGCGTGACTTGTCGGATTAGGCCAGACTCGTCCAAGGTGAGCAGGCGTGGCTCAGGCGAGGCCCGAATGGCGATGTAATGATTAGCGATGTAACTGGCCGATCGACTCCTGGTGGCGTGACATCGGGTAAGAGCGAACTCGTCAAGGTGAGCAGCGTGGCTCCGTCGGCTTAGTTGCCCGTATTGATTTGAATCCTTAAGCTGCATAGCCTGTGTGGGATCGTTGAGCTTGTCAGTGTGGATTCTTTGGGAAGGCTCGGCCGGGTAGGCGCTCATCTCTGAATGGCGTGGCCTTGGTAGTTGAAGAGTTTGATACTCTAAAACGCTTCGTGTTGCTGGTTAATTTTCGGTTCTTGGAATACCAAACCTGCATATGATGGCTCGCCACACAAAGTTGCGTATCTTAACTCATGTCGTGGCTAAGGAGGGCTCGGCCTTGGCCAGCCAGTGAGTAATCTACTGCGACGTTATGAATTTGCATTGACCCTTGCGATGGGGCGAGACCCTGATATCCTCAGCTGGCCGTTGGAAGGGGGCGGGGCTTGTGATCGGCGTTAAGGGTTACGGCGGGAGTCTGCGATATCTTAGCGTGCTCGGCGGTCACCGCATTTCTTGACTACCGTCGGTCGGCGTCTTTGAGAGTATCGTAGGCAGTGGTACCCGCTGCAGACTTTCCTGCTAATGTTCGAGCTGTCACGATTCCGCGTAACGCCTCGTGTACGCCTCTTAGCACGTACTCGGTGTCTTCTTTGCGATGCATTTTTAGGAAATGTGTGAAGAATCCTTTGCACATGCAGAGGGCTTCCACTTTGTGATTGGTAAACCTGGAAGACCTCACTCTTATCTTAGCTGCTTCTTTCGGGTCGGCTGGTAGGGTTCCGTCATTGATATAATCCCCGAATGGGGTCCGTCCATTTCGTACGGATCCCTCTGGGGCGATCACCATTAGAACATTAGCGAGCCAAGCTACTCGGGCTCGGCTCGGGCTCGACTCGAAAAAGCTTCATTTCGGGCTGACTCGTGAGCTAAACAAGCGAGCTTAGGCCTTAATTTAGGCTCGGTAAGTTCGGGGCTCATTTCGGGCTCGGTCAGCTTCGGCTCGTGCCACCGGGACCCATCGGTCGGCTGGAGCGGGCTTGAAACGCGGTCTCGACCCAGCGGGATCACGCCGGTGCGATCCGGCTCGAGCGTGGCCCAGAGTGAAATATCGGTCGTGTGTCCGGATCTCGATGTAATGGATCGCCGAGCTACCGATCCGGTCGATATGGATGGCAAATCGTGAATCCTCATGGGCCCAGTTGGGGCGAAGCGGCGAAGGCGGCCCGGAGCTCGGCGAATCCGCGCCGTCGGTACGGGGGGCTTTGTACCTAGATCTCGGATGCGCTCGGTGCGCGGAAATGGGTACCGCGATCGCGCGAAGGTCGTGGCGGCCCGGTATGTTCCGGTGTGGATAGCGTGAAGAGGTCTTGCCGTGAAGGGACGTCGGGAAGGACATGGATGTTGGGTATGACCCGCGAAGTACGATCGGTCGATCTAGTGTCTGAGATTCAGATTACAAATATGAGGTATTAGGGCTCTGTGGAAATATAGAAGTGAGTGGCCGTGAGCTTAGATAAGGTTCTTGGAGTCTTGAGTAGCATTGAGGGCAAATGCACGGACCAGATACGATCGGTCGGCTGATGAGCGGATCAATCAAATCTTGGGGTATTGGGCCCTTTTGGATATCTTAGTATGGACTTAACCCGGGCGCATCCCAGGCGTGGGTATGGGTAAAAGACATCAAGGGTGATCGTGGGGGTGGGGTTTCATAGAAGGAAACAAGGAGCTGGAGCATGCAGGACTGCAAGGCAGACGAGTGTAGCCAGGGAGTGCCAAATCATTTGCTTGGTGCGAAAATTTGCGCCCGACCGGTTCGACATGGAGGCGGTCTGGATCTCGATCCATTAGTGGTGAAGCCTTGAAATTAATCATGCGCATCTTGGTAGTCCCGGGGAGGGTGGTGGTAACAGCCATGTCACCAGCGGTATATTTCAAAATAGTTTGTTGATTCTTAATGAGTTTGCTTAGCGGATCTTATTTGTCTCTATTATTTCTTTATTTAGATAATTGATTAAAACCGATCATGTTTCTTATTCAATGATTTCAGGTATCTTATTTCTTCGCTATGTAATTTCTACTTGTTTTAATTCTATTTCATAATTTTTCGATTACAAGTTGTTTATTACGGTGGAGTGCACGTAATCAGGGAAACAAATGTTGGAAGGAAGTGGCTTCTTGACAGCATCGTTCTAAATCAACTAGGTAAAACAAATCCCATAGAAAATTATTTGTAATTGATGTATTTGTTATCGGATTGATTACAAAAAGTTAAAGTATATGGGTAGGCTTGAGGATTGATTACAATACAAAACTTGTATAGGCTCGAGATTGGGCTTGAGCTCGAGGTTAAGCTTCAGGCTCGTTCATATGGAAGCGAGCCTAATGAGCTCGACCAAACTTTTTTTTTTTAAATCAAGCGAGCTTGAGCACGATTTTAAGCTTTCGTTCAAAAGCTCGGCTCGGGCTCGAGCCTGCTCATAAATTAACAAGCCTGGCTTTCGGAAATGTTCAAAGCTCGGCTCGACTACGTGGTGCATTTGTCGCCCATCTTTGTAGGATCGATGGGGTTTCGCCCAGTATTCGACGGGGAGTTGACTGCGAGATCTTCCTGCAAGGCTGTGGCTAATTTTTCCAAGGCGTCGGCTCGGGAGTTCTCCGCTCTGGGGACGTGCTTGACTTGAACCAACACAAATTTCTTTAGTAAATCGCGAACCTTTTGGAGATATAGAACCATCGTTTCACTTTTGGCCTCGTATGTGTCTTCGATCTGTCTGACCACCAGCTGGGAGTCACTGTAGACCTCTAGCTGGTCGACTTCTAATGAATGGGGGAGGTTGAGGCGCAGCTATGGCTGACCTGTACTCGCTTCATTGTTGGAAGCACGGAACCCAAACTGTGTGTATTGATGTCTAGCCCATACGGTGAGGTCGAGTGGGCACCTTCCCGGCTTCCTGTGCATTTGAGGGCTCCATCTCACGAGAGAGTTTTCAAATTGGGAGAATTAGATCCCCTGCTTGAGTGGTTCGGTGGGTTCTTTGGGCCGAATTAGAGTGATGAAGTCGGCTAGGACCTGTCCCTTTATCACCGTTTTCGGCTTGTCACGATGTCGAACTCGGCTTGCTCTATGGCCTTCATCGACCTTAGGAGCTTACGGTTTTGTGCGATACACACTTCATAGGATACGTTGGGACCCATGGGCAGGCACGGAAATAGGAATGAGCTTAATTTGCTGATCCTGGCCTTAATATTAATTTTTCCATTCTCAGGTACCTCTCTCAGCTCCTCTCAAAGCTCATTTGCAATAATAAACGGGTCTTTATTACTTTCGCTCTTTGTCTCGACGAATGCTAGGCCCGGATGAAGTCGATACGGCTAAGTATAAGAGTGAGAGTTCCCGCTATGAGGACTTACTAGAATGGGTGAGGAACTTAGATACGTTTTTAATGCTGTGAATGTAGCTACACACTTTATTAATCCCCATTGAAGGCTTTCTTCGAACTTGGAAGAAGAATTTTGGCATTTATCCTGCCTGGATACAGGCAGGCTTAGAGTGCAATCCTCACATCGGTCATTTGGACTTCTTTTATTCTGATGGTAGACATATCAAGCACGACCTTTACTTTAATAGGATTTGCCTCGATTCTCACAATAATTGACTATGAAACCCGAAACTTCTGCGGTGTCATGAAAGGCACATTTGGAGTACGGGTTTAGTTTCATGCTGTAATTCATTAGGATGCAGGAATGCCGGAGGATGAGTGATGTGGAGGCGTTTGTGAGGTGGATTTTACCGACGTAATAGATGCATGTATACTTCCATGGTTATTGCCTATCGCATACGAGCATCCGGTTTACTAACCTCTGGTAGGTTGCTCCTGCGTTCTTGAGTCCAAACGGCATTACCCGATAACAATAGGTTCCCTGTGCTGTGACGAATGAGGTCTTTTCTTGGTCGTCGGGATTCATGCTGATCTGGTTGTAGCCGAAAAATGCATCCATAAAGCGAGAAGTTAGTAATGGCCCGGTGGCGTCCGCGATGGTCGATCCTGGTAAAGCGTCAGCCCGGGCATGCTTTGTTTATGTCAGTGAAGTCGATGCAGAGTCGCCACTTGCCATTGGCTTTCTTGACGAGTACAACATTAGCCAGCCACTCAGGATATTCTACTTCTCTTATCTCTCCTGCTTGGAGGAGCTTGCCGACCTTCTCATTGATGGCTTTTTGCCTTTCTGGTGCGAAACTTCTGCGTTTTTACTTGACCGGTTTGAAAGAGGGGTTGGTATTCAATGTGAGTGATTACTGTAGGGTCGATTCCTCTCATGTCTGCCTGCTTCCAAGCGAAAACATCTCTATTTTGTCTCAAAAACTGAGTGAGAAGGCCTTTGAGGTCCTTTGCTAGTTTAGAGCCGATGTAGGCGAGATGTTCCGGGTCGTCATCCAGCGATACCGGTTCTAGTTCCTCCGAGGGTTCGGGTCGGGTGAACACCTCGTCGCGCATGTCAAGCTCGTCCACATTCACGTTGTCAACTGCCTTTTGTTTCATGGAGGCGGTGTAGCATTCCCTGGCCACTCGCTGATCTCCTCGGACCATTCCTACTTCATGCGTGATTGGGAATTTAATTATCATGTGATATGGTGAGGGGATGGCTTTTATTGCATTGAGAGAGGGTCTGCCTAGCAGCATATTATAGGCTGACGGGGCATCTACTATAAGGAACCTTGTTATCGTGATCGCGGCAAGGGGAATACTCTGAAGTTCGCGCAGTTGAATCGAATTGATGGTAATACCTTCTCGCAAAACTTGCATGGATGTGTGTTGGCGGGATCCCAGCTTTTTCTCTCCCGATGCCCATTTGTCGAGAGAAATTTACGATCTGAAGATGATGTCAAATTTGAACTCCATTATCAATTAAAACCCGGTGAACTGTTGTGTTGGCCACAATCGCGCGGACGACTAAGGGGTCTTTATGAGGTCTTGGCATCCCTTCCAAGTCAGTCGAAGACGTGAGGGTATTGTCGAATTCGCGGCGGTTTGGATCCTTGTATTCCCCATTTACGGTGATGCGATCTTTGCGTAGGGGCCAGGGCTGAACTGGATTCTCCTCACTCATGAATCCTCGCAGAATCCTCCGAGATCACATGGATCTCTCAAGGGTTCTTTAGTCTTGAGTCGTCGTTTGCCAGAGTAGTGGTTCTTTGAGTTAGGGTCACAGTTAAGTTAAAGGGTGATTTTGGGCAGGTCTGCAGGCTTGGTTCCTTGGGGATATGAAACGCCGGAGGTACCCACGTTGTATTAAATATTCAATCTCTCTCTTTTTGTATACGGAGTTGTTAAATGCGATGTCGTAATCCTGTGGAACTTCGCAATGCCAGTGTCTCTTGTGGCGAGAGTCGATTTCATGCAGATTGACCATATTAGGAAGCACTTTCGTTCACCGTCTTCATCTGGGGACACAGGACGAAATTTGTCGGGGTGAAAGGTTGAAGTGTAGATGCTTGCCGTCGCCTTTCCGATTGCAGTGGAGCCAGGGCGTTTCGAGGTTCCCCGTAGCACCCAGGGATCGTTCACGATCTTTCCTTGGGATTTCTCTTTGGTAGCTCTTGCCTCCTGGGGCTCCGAGATCCTCGTCGTTTAATACCTTTTCTCTTTCTTGGGTGGAAGAACTCTCTTTCTTTGATATGAGGCCTCCTCGCCGTTTATATATTTCTGCTTTGCGAGTACCTCGGCCATGCTCGCTTCGCGGAGTTCTTGAGATGAAACGCCAGGTCGCCAGTTATACTCCTAACCTCGCAGCTGAATGCGCGATGGCGAATTTCTCATCGGGCATATCTATTCCACCGGGGACTCGGCGTTGAACCTTTGCGTATGACTTGAGGCTTTCCGCAAACCCTGTTTGGCGATCCAGCAGATGGTAACCGACTTTGCATGCGTTACGGCTCCGATGAAGTGGGAAGTGACGCGTCGGATAGTTCCACTGAATGGCGAGATGGATGAAGGGGATCCTGATAAACCGAGGCGAAATTTGGGCCTTCCGGTGTGATGGCGAAAGCCACACCCGTCTGAGAGTCTTGATATCCATGTAACTCCATTTGATTCTTGTAAGTATTGAGATGGTCAACAGGGTCTTTGGCTCCATCAAAAGTTTCCACTTGTGGCATTAATTTGCGGAAGAAAGTGCCAGCACCTCGTTGTGAAGGAGATTCCCGAGTTTGCTCGCGAGAATTGTCCATAGTATCGGTCTTGCGTCCGCTAACCACCTCCTTCCTGCGGCAGCTCTTGTTGAAGATTTACGAACCTACACTCTCATAGCGCTCCCTGCTCTAGTTGAGGTGATCGATTAGCCGTTCACGGCTGCCTCCTGATGTGCCGTTTTCCTCTCGCGGGGCAGCGGTGGTCCATACCCCTGGCTTCGGTGGACTACCTTACGTTTGGATGCCTCGGGGAATGTAGTGACGAGTTATCGCGGGAGAGGTTATGACCTTCCCTAGATGCGTTATTGCCTCCATGGATGTTGTATATGTTGGTAGTACTCAAACTCGCCTGCTAGGTGATGATTGTCAGTAGCGCTTCCGCCGTTTGTGTTGGCACGCCATTCACTATCGGGAAATTCTGTTTGCCCATATCGCTTAGTGGATCCACTGCATCCCTTGATGGATTAGTATTGCACTCTGCTTGTGTTCCTTGTTGATACCATCGATGGCAGAGATCAATTATATTTATAAAGGCCCCATCGTTCCCACGATGACGCGCCAGCGGTAGTGCCTTTTTCAAGCGGGGCTGGGGTACGGAGCGTAAAAATTGTGGAGCTGGACCGGATTGTTGGCGAGAGGTTAGGATCACGGGCTTTTAGATTATGCAGGTTGAGGTGGTCGGCTGCGGCGTCGTGAAAGCGGGGATATGACCCGCTCTTCACGTGATCGGCTGCTGCGGACGTGGCACTCCTCTGCAAAAATAATCAAGATGGGGGTGAGGGCTTCGCCGGGTGCTTGCTCCGATGCCTAAGTCAGTTTCCTTCAGGAAAGAGGAAATTGCTTAAGTCTTAGATTTGGCGTGAGTTCGCGTGTTAAATTAGCGCCACCTTTCTTGATGAAATTTGGCTGTATTTATAGTAGATGTTCGACCAGGTTGGATGGTAGTTAGAAGTCACCCATTGGGCGGGATATTTCTTATTTTAATAGTCGGTCAGTTTGGTAAGATATAGAAGGAGCTGTTTATTTGAGATGATCCTCCCTTCTTATTGGGGGGGGATCCAACTGGCGATGATCTGTTATTATCTTCCCTTCCTTATTGATAGGATTCGGTTGAGTTGGCAGGATAATATATTGCTAGGGGTTATTCTATTTTATGTATGGCGTATCTGATCGGTTGTAGGATGGGCACTTAGTTCATTCGGGTTGTCCTTTGGGGCCCCTCGGGCCTTCGTTTTGGGCGATGCGGGAAGACACAGGTGTGCGTGGGCGCGTCACTTCTTTGGGCTTAGGTCGGTGGGCTGCAGAGCTATTTTTCAAACCATCGGGATATAAGGAGGGGGAGAGGTCTGAGTTAGGGACAATTCAGCTATATTATGGCAAAGAAGTATTATTTCATTAAAAAGTATATACCCAAGTTATCCCTATGCCCTTGCGTATTTAAATATTGAATGTTCTACCACATTAACTAGGCATGATGAACACTGAGAAAATAGTGTATGAGTAACAATTATTTACAAATAAACTACTAATTAAAAATCTCTAAAGAAATTAACTACTAATTAAAAGAACACGTATATGAAGATTTTTGTTATTAGTATAGGGTGGTGGGTGGTACAAAGGGAATGCGAAATAAAAATAATAAAACAAACGTTCAACAAAACCCTTAAGACTTCTATATATATATATATATAAAAGCTGTTATATGAGATTTGTTTTTAAGAGAATTTCTTATGCTGACAATTACCTAAAAAAGTACTTCAAATTTTTTTATTAAATGACATTCTTCCAAATTTTTTAGATTTATTTTTTAAAATAATGATAGAAATATAAATAAATTATTATAAATATTTTTTTTAAAAAAAATGCATTTATAAATTTTAAAATACATTGAATTGGGAAAAATTCAAATTACAAAACAAATTTCCACTCCAGTAAAAATCAAATTGTTTTAAAAAAAAACATTAATATTCAAAAAGTTACTTTAAATCATTAGTAAAGCTTTTTCCAACTCTTATCAAGTTGATCTTTTGCAATTACTTTTTCCTTGCAATCATGCTGTGACGCCCCATTTTCCAGGGGTCCATTGAAAACCCATCAACCTGCGGAATACCCGTGTCTCATGTTATGAGACCTACACATGAGTAACAATGGCCACTTGGGCCCATACATCAATACTCATCAAAATACATCGATTATATTACAATAGTTCAAAAGTTATTACTTTACTCTTAACCAAAACATATATCAAAATTTAAAGTTTTAATTCATGTTATACAAAATGAATACCAAAGCCAAAATCCGGCTTTCTTCTATGTGACCTCTAGTAGTGTCGTCCTCTGTAATACACTCCCTGTGCACGATAATGATCCCTCGACAAGGGGTGAAATGATACTTTGTACTTGATAATCTCCTACATGGGTTACTCCCACTAAGTGCATGTAATGATAACCAATCACACTCAAGTAAAATACATGATCCTACTTGAATGTCATGCGATCAGTATGCCGGGTCGCCGAGCTCATAACATGCCTGAGTGGATGTGAGAAAATACAGTTTTCAAAACAAAAGGTTTTTGTTCTCGAAAACTTACTACCGAATTTCGGTAAATATATTGGCCAACCCTTCGAGGTGAATTGCTGGGTAATTCTTCCAAGCAATCACGGGTTCGCCTTCGAGATAAACTGTTAGACAACTCTCCAAGGAAATTCTTCGGAAAATCTTCCTTGAAATTCCTTTCACAACCATTTTCACTTTTCTTTCATTTTCGTGTCATACTCCACACCCTGCTCGTTCCTAGAGTGCCTAGGTGCATATGGAATGCATTATGCCATTTCAAACAATTCATGCTAATATATTTTACATGCATATATTAACAAAAATTAATTCACATACACATCATGTTATTGATTCTATGATAACATCGAATTAGCTCCACATGGGGTGTTGATTAACAAATCAAGCAATTCATTTTGAATCACCCAAACAATACAAAAATCACACAACATATCACGTGAACAGTGAAACCCTAGGCTTGACAGTTTCACGGCCTCTCAGGATTTTATCACTTTCGATCCCAATCGATTTGGGTAGAAAACATACGACCGTCATTCAGGTATCCATATCCATTAACATGACTCTTAGCCAAAGAATAAAGCAAGTAGGAAAAGATCCCTACATCTTGGAGTTGTTGAAACTCCACAAAATCGGTGTCCACACGTAGCCCTTGTAGCGTGGATCAACTTTGTCTTTTTCGGACCGATGAGAACCGACGGTCCGAAAGTCGGGAAATCTAGAGATAAGTCATACTTTCTCTCTCTAAAACTGGTTCTCCCTCCCTCACTGCACGTTTTGTTCCAAATGGAGAAGAAGAAGTCTCTTTTGTAGCGACGCCCCCAAAGCCGGGGGTTGATTGTGCCGTCGACGTGGAATACCATTAGATGTCGGGTAACAGATCGCATTCACGAAAATTGGCGTGATCTTCTTTGGCTTGCAAGGAGCTCTACCCCAGGCCACAAACCTGTCCCCAATCAATATAATCCAATAGTACAAATGACCACTTGGGCTCATATGTCAGTAACTCATCAAAATACACTAGCTATATCTGTAGTTTGAGAGTTAATATTTTATACTTATACAACATATATTAAAAGTTTTAAAACATTCCTAATACATGTATCCAACTAAAACCAAAGCCTGACCCGACTTTTTCTTCAAATGGGGTCTCTAGAAAAGAGCCGTCTTCATTGCCCCACATTACTTGAAAAAAATGTTCCCTCGATGGGTGACTATAAACCGAGTAGTGGAATCACCCTAACATTAGGTACTCCCACCTAAGTGCATGTCACGATGCTCCAAAGTAAACACACATTCGAAACAAATTTGTGATCCTACTTGAATGTCAAATAAATAACTCATGTCCCGAGAGTCCTATGACTCCCTGCACACCTAAGCCATGTATGAAAATATTATTTCAAAGACTCAAGGTATTTGTTTTTAATTGTGAACCAACCCTCCGATATAAATAGTGGATCGACTCGATTATGTATTTAGTGGACAACCCTCCAGATGTATATCAAGATTGGGCCGACTCCGACGATTGATATTTTTATATGAACTACCCTCCGATGTTATGTGGACACACTCGAATGAGAATTTATTATTATTATTGAAATTGACCCCTCAAAAACAATTCTCTCAATAAACCATCTCATGCTGTCACGCCCCGAATCCCGGACCGACCCGATTGGCGGATCCGAACCGAGTCCGGGACGCGAGACCAAATACTGGGACTCTTTACCTGATTTTTTTTAAAACCATACTGGTACCTGTGGGTATGGCCCACATCATATAACATAATCCAAATATCATGTACATATCAAGACTACCGGAGTGGGTGTCCATCAAAAAATCTAAACATCTATAGCTGAGTCCATTACAAATACAAGAATTGTACTTTTATTTATCTGAATCGAGGCGCGGAACCTAACATGTAGTGAACCCTTACCAAGTGTGTTATGGCCCATCTGGCCCATCACGGATGTTTCAAGCGTGTCTTCTCCACAGCCCACTACACGGTTAAAAACAGTGCTAAGCTTTACGCTTAATTGAAACATTTCTTATAACTTATCTGAGGTCTGGCCATATACACAATTATAATAGAGTGTATAGCCATAACAAATATCGAGAGAATTTCATGGATTCATATCGCGGACTTATACAAGTACTTAAGCTCATAACGAGGCTTATGTTTATTGAGGAGCTCAGTACGAGTTACATGAAACTATTCTTATCGCGGGACTTATACTTATAACGGACTTACATTCATTAGGGACTCCAGTAGAATTCAGAACTTATCTTATTCGGGACTTATACTTTTATGGACTTATGTTTATTAGAGACTCCGTGAGTTACTGAAGCTTATTCTTATACGGGACTTACTAGTTGGAGGTACGTAGGTATCAAGATTTCGGAACTATATTTGGTATTACAGAACTTGTCCTTATATGAAAGTACCCGTAGGTACTACAAAACTTATCGGTACTACGCATCTTATACTTGTTCCTCACAAGTATATCCACAGTCTTCTGAAACTTATACTTGTATTTGAGCACATACTTCATCTTCTGAACTTATACTTGTATCTGAGGACTTATTCTTTTCTTACGGATCTTATCTTTGGGATTCTGAACTTGTCTTGTATTTGAATCACGAGAAGTACCGTAGGTACTACGAACATTTTATTAGTGCAGAAAGTACTGCATTAGGGACTCTGGGATTCCTTATCACACGGAGGTACTCGTAAGGTACCCACTTTGGACTTATACTTATCTTCTGAATCTGGGGCACTTTCGTAGTTACTACGAACTTGCTTGTTCGCGATACAAGAGTACCGTAGGTGCCTCTGAGAACTTAATCAAATCTACAGAGCACCCCGTGGTACTCTGGAGACTTATCGGATCTGGGACTTATCGGGGCGGGAGTACGTAGGTACTCACGGGACTTGTCGGAATCTGAGACTTATCGGGATGCATGAGTGCCGCGTAGGTACTCACAGGGACTTAATACAAATCTGGGACTTGTCGGATGCAAGAGTACGTAATTACTGCAGGGACTTATACACATGCAGGGACTTATCGGTCACGGGGTACGTAGGTACTACGGGTTTATCTTATCGGGCTTATGCGGAATGCCCATAGGTACTCTGACTAATCGGATATAAAATTGCGTAGGTACTTGAGGAACTTATATTAGTACCTCGTATCTTATACTTGTACTACAGAACCTATCCTTGTCTTATGGATCTTCTTGTATTCTGAGTTTATTAAGTATTTCGGATCTTATCACAGTGATACAGACATATACATGTATTTAGTTTATACATGTACTTGAACTTATACATGTATTTCAGATTTATACATGTATTACAGTATATACTTGTCTTCTGAGAACTTATCTTTGGTCTTACGAACTTATCACGGTATTTGAGATCTTATCGTGTGATCTGAACTTATACATGTGTTCGGATCTTACACATGTATGTGGAACTTATATTTATCTTCTGGAACTTATAGTTTGTTTACAGGACTTATTCTTATCTTACAGATCTTATACTTGTGTTACATGGCGATTCTTGTATTCGGATCTTATTCTTTTACGAAATTGCAGTAGATGCGATGGTCGAAGACGGATCGGGGATCATAGCACCGCGATACAAGGTCGGATCAGGACTTATCTGAATCACAGGACATTAGTCTTTCGTAGGAGCAGGATCACGGATTCATTAGGCGAGTACAGTAAGAACAATTTGGTTATACTTATTTTCTGAACTTGCTTACTTATTTTCCGTCACGAGTACCCATGGGTACTACGAGACTTATACTTATTTTATTGATCTGAGAATTGCCCTTAGGTGCACTCACGGACTTATTGGTGTTACGATACGGTAGTACGTAGGTATCTTGGACTTATACTTATTCGGATCTCCATAGATTCTGAGGTTTCTTGGTATACAAAAGTGCAGTGGGGTACCTCTGAGGAGATGTGCGATATGCAAGTACGCGAGGTCACACGGAGACGAATCTTGGTGCGTAGGTACTCACGGAACATATCTGGATGTGCACGTAGGTACATTGGATCGTTACTATATTCGTTTCTTATTCATTATTCGAACTTTATGTATAATTGTTATATTACCTAGACCAGTGTCTGAGAATGAGTAGGACACGACCATGATAAGTGCCAGAATGCAGTCTGGTCGAGTCATAGTGGCACTAATCAGTCACGAAGTACTAGTGTGCGAAGCGGTCGGAGAATGCCGTGGCACTAATCGGAGAATGCGAGTACTAGTAATGTGAAACGCGGTCGAGTCTTAGTCGCACTAATCCAAGTACCCAGTACTAGTGTGCGAAACACGTCAGTGCCGTGTCATTCAATAAGCGAAGTCTTGAAGCAATTTTACAATTATATGAGTTCAATAACTTACTATCTTATAGTAGAGCATTATTAGCCACATTATAAGTTCCATGACGGTCGTATTCTAAATCTTGGTAGTATGATGAGCACTGTAATCACACCTTAATCATGTATTCTTATTCTTCTATGAATCGTTAACGGGAATTGGAATCAATCAATCGGATCGTCAATTTCGAGTTATGGCATTTCATGCCAACTAGTGGGATTCTGATTTTACCGAGATAGTTTGCGATATTAATTTTTTCCAGTACATTTTCTCCATATTTGACACTGTGGTTATTTGTGCTCCTTTAAATCAAAGGTGATAATTCATTTCCAATTGGAATCACCAAATCGGAGCACGAAACTCGAATACGTCCGAAACAACTCAATTTACTCTATAATCAACCCGATGCAGGAAATGGAAGCATAGCCTTCCAGCACGAGTGATTTTGGGCTATCTAGAGTCAGAATTTGGAGATACTTATTAAATATGGTTTGTTCTCCTTGAAGTCTATTTTAAGTAGCCACTTGAATCACTCAAATCGGATAAGAAATGAGCAAGTTATGGCCAAAATACGAAAACTGGTCAGAACGGGAAAACCAGAACAAGTTCTACCGGTAGGACTTAACTTCTACCGGTAGGACTTGGCCAAAAATGACCAGAATCAGTTCTACCAGTAGACTTAACTACCGGTAGAAGACGCCAGAATGCCCAGAATGGAGTGTTTTCTCACATTTTCCTTCACTTTAATCCATGGATCCTCCCGCACTTCCCTCTGCACCTCAAAACCATTCCAATTCACCTTGGAATCACTTTTCTATTCAATTCATCTTTCATTTCTTATCTTCTTTCAAACCTTTCCATGAATTTCTCCCAAAATCATTTCAATATGGTCTTAGCTTATACACAAGCTAAACTCAAGGATTTGTTAGGGTTTACTCCTAAACCTAACTCAATTGCTTAATATTTAACCATGAATCCAACCTCGAAGAGTTCCTAGCACTGAGTATTAGTTTAGAGTATTTACCAACCTACCTTCAATAAATCTTTGATTAGGAAGAAATCCTAAAACAAACTCTGAATTTGGAACTCATAAACCTCTCTAGAATCCCGCCTAGAAATCCATGTGATTCATAGCCAAGTTCATATCGAGTTAGATCCATACAAGAATCAAAGTTATACCTTTGGCTTGATTCTCATCTCTTCCTCTCTTCTTCTTCCTTCCTCTTCCCTCTTCTCTTCTTTTTCTCCCTTCACGTTTTGACCCTCCCAAAAATGAACCAATTTGGTCTTTAAATTCAGTTTTCTAAGGCCGTATTTGGCCATCGATAAAACCATTTTGAGTTAAGTTTCCTTAATTTCTTTTAAGCCCTCAACTCTTGGCCATTTGTATTCCAAGTTTCATTTATTTCATTTTGGCCTCAAATCTTGTAAATTTATGACTTTTAAGTCCCTCTTTGAACAATTTAAAATTTTGTCCTTAAGTTTTGTAACTTTTCGGGTCTCTCGTTTCCCGGTTTCGCATTTAACTCATGAAACAGTCAAATTATGCTTACAAAATACCCTAAACATATAGCCAGCTTGACTAAGGGTATATTTTAGAGGTGTTACGCATGCACTAACTCTTGTGCTCCAAGTGCTTACACATTACATATGGAATGCATGATACTGAATTCAATACAATTCATATAACACATGCAAAATATATATAACATGATATACATTTTACATGAATTTAATCACCTGACATTATTTATCACGATTTACTTGTCAATTCTTTTGAAAAAATTAGCTCACGTGGGGACAATTAACAACCATGAGCAATTCAATTTGAATTACTCAACCAAACACATTATTTCACAAAATTATTTCTTGAATACTATTCATGTGAACAATAAAACCCTCGGGTTAATATTCACGGCCACTATCAACATCTCGATTCAGCATTGAAACCAGGAATTCATAGCCATTTCGGCGCCTCTATATCAAGCATGAATTTATATTATAGGTGTACACATTGCATTAAAATGGCGAAGTGGACTACCGCAATTTGCCAAAGACTCAAATAATTTCAATAATTCGGTCCCAAGTTTTGGGACCGATCAAGCAACAGATTGAGTCTCGAAACCACCCGAATAATCAACGAAAACACTTAAATCAGAAAATAAACCGTGGGATAAATCCCTACCTCCGGGTTTGTGAAACTCTAAAAACGGAGTTCATGCGTGAGCCTACATTGCATTAAGAACAACTTTCCTTCTTACTCAGAAATCCGGCCCGGTCGAATTAGCGGAAATCTAGAAGTGGCTCTCTCTCTCTAGAAATCAATTCTCGACTGCTACATCCGTTTTTTCATTTCAGTTTTGGCTTCTTTCATGGTAGGAGGCGACACTATGCATGTTTTGTCTATTATCATTTAAACAACAAATTCAATAATGCCAATTGTGTCCCCGACTTTAGTTTGACATTTGGCACTATCTCGGCGTCATTCCATCATCTCTCTATCCATGCAACATGTGTAACATGTGTACATGTTATAGGTGACTTTTTTCACCTCAAATTTCGTTTCTGACTTTTCGATACTTTCGATGCCTGAAAAATGCAAATTAAGTATCTCGGTCGACGAGTCGGCGTGGTATTTAGATTTGGCGAGCGATTATGAGGTGAGTCAGTTTCATCATTCAAGATCTAGATAACAAATTTCGGATTTTTATTGAAATTACGATTTTGCCCTTGCTGAGAAAATTGGAATTTTCTCGGGTCTTATATTTTGTCTTTATTTTAAATCTTTTAATTAATTCCATTTGTATTATTTGGTTTGACTTTATGGACGCGCACATGGCTCGATCAAGCCATTCATCTTCATCATCTCTCTAATCATGAACATGTGTCAGCAGGTACATGTGAAGTGATTTTTGTCGTGCATATCTCTCACAAGCCGTTACTTGCTTGACGCGGTGCCTCGAAAAGCGTGAAATTCAAAATTTGGATCGGGTCGAAGGGATTTAGCGTGGTAACTAGATTTTCGCGAGAGATGATTCCAGCGGTGAAGTTACGTTTTATCATCCGAGATCTAGAAAAATTTTGGATTTTGACCGAAAATTACCATTTTACCATTTTTTTTTATTCAGAAAATTAGAATTTTCTCGGGTTTTACACATGCATTCAATGTTATTGGCTCGATCTGTTGGGTTAATCCAGTCCATCCGAAATTAGGATTGTGTTAAACTGATGGTATGAAAAAATCGGATAAAATTTGACTCTCTCGTTTTGAGCAGGGCCCGCACATTTTTTATGATGGCAACTTGGTCCCACCCATCCACCCCACCTCTATTATTGGGTGCATGAGAATCAAGAACAATCTAATCCTTTCGACTTGTTATAAGAAGAAGGGACCTGGCCTATCTCCTCCACAATTACTTTTAGACTCTAGTGTCACATCTCACACCCCAACAATCTAGATAAGATTTCATTGAAAAATAATAAAATAATATCTTCGTAAAATAGTGAAATTGTGTGTTCGAAACATGGATTTTAATATAAAATAATGAAACTGAGTTTTTTTTTTGTTAGGTTATGAGGTGTTTTGAGTGGTCTTGTGTACATATAAAAGATATTTTTAAGCTATACTATATCATATTAATCCTCATTCAAGCCGAAATAGATTACAACGACGATAAAATTCTATCACGGAATATAACTGTATTTCAAGGCTCGAACTTAAAAAGCTTTGGTTAAACTAAAAGAGACTCCAACATATCACCTACATATTGGATAGTAATATAACTTTGTCTTTGAAAAATGATTTTAATGTAAAACAATGAAATCATGTATTTCAAGACAAGACCTTAGTGATTTTGTTTGTTATATCAAAAAATACAATATAATTGGAATTATTTTAATTGGTACCATGCATGTGAGTTAACCTATCTCGTCCTCCCCATAAATATCACATCTTCGTTCTATATTAATCTTCCACAATTCTCAAATCCGCCGTTTTGAGAGTCGACGGAGGAATTGAAGATCACTTTTTCCCTATCACGCCAGGTTCAAGTCATCCACAAGAACCTTACTGCATGTGTAGTATATATCTTTTCTCTTGCAATTCTCTGTATATTTTACCAATTTTCTTGGCCATGTGCAGTTTGTGTTCTTGAAAAAAAATAGCGGAACAAATTCCATTCGACATCATTAAGAGAGTGTATTGGTAACAGGATCTCAGGTTATTCCCCGAAAACTTGGATCCATGTATGAGTGAGGAATTTGAAAAGGTGGAGGAGGCCAGGGAACCCTCAAAGGTTATCGCCACGGATGCGAGGAATAGATTGGAGAAAAGTTATGCTGTGAAAGATTGGGTGAAGAGGATGAAGGAAGTTGTGTATGATGTCTATGACTTATTGGATGGCTTTGCGACCTATAGGTTGCAGTGAGGAGGGCTGGCAAGGAAGGTCAGTCACTTCTTCTCTTCCTCGAATCAGGTTGCATTTCGTTTCCAAATTAGTGGGAGAGTCGATGATATAAAAGTAGCACTTGATGATATAAAAAAAGATATATTTTACATTGAATCTTTGCCCAGAAGCCTGATTCACTCACGAGGAAGGTGTTGGGAGGGGCCCGCTCCATGTCCCGTCCATCCCGTCTAATCTTGTTGGTCAAAAGTCTTGAGAAGAGATAATAGACTACTTGGGTGTCATGACAATGAAATGTTTTCATTGTTGCTCGTGGAGTATGCGGGGTTTGTGAGACCACCGCCCTTTCCAGTGGTATACAATGATGATAAGTGAAAAAAACATTTTGAGCCTGGAGTGTGGGGTTTGTGTTTCAGTGAATCTGAGGTGAGGGTTTAGGTGAAATAATATTTTGCTAAAAGATCCCACAAAATCTAAAATGATGTGTGACCTTGATCTTGCGTGTCTAGATTTGACAGCCCGTCGACAGCGGAATACCGTGGATGTCGGGTAACAGAGCACCACTCATGTCGGGTAGAGTCTCAGCCTGCAGGGGAGCTCTACCCAAAATCTAACTGTCGATCACATGGCAGCATGTCCCAATATTTCTGAACCGCGCAAGGTCCGTATACAATTAAAATGAGTAAAATGGCCACTTGGTCCCATACATCAATACTCACAAAATATATCACATTAACTATATTACATAGTTCGAGTTTAATAAATCCTCTTAATTCAAACATAAATTAAGAATTTAAATTTCTGTAATACATGTTATACAAAACGTATCATAAAGCCACAACGAGCTTTCTTCTAAAAAATGCGGCCTACAGAGGCGAATCCATAAGCTACACTCCTATTACGAAATAGTGATCCCTCGGCCAGGGTGAGCAGTACTTGATGGTGATAATTTCCTATATGGGTTTATTCCCACCTAAGTGCATGTCATGGCAAACAATCACCTCAGTAAATACATGATCCTACTTGAATGTCTATATGCCCAAACCCATGTCTCGATCCTCACTTGACTGCTTGCCCACAGTACTAAGCGAAATGCGAGTAAAAATACGATTTTCAAAGTAAAGCTTTTGTTCTCGAAAACTTACTACCGAGATTTGGTAAACATATTGGACTACCCTCCGAGGTAAATCTGTTGGATAACCTTCCGAAAAAATTCATGGGCACCTCCGACGTGAATTGTTGGACAATCTCCCAACACAATTCTTCGGAAAATCTTCCGTCGAAATTCCTTTCACAAACATTTTCCTTTTTATTTTCTTTCATGTCATGCACTCCTCCTAATATTACAGGGTGCTTACACGATTGCATATGGAATGCATTAATACCAATCCGACAACTCATGCTAATATATAAAACATGTATATATTAACATAATTAATTCACACAATTCATGATTTTAATTTCATCAATAACACCCAATTTAGCTCACATGGGCCTAATTCAGAAAATTCAAAGCAATTATTTTGAATCGCTCCGGCAACACGAATCACACCAAAATCAACGTGAGCAGGTGAAACCCTCGGGTCGACCTTTAATTCATGACCACCACAATTAGGGTTTCTTCCTCGGTTCAAAGCTTTTGAGATCGATAACCGCGGCTTTCCGTCAATGAATCTTGTCAAGCTAAATGACATGGCGAAGAATAAGCAGTAGGAAAAGATCACTACTTATCTTGGGTTGTCGAACTCCACCAATCGGTGTCCAAGCGTAGCCTTCGCTGCGTAGAACAACTTTACTTCTTGGCCTGAAACGACCAGACGGTCCTAACTGCGGGAAATCTAGAGAGAAGTATCTCTCTCTCTCTCTTTAGAATCTGGAAATCCCACTCATTGCCGATTTCTCTTTTGTTTTGAGAAGAAAACTATTCCTCTATTTTGTCTTATACTCATTTAATCTTTTCCAATAATTCTCATCTTGTCCTTTTGTCTTGATTTTTGACACATGGCTTAATCTAAGCCATTCATTTCCATCATCTCTCTAATCATGCAACATGTGTCACATGAGTACATATAGTAGGTGACTTTTATCACATCGCCTCTCATAAACGTTTTATGGCACCCGACACGTACCTCGAAAAGCGTGAAATTCCTATTGTCTGCAGGTCAGTGAAATTAAGCGGTGGTAACTAGATTTAGTGAGATGATTCAACGATGAAGTCCCAGTTTGTCATAGAGATCTAGAAAAATTTGAATTTTACGAAATTACCATTTACCATTTTAGGAAAATTTGAATTTTCGGGTTTACATGATGGCGTATTAAGTCTGATCGTTAGATGACTTGGCCGAACTTCGCAAGAAATTGAGTCAAAGAAGTATTTGATAGTTCTAGATGATGTCTGGAACAATCAAAGTGAAAATTAGGAGAAAGTGAGAACTTTACTGGAGGTTGGTGCCGAAGGGAGTAAAATTCTAGTGACTACCCGGAATACCGAGGTTTCTTTCATGGGAAAGAATGTCGTTCCAGTTAAGTTGGAAGGTCTAGATGAACAGGAGTCTTGGAGACTATTTTCTCGCATCACATTTGAAGGATAAGAGAATACTGTGAATCCAGAGATCAAAGAGTTGGAAGAGAAATTGTGAACATGTGTAATGGAGTTCCACTCATCATTAACACTTTAGGAAGAACATTAATGTAGTTTCAATCAGACTTGTCCAAATGGTTTGTCTATTCGAAGAATGAAATGCGGTGCTCAGCTTCCATATGGAAGTAATGATGTTCTCTACGTGTGCGAGATTAAGTTATGATAATACGCGATACATTTGAAACAATGTTTTACATATTGATTTTGCTTCTAAAGTTATGAAATTGAGAAAAGTCGTTGGTACAATTATGGATAGCACAGGTTTACATTCAATTTCGAAATGGGAATGAGCTATTAGAAGACATTGGAGATCGATATTTCAAGAAATTATTGTCAAGCTCATTGTTGGAAGAAGTTAAAAAAGACAATTTTAATAATATATTAAGTTGTAAAATGCATGACCTTATACATGATCTTGCAAAATGAATTGTAGGATTTGAGGTCCTCGTTTTAAGAAGCGAAGTAAGTAATATTTCAAGAGAAGTTTGTCATGTATCATTGTTTGAAAAGGTGAATCCTATGATGAATGCTATAACAGGAAAACCCATAAGGACCTTTTTGAACTTTTTTGGATATCCTTCTGAAGCCCACACAATTGTGAATTCATTTCTTCCAAGTTTTATGCGTTTACATGTATTGAGCTTAAATAGTTTGAATATAGTGAAGGTGCCAAAGTGTATAGGCAAATTGAATCATTTAAGGTATCTTAATCTTTCTAAAAACATATTTAAGACACTTCCAAATTATATTACAAGGCTGAAGAATTTGCAAACACTAAAACTTTGACATTGTCGAAGTTTGAAAAGATTTCCAAAAAACATGAGGGATTTAATCAATCTTCGACACTTGGAGAATGATGGTTGTCGTGACCTGACTCATATGCCACGTGGAATCGGAAAGTTGACTTTACTTCAAAGTCTACCATCGTTTGTCACCGGGGAGGACATAGGATGGTTAAGGAATCACAAAGTTGGGAGCTTGGGTAGATTGAAAGGCTGAAGCCAACTAAGGAGAGTTACACATAGAAAATCTTTAGAAAGCGTGAGGATGTGGTAGTATAACAACACCTGATATAGACCACTAGTTATTTTTCAACATGTTTAGAGTATTTTGTAGGCATAAATAGAAATTTTCGTAAATTAAATGCGAAAATATAGAAATTTAGAAACCTGGAAATTGTACAAGATTTAAGGACAAAAGTGTAATTTGTCAAAAGGAGGCATAAAAGTTATAAGTTGTTAAGATTAGAGTCCAAAGTGGAATTAACAGGAATTGTAATGCAATTAGTAGAAGAGGGAGGATTAAAAGGCAAATAACATAAACTTTAACTATCTGAGGAGGGGACCAAAGTAACTCATTTTGGTCTCCAAACAAGAAAGAGCTTCTGGGAAGAAAGAGGAGGAGGAGGAAGAAGAAGAAGGAAGAAGGAAGAGCAAAGCAAAGGTATGGATCTTTGGAGTTTGGTATGGAAATTTGAGTATGGAATAGTAAGATTTTGTCTGAAACTACTTGGGTATGGATTACAGGGTTTTTCTTTGGACATTAATTTGGTTCCCTTTTCTAGGGTTTTGTTAGGGGCCATCCTAACCCTAGATTTAAGGAAGTTAGGTTGAAAAATCCCTAGTTGATAATAATTAGTTATGAATCCTTCACAATTCCAAGGTTTGTAGAGTTAGGTGAAGACTTGGTATGAATCCTTGGATTCTTTGACGGTGATTAAAGTGTTAGTGGAGTTGTTTTGAGGGGATTCCATGTTGGTTTTGATGAAGGATGTAATGAAGTGATTTATGGAAGAAGAGTGAAGGAAAAGAATTGGTCGCCATTACAGTGGAATTGCAAACCCGATCTGGGAGTACCCCTTTGGGGGTGGTCTGAGTCACCCATTGATCTGATGTAAACGGTACCCGGTACCACCCCAGTCGATTTTGGTCCAGAACTGATGGTATCAATTACCTTAGTTCCTGCAACCCCTGTTTTTGGTATTTTTGCATAGTTAAGCTATAATTCACATATCGGGAGTCTTAGAACTATAATAAATGATTAACAGGGGTTAAGATAAGAAAGGATTAATTAGAAAAGTAAGTACCTAAATCATTGATATAAGATAGGAAGTTTACGAATACATATAATGTTAAGATACTGAACCGGAGTATTAAATGACCACGACCGTCTACGTCGATTAACCGGCGCTCTGCTAGTGCTACGACGCCACGTTACTTGAGCGGTCACGTCACGTTGGTGCCGGTACTCCTGCTGATCTTTATGACACTTTAATTACGTGGGTAGACGCGTTACATTTAGTGCCGGTACTCTGAATAGTCTTTATGGCACTCTGTTGATGCCGGTACTCTGATTAGTGCTATGACACTCCACATTTGATTAGCCCGACACTCACATGTTGTGCCTACGACATGATCTTGTCTGATATCTTGGGCGCTTATTGTGTTGTGTCTTACTCATTTATTATTACTGGTCTAAGTATTCCCATAGTTATATGATAAATACTTGAATGAGGAATAAGAGTAAACAAAATGTGTATTGTTCTGATCTGTAGTACCTACGAGTACTTCTGAATAAGAATAAGCTCTGTAACTCCTACGGGAGATATGAACAAGTAAAAAGTTGCTATAAGTACAAGTATGAGTTGTAAGGGAGATACGAATAAGCATAAGTCTGTTAAAAGCATAAGTACTTGTATAAGTTCCTTATATGTATGCATGCAAATTCGATATCTGTTATTGTTATATGCTTACTATAAGCGTGTATATCATAATGCATTATGTTTTCCAGCTGGCGTAAAGCTTATGCGGGTTTTTCAATCCGTGTAGGTCTGAAGGAAAGAGGCAGATCTTAGCACATTCCTCACAGGGCTGCTTGCAGTGGGGTTCATCAACTATGGGTTCAGCGCTCACGATCGTAAATGTAATGTATAATTTTGTATATGTAAATGGGACTCGAGCGTATGTATATGACCCACCTTAAACACCCTTCTGATTGGTAGTTTTATTTTGTATTTTTGTATATGATATGTTGACGATACGATTTATAAGACTTGGACATACCAGTATCGATAAGCGGAGTAAAAAAGTCCCAGTTTGATCTCGCGCCCCTCTTCCGCCTAGGCGGGGGTCGGGGGCGTGACATGGTATCCAAGGGGAAAATTTTGGAAGAAAAAGAATATCTTCAATCCTTGAGATTAGAATGGGCGAGTGGAGGCGAAGTTGGAATGGCGAAGATGGAGGCCTGATGAAGACGTGTGGTATTAGGTCGATGATGGAAGGCTAGCCAAACCTTACCCACACCTAAAGGATTTCTTTATACAAGGTTATGGAGCTATGTATTTTCCAAGTTGGATGATGAATGATGGTTTGAATTCCCTTCTTCCCAACCTTATTAACATTCAAATTTCAAAAAGTTGGAGATGCAAATTTGTACCACCCTTTTCCCAACTCCCATATCTCAAGTCTTTGAGGCTTGAAGATATGAGAGAAGTGATGGAGTTGAAGGAGGGTGAGGGATCATTAGCAACACCAATAGTACTCTTCCCATCTCTTAAATCACTCAGACTCAGCTGCATGTTGAAGTTGAAGGAACTGTGGAGGATGGAAGGTCCTTCATTTTCTCAACTTTCCAAATTAAATATATGTGATTGCTTGAACTTGGCATCATTGGAACTGCATTCATTTCCTTCTCTTTCCGAATTCGAGATCTGTGGTTGCAATAATTTGGCATCCTTGGAACTGCATTCATCTCCTTCTCTTTCCGATTTCGAGATCCGTGGTTGTAATAACTTGGCATCCTTGGAACTGCATTCATCTCCTTCTCTTTCCAAGTTAAAGATGGACTAATGTAATAACTTGGCATCCTTGGAACTGTCTCCATCTTCTTATCTTTCAAAATTAGAGATATATGATTATACTAGTTTGGCATCCTTGGAACTGTATTCATCTCCCAGTAGTAGTCTTTCTTGATTATATATCAAAACATGCCCTAGCTTGGCATCCTTCAAAGTGCCTCCATTTTCTTCTCTTGAGACAATATATCTGTCTAGAGTTGGATATAATGTGGTAGTTAATATTCGTCTCTGCTTCCTCTTCATTGAAGTCCCTCCATATATGCGAGATTAATGGTATGATAGCTGACTTAGAGGACGAGCCAGAGGTGCTGCTTCGATATGTTTCCACTCTCGAAACTCTCTACATTTGGAAATGCTTTGGTTTAACAACATTACTACACTGGATGGGCAACCTCTCCTCACTTACAGATTGTGGCCCGACCAGGGGTGGGTGACAACCGTCGACCGTGAATGCCTTAGCCGTTGAATGTCTCGATGCCCGCAAAAATGAGTGTCTGTCTGCGAGACTCGAACATGATAAAAATGACTGTCGGCCCATACATCCTTGCTCACAAAAATATAACCAACTATATTAGAATAGTTTCAGGAGTTAATTACACTCCTATACAAACATGCACCAGTTAGAAGGTTTCATACATGTTTTACAAAAATATAAAGTCAAAGCCACATGTCGGCTTTCTTCAACGACCTCTACAGTGATGGCAGTCTTCCTTAATACTCCTGTGCACAGAAGGGGGATCCTATATTTGGTGAGCAATGCCCAGTGGTGATATTCTCTTACATTAAGGTTTACTCCCACCTAAGTGCTCATGCAATGCATAAACCCACATTCAAGTGAATTTATGATTCCTACTCGAATGTCTACATGCCAAATCCGTACACAAGATTCTCACCAGGCGCTCTCACATGCTTGTGCCATGTATGAAAATTGTTTCCAAACAAAATATTTGTTTTATTTGTGGGCAACTCTCTGATTTAAATACGTTGGATAATCATCCGAGGTAAATTTGTTGGATAACTATCCGAAACAATTCATGGGCCTCTCCGTGTGATTGTTAGACGATTCCTGACACGATTCTTTTGTGACCAAACTTAAGATAAAATTATTAAATGACCCTCAGTATTCCATATGTGCATCACCCTACTATTCTAAGTTGCCCTAATTCATATGAAATACAATATGCCAATTCACAACAATTCATGTTAATATATCGAGCATGCATATATTAACACAAAAATTAACACACAGCGACATGTTCATCGTAAAAAGCGATAACCTGAATCGGCTCGCGCTGGGCGTCTGAAATCAAACCAGTTCAACAGTATGAACTAGATTATCACAAACACCTGATTACAGGACACACGAGAAGCGATTATTCCAGGCTAACTTTGAATTTGTCTGCAAAGCAGTCAAAATTCAGATCCTTGGTAGCTCAGAGCCGAAACGCGACCTCTTGACTCCGAACCACATCTGACCATTTGTATGGTCCTTAGAGAAGAACTAAACCAAGTAGGATAAAGACCCCTACCTCCTGGTTTATAAAGCCTCCACAATACGATGCCACAGCGTAGCTCTTGCAGTGGGGATCAACTTCTGCCTCTTGCGAGGATTTGTGAAGCCAGATCAACTGGAAACCTAGAGAGAGTGAGGGCTTCTCCACTCACCAGAAACTCTCTCACGTGAAGTTGGCTCCCTCTCTCTCTCCTTCTCTTCTCCAAACCAATTTGGTCAAGATAGGTCGAAACTTGTCTCTCATGCAACATGTCCAATCCTTATTGGCCACCTTGGATTACCTTATCCATATCCATTTTACCATGGATTTCCTTGTGCATGTTGTCTTCTTGTCTCTCATGCAGGTCCATTTAGGCTCCATGTTTCACTCATTATCATGACATGGCATCTCTTAGACCTCTGATGTGCAAATTGTGCCGTACCATTCTGTGGTGCCTCGAAAAGCAGTGATTAAGTGTGCAGGTCGTGGTAATTGGATTTTTGCGAGAGACCGATTCGATAATTGAGTTAGTTCAGTGAAATACAGGATCACAAGAAAATTTCAAATTTTGACCAAATTGGTACCTTTTTTAGAAGATTAAATTTTAGGTTTCTCTGACCTTGGTATTTATATTTGTATTGCTAAATTGACATCATTCTTGGGAACATATCTATTCCATGAAAGAATTGTTTATTTATGTGATTATCCACACCTTGAGCAAAGATATAATAAGGAAACAGGTGAAGACCGGGCCAAGATTGTTCACATCCCACGTGTTTATTCTCGACTTGAAGGCTTTATGAAATGGAAGGTTTGAAATCCCTAACCTCTCTTCCCCTTTTTATTATTTTAGAATCAAAATGCCGTGTTTTTATTTTTGTCTGTGGTATTTCTTTTATACTCTGTCACCCTCTTGTATTCGTTTAAATTCTCATATCAATTTCTTGGATTTTTTTTTTTTTTTGGTTTCCAACTTGAACACCATTTCGATTAGGACAAACGAATCAGCTTATTAACTCGAGGAAGTATTGAGGCTTGGTAATATTGTAAAACCTGTGAAAATTTTAAATTTAAATTTTTTTAAAAAAAAGGCAAAACGGTAATTTACCGGAATAGTCCGAAGAAAAGTTGAGATTTTTCTAGATCTCGGATGACGAAACGGATTGCACCGTTGGAATCTTCTCTCGAAATCTAGCTACCTAGTCGAATTTCTTTGGATTCCAAGATAGTTAGAATTTCACGTATTTGAGACAGCCAGGTGTCAAGGCTGACACATAGCGGCCATATGGATGACACATAGCAAGGCCTATGCATGTGTCTGGGACACATGGCATGCCATGTGTCAACATGCATGGCACCCCAGAGCTATAAATATAGGAGTTCCAATTTAATTACGTGGAGCGTAAAAAGAAAAGGGAGGAAAGGAAAAGAAGAAATGGAGGAAAGAAGAAAAAGAAAGAAGAAAGAGAAGAAAAAAAAATGGAGGAAAAAAGAAAAAGGAAGGGAAGGAAAGAGGAAAAGGAAGGGTGTGGCACTTATTGAGCGGACGGATGGCGAAGAACGGGAGGCTAGCGTTTCTGAGAAAGTGGGTTTCCTCCTGCTGCAGTTTATTTTGCGCCCTGGGGGCGGAGTGTATTGGCCTCGGGTTTCAGCCACCCATTTCTGAGAATTCATATGTTTGTAGTTTGTTTGTGATTGTGTGATGGCCAAAGGCCAGGTTCATGAGGTTTGGGGTGTCATCGAACAATTGTGTTCAGGACACCAAATCCGAGCAGAATGTAAGCGAGGTGTTGCCTCATTCCGCACCCTTAGATGGCTATCAACCGGACAGCCATAACTCTGTCAGACTCCGATTTACACGTTCTTGAACTCTGACTCGTTGGAGTCTAACAATTTAATAGAATGAAGTGCTATTAAAGCATTAAGACTTTGAACATTTGAAGAACAGATCACGGATAGTTGAGAATGGTCGTTCAAGGTTCGGAACTTATATTTTTAAGAATCGGTTTGTATATCAGGAAATTCTTGGGGCTGCATTATCGGCTGGGCGGAAATTACGTGTTGGATGTTTGTGTGGTGTTTAAAAATTTGGACTTTTCTGGACTAAGTCTAGATTATTTCCGAATGACATTCTTAGGATTTATGACGAGGCAATTTAATGTGTGTGCCATAAATTGAATAACATGCTGAATATGTGAAATTATGTGATATATGTGTATTGATAAAGATGGAAATAAATTATATGCATTGAGTTTGTATGAGTGAAGCATACTGCTCAACTTTGAGAATATGAATTATGGCATCCTTGCCTAAGTAATGGTTGGAATTATGTTAATACATGCTTGCGTTGATGTGTTGACATGAATGAACTTCGTGATAGAAAGATGTAGTGCATGCTTATGTGATGTCTTGGTTTGAATGTATTGGAATATCAACATGTTGCATGTATGTTGATGTTGGAACTAAATATATGAAATGTTGTGTACATTGAACACATGGGTGTTCGCGCTTTTATGTGAGTGTCACGATTAATAGAATGTCACTGTAAGGGTCTTCATAAATTGGTCATGGGTTTGAGTGCAGTGGCACAAATTGCATTGCATTGGTGTGCGGTAACATCGCATTACATGGGTGTGTGTGCATAAGTCTCTTGGTGTACTTACATTTTGTCTTTGGCTTGTGTGTGGAGGCTTAGGGAATGGGACAAAGTCAGAATAGGTTCCACGGTGTTAAATGAAAATGGAAAAGCGAATAGTGTCGGGCGTAGTGCGGGGATAGACACCCCCTCGGGTGCAGAAAAACACGAAAGCTTGGTTAGACGGCGTGAAGGGACCCTGACAGAGTTTCCTTTTCCTAACTCGGGACCCTCAGAAGCACTCTAAGTTCGAGAAAAAAACCTTTCATTTTTTTTAAACCTTTTTAAAAGTGAATCCGTGGAGCGAACCCATTTATACAATTACGTTTTCCATTAAAATCTTATGAAACATGGTGGGACAATTTTTTTTTTCTTTTAAACATTAAACCCTTTATAAAAAATCAGGCATAGTTTCCTTTGTTTTTCAGACATGTATCCCGATTTAACTTACATAATAAAACAATTTAATTTACTCCACATCA
This sequence comes from Tetrastigma voinierianum, assembly GCA_016808115.1. Taxonomy (NCBI): domain Eukaryota; kingdom Viridiplantae; phylum Streptophyta; class Magnoliopsida; order Vitales; family Vitaceae; genus Tetrastigma; species Tetrastigma voinierianum. The sequence continues at coordinate 339,657 of JAEQBH010004236.1, read as the reverse complement.
AACAATGGGACATGAGTCTTCTGAACACTATAGATATATAAACAATCTTTTAAAACTTATATACATTACAAAATAAAGGTGCACATGTGATGCCCCATTTCCCGGGGGTTCGTTGACAACGATGACATGGAATACTCGTGAATGTCAGGTAACCGACACTAATCATGAAAATCGGGCAGAGTCTCCCTTGTACAGGAGCTCTACCTAAACCACAACTTAATCCCAATCACATGACCTTGGCACTGTGATGTTTTACAAAAGACCCTTGGTCCATATACAATTCGTAATTAAAAATAGCCATGTGGGGCTATACATCAATACTCACTAATATATCTGACCCAACTATATTACATGGTTCAAGGACAATAAATCACTCTTAAATTAGAAACATATATTAAGATTTACAATTTTAATACATGTTATACAAAATGAAAATTTCAAAGCCCGCAATCCAGAAACTTTCTTCTAAGCGTGGACTACAGCGGCGTCGTCCTCCTGTGCCACTCCTGTGCACGAATAGAGATCATCGACCCAGGTGAGCAGTGCCAGTAGTGGAATTACCCTACTTGGGTTCCTCCCCACCTAAGTGCACATGAAATGATTCAACATAAACCTTGCGCTCCGAGAAAATGCATGATCCACACTTGAATGTCCTCTTTGTGGCGACCAGAGGCGCCAGAGCCAGATTGGTGAGTCAAACCGAAACCAGGGGGCTATTTCGTTTTATTTCTTTTAAAGTCATTAATCAAATCCCTTTGGTTATTGTTTTATTTAATTTTAGTTTTCAAAAGTGTCGACGAATCCACAGGCTTCGACCAGATTAGTGGATGTTTGGGCAGAGTTTACTCGAACATTTCAATTATCTTATCAAATTGACATTTGGCTTGTTTTATTCATTTTAAGTTTTTAAAATTTCGGAAGCATTTCATTTGGGTAAGCCATAAAACATTTCACGCATTCAAAGACTCATACCACTCATTTAACCAAAATCATTTACAAAAATAATGAATTCGGAGTTCAAATTGTTTTTACAAAATATCCAATGTTAAAAAGAAATGGAGGTAATGCATATGTGAGCCTACTCATGAGTTCTTTCTCTATGACTGCGTGCTCCCTCGATCTTGGGTCTTGCTTAGGTGTCTATCCTCGGTACCTGCGCGTATTTAGTAAAGCAATGCGCTAGCATTTTCATGCTTAGTGGTTACATCACGATTTGTATTCCATTTCGTTCGCCTCGTCATGCATTTATCAAAATAATGTCGTTATACAATATCAGTATAACGTTTTAATACCATCAAAATAATGTAAAAATACTTATACAAATACACTTTTTAATACCATCGTTTCGTTTTTCGGTTTGTGATTCCACATATAGCTATAAGTGCGACATCCCTGACGGTCGAGTTGGTGAATCCACACTTTGTTTGTCATTCGAGTAGTAATGTGGTTTCATTCAATATTACCGTCTCATATGACTATAGAATTGACATTCGACCAGTTCGGTTGGAAGGTAGATACTGTCACATTTGTCATTCGAGTAGTAATGTGATTTGGCGTTAAATATTGCCGTCTCACGCTATGATTATAAATTAGAGCATTCCACGACGAGATTCGATTGGTGAATCTGTCTTGTTTGTCGACCGGTAATAATGTGATTTGGCGTTCAATATTACCGTCTCACATATGGTATAGAAGTCGACATTAGAAATGAGGTGGAGTTGGTGAATCTGTCTGTCTGTCATTCGATGTGATATGATTTCGCATTAGACAAATCTGATTCTGTGCCAAGTGGTCGGTTGGTGAATCCCGTCATGTTGGTCATTTAATATCGTTTCAAAATCAATTTACTTTTATCGATACTAAATTCACTTACGATTCAAATACTCGCATACATGCATATGTTGGCAAAACGATTCGAATAAATGATTCAAATCAATATATATAACATATTTCCTGAATAGAGACGAGGAGCAAGTATAGAACCATCTTGGAATAGATCGGGTTATAGAACAAACAAAGAATAAAAAACGGGTATAGAACAAACCAATTATCGATTCCGTTTCTTTCATAATTATCAATCCTAGGTTAGGTTATGGTCTTCACAGCACCTAGTCAAATACAATTTATTCACTCTTAGTGATTAAGAAAATAATCATACTAAATGAATATCATAGAAACCGTGAGGAAACTGAGAATGGCAATCTGATACATTTTTGACTTAGTCTCATTATTATTCCTCTATGAGTCTACTTTACTTAGAAATTGAAATCATTCAATCGGATTATCCAAACTAAAAGTTATGGCATTTTCAATACTTGACTAATTGATTCTGGAATTTTACGAGAAAGCTTGATTTGTAATATTCATTTCCGGTGCCTTGTCTCCTGTTGACACTTGTTCTTTGTACTCTTTTAAAGCGCTAAGAGTGCTAAGGTTTTGCCCATCGAATAGAATCGCGATTGAACGAAACTCGAATCGTTCGAGCAATTCGGACTACTGTAATTGGCTGTGCGAGGAGTGGCTTGCACATAACCCCACTTTAGTGAATTTTTGGGCCACTTAGGTCGTAATTTGTGATGCTATTTCTTTATGTTTGGTTTCTACTTGAAGTTTATTTTAATTGGCCACTTGAATCCTCAAATCGGGATAAGAAATGAGGAGTTATGGCCAAAATCAGTAGTCGAAATAGGAGCGAAACGGGGTGTACGGTACACCCTAACGTGTGCCCAGTACACATTTAGTTACGGAAGGGTGTGCAGTACACATTCAAGGTGTACCGGTACATATCCCAATGCCGAATGTGTGTTTTTCTCACATTTTCCATACTTGCTCTACAATTCAACTCACATACTTCAAACACCGTCAAAAATGCATTTATATTTCTCTTGTAGCTTCTTTTCTACTCAATTCTCTTTCTGTTACAAGTGTATCTTCCAAACTTTTCCATGAATTTCTCCCAATACCATTCTAATATGGGTTTATAACTCATACATAAACCAAATACAAGAATTTGTTAGGGTTGGTTTAACTTGACCTTTACTTTGCAGATTAAGTCATTAAATCCAGCCTCTCGAAAGGGATTCCATGTTTCCTACCTTAGGTTTTACCTCTTAACCTCAACAATTTAAGGGTTGTGTGATCTTTCCACAAAACCCTAGACAAGGAGAACAATTCTCTAAACCAAGGCCTTAGGAAATCCACAATACACTTGATCGAGTTGAAAGCATTACCTTATTGATCTTCTTCTTCTCCACTCTTCCCTTCTTCTCTTCTTCTCTCCTCTTCTTCTCTCTTTTACCTCTCCCTCTCTCTCTCTCCTCTGGGTTTGGTCCTCCAAAATGAGACCAAATTTTGCTCTTATCCATGTGTTTTGTTAAGGTATTATTTGGCCAAAGCGAGAAAATCCATTTTTGTTTTAAGTTTTCATTTTTGCACATTTGAGTCCTTAGACTCCTTTCTTTTGCAAAGCAACTTATGCCATATTCTAATTTAGCCCCCTCATGTTTCTCTCTTATTTCAATCCAACTTATTTTATTTCTATTACCATGGCCCATCTCTCCTTTTATGATTTTATATCCCACTTATGGCAAATTTTCAATTTTATCCTTGTTCTAGTGCCCCAATTTAAGGTTCACTAAATTTATCATTTCATAACTTGTCGATTATTAATTTTCCCGAAAAACCCAAAGTTTGGCTGATTCATACCTATAATATATAATAAATTTATTATAAAATTCTAAGGTATTTTTTGAGGCGATTACATCTACATACGATCGTGTCTGAGTCCTCATCGACTCAAAATCACGCATTACCTAAACCAATGAAAAACATCATTTTATTTCTTTCATGTAGTTACCTCACCTAATTTTTCTAGAGTTCCTGGGTGCATACAGTACATTATCTTAGATTCTGAACCACAAATGTCAATATATCATTTACATATATTAACAAAATTTATACAGCTGCCACGTATTTATTTAATTCCATCAATAACATCAAAATTAGCTCCGCCCAGGCTAATTACAATTCATTTCAATGGCTTACACACAATTATATTTTTATATAATTCCACATCATGTTAACACATTTAATTACATGCATTAACATATTAATTCTCACACAACTCCAAACAATTCATGCTAATATATAAAACATGTATATACTAATATAATTAACTCACATAATTCATGTTATTAAATTCACATCAATAACACCAAAATTAGCTCACATGGGCTAATTAGCAAATACAAGCAATTCATTTTGAATAACTCAACAACTTGCAAAAAATCACCAAAAATGCGTGAGCAGGTGAAACCCTCGGGTTAGCCTTTGTTCGTAGCCCTACAAATGGGGATTTTCTCCGCTCGGGTTAAGGTTTGGGGCGAAAAATATGGCTAAATCAAGCCTCAGATATCCTAATCATTCACATAGCTCTTAGCGAAAGAATAACACAAGTAGAAAGACCCTACCTCTTGGAGTTAGTCGGAACTCCACGAATCGGTGTCCATCTGTAGCCCTCGCGCGTCGAAACAGGCTTTCTTGCAGCCCGAAGCGAACCGACCAGGTCAATTATTTGAAAATTTAGAGAGAAGTCACACTCTCTCTCTCTAGAATCTGGATCCAACCCTCATTGCCGATTTTTGTGTTCCAATGGAGAAGAAAACTATTTTCCTATTTTGTCTTATACTCATTTTCATTAATTGTCCCTTTGTAACTATTTGACACTTAAAACCCAATCTAAACCATTAATCTCCATCATCCTCTCTAATCATACAACATATGTCCACATGGGTACTTGTAGTAGGTGACTTTGTCTATCGCATGTCTCTTACAAGCGTTTCTGACACGAACTTCAGTGCCTGAAAAATGTGAAATTTCGATATCTCGGAATTCGATGAAATTACGACATGATAACTAGATTCCCTTGAAAGCGATTCAAGGTGAAGTCCGTTTAAGTCATTGAGAATCTAGAAAAATTTGGTTGACCAAGAATTACAATTTGCCTTTTTCGAGAAAATTGGATTTTCTAGGGAGTTTACCACATTCTCCCCCTTCAAAAGAATTTCGTCTCGAAATTCCACACATCACGCATCCAACCACGTGCATATGTAACTTCAATCCCTGCTTGGTGTGCGGCCTTCCAAAGGTCACAATCAACGACAATCGATGAATGATCAGCCTAATCCATGTCGCTGGTAAACATCCATATCACAGAGCCCTTGATCACCAACACCAATGCAGAATTTCCTTCAGGTATCGATCTTGAGTCACTCCGATCTTATCACTCAACTCTAAGTCGTGATAACCATGACGGTGTGTTTTCATTTGAGTCTCAGGCTCACATCACTCGACTCTAAGTCTACATGATAACCCGCAGTGTGTTTTTATCTCGAACAGGAACTTTTGGCTGCTGCCCGGGCCCCTCTTCACATCCCACCACAGAGCCCCGGATATCTCCCTTGGTCTCTTACACCCACCTGAAATTTGGGATAACTCATGAGGTCTGCCACCCCAAATTTGAGGATATATCTCTGGGTCTCTTACCTGTGAAGTTCGAGATCTCCTGAGGTCCTCTTACACCCATCTCGAGAAATTCCAGTTTCTCCTCGGGTTTCTTACACCCACACATAAATTTTGGATTTCTCCACGGTCTCATACCCACCACGGAGATTTAGGATAACTCCTTGGATAACTCAGCCCAATTCTACACCATGCATTGGGTTATCGTGATTTACTTTTGGGAGTTGGGTTGCCTAACTTTGGGTCTCAACCGCCCACATGATGGGATGCTCTGGTCTCTTGCCCATAGAAATTCGAGACCCTCTCCCGGGTCTCTTACACCGCACAGAAATTTGAGATATCTCCCCAGGTCTCTTACACCCACACAGTCGGGATGTCTCCGGGTTTCTTACACCCTGGGGACCTTCCGGATATCTTGGGTCTCCTTCACCCTAACTCCGGGCTTTTTCACGTGAGGGGATTAACGACCCCCTCCTTGTTTTCTTGACACACATTAATTACTCTTCGCTACGATTCGAACTATGAGTCTTCATTGGACGTAGTCCAGACAAACTCGACCGGCTCCTGAGTGGTGAATGTCCATACCGTGCACCCACACCCTACTCAGATGTCACCGTACCCACAACCAACTTGATCACGATCCCCGAGTTCATCATGAAGCGAATCCTGAAACTCTCTAACTCCTGAAATCCCAGGCCTATCGGATCAACTCTCACACACACATCCACAAGGGAAGAATATCCCACACTTCTCTAAAGGCCTCGACCTCTAGCCCAATTCACATCACCTGAATGCATTAATGGATTAATATGATGCATCCAATTTAAACGTTACTCTATTCAATAAGTGCAAGAGTAGAAACGCACCCGTGACATATCCACCGCTCAGAGGCTCAACCTCGCAAAGTATTCATGAGACCTCCGCTCCTAGGACAATCTTTGCTCATGCGCCCGTTGTCGACATAAATAACATACCGTCCCGCCCCGCCCGACCAGAAGTCCCGGCCCGTGAGCCTCAGACCCGACCTCGACCCATACTCCGCCCTCCGCCCATCTCAGCCGCCAAGGTGCCAGATAGCACCCCGAGACCTGGAACCGGCCCTCCGACTCATACTCAAAGGCTGGAGGAATGGAACTGTGATACTCTCCTATTCTATGCCTAAATGGACTGCGGCTGGTCCCAAAAAAATCCCGATCCCCTGGTCCCGGGGGGGGGTAATCCTGCCTCACATGCTCCAGTCAGCCGCAGGGCACATATCATCCGCTCTCATCGACCAAATGCCCCATCCTGCCCCGTCCCGCCCTCAAACTTGTGAAGCAAAAGTCTTCTACCTTTTCCCCAAACTAGAAGAAGGCCGATCCTCCTCTTCCTGTTCCTCCAAAGATCCGCAGAACTCCGGGATACTCTGCTCATCCTCTATCTCTCCCATGGTCGTGGTCAACCCTCTAACTACGGGAGTCCATGTCCCGTAGCGGAGTCCTACAATCTCACTCGAATGGGTAACTTTAGCTCCATTCCTCAAATCTTTTAACTCCAGCCACGTCCTGCGGGCCACGCAGTCACAAGAAACGGGTTAGCTCCATGAACCTAGCCACTAATCACCGTCACGGCCCCGTGACTCGCCCTCTAGGAACTCCCGAGCCTTCTCGCATGTTCAAGTAGCAGATTCCAGAAAATACTTGCCCATGAAAAGATCATGGAACTCCGCCCAAGTCATTGCCTCTAGATCTCTAGAGGTCTTTGCCCAATTCCACCATACTTGGGCCTCACCCTAGCTGGAATGCAGCTTGCCCTGATTCCGGTCGTATCGGCATACAATCTCCATAAATTTCTCCAATACCTCTTCTCAACCTCGTATGAACTAAATTGGCCCGCCACCATCGGACTTCCTCCCCGTGACTCATCGTGGACATGATGTGCCCAAACTTCCTGGAGGTTACCTCGGACCTCCTCGTTACTTGTCGTGACTAGCCTCGTGCAATAGCAAGAGTCGCGAACCTTGTATAGCCTCAACAAAAGCCCGTCGGTCAACATCAGCGGTGTCATTTAGCACTGCACGACCTCTACGTCCTCGCCCTCGACTAGCCATCTACATATGTCAAATGACAAGTTAAATTCTAATGCAGTATCTCTAAGGCGTAAACACAACCTCGAGACACTATTCACATATAGAAAACATTCCATACATAATGTCCATGCATTCATAGGTAATGCAAGACAATTAATTCCATATATTAAATCATAATCAACAACAAAAAATTTTATTTTTATTTTAAATTTTATTCGATTTTAATTTTGATTTACCTTTTTATCGAAACCTCGTGAACAGTTAGTTTCTTGAATGGTCCCAAATAAAGGACTTAGAACAATGCACCGAGTCAAAAATGAGTCGAAAAGTACGTTGCACCCACCCTTAGCTCCAAAGATGTGCGCACACCGCGGCGCCAAGACTGCGGCCGCGGTCGCAGCTCGCTCGGCCGTCGCGGTAACCCTTGCCGTGTCGTCGCCCACGCACGCTGGCGCGCCAGGTCGTGAGGGCCTTGTGTCAGCGCTTTGTGTCGCACACCCATCGCCACGCAGGCATCGTGATTGTCGCCACAGGCGCACCGCGGTCGCACGCCCACGTCGTGATCGCGGGCGCTCCCCCCGCGCCGTGATCGTGAGTCTCCCCAGGCCAGGCCGTGTTTGTCTCGCGATACAACTCCAGCGGCTGCCGCTCCCATCATGATACGCCCATTCAGACGCAACACTGGGTTACGGGCCAGTTCACAAGGCCAAGTGTTACCTCCTCGCCCTCATACAGTCGGGTCAGATATGGCCGCCCCAAAGATGCACCGCCGGCCGTGTCAGGCGACCGGCCGCGGTCGCGGGTCTCCTATAGTCGCGTTTAATCAAGGCGTGTGTCACGACATAATCATTGTATCGTGGACTCAAATGGGCAAAGGTTCCCCATCCAGCCTTTGCTTCTTTGGCTTTATTTTTTCAACATATTTCTTTTCATTCCAACTAATGAAAACTACCCAATATATATATATATATATATATTTTATTTTATTTTTTTTTTCATTTTCCAAAGAGAAACTTCAAAATATTTATTTTTAAATATATTTTTTCCTGCTTTATACATCAGAAACCTTAAAAATTTCTCTCAAACACCATATATTTTTTTTCCATTCTTCCAAAGAGCCTCCTTGTTTATTCTTAATGAGCTTGAACACCGTAATCTTATACTCAAATTTTCAAGTGTTTAATTACAAAACTCTTTTTCAGGTAAAACTGAAAAATTTTTCCGTGATTTCACAAACACACCTTATTCTTGTTCAAAACTGAGCTACCGTCCTAGAATTTTTTTTTTTCGCGACCTCAACCATTGTGTCCAAAATTCCTCAAACCTTAAACCTCAAACCTCAAACTTAGGGGTTTTGTTTTCCTCAACCCTAATTTTCCACATTTCCTCCTATACTATTCACCAAGCATACAAGCACACAACAATCACACAACATACATGTTATAAACACCAATCACATATATAACACACAATCCAATCACACATCACATTTAATTCATCAAATGCACAAGAATGCAAGATCTAACCCGTTTCCCATCGAGTCCTTGGTAAACCGTATACCTAACTTTCCGATACTAAGCTATAACCCTAGTATCCAACATCGAGCTATACCAACCTACGATGCTCTTACACCTTATGACCATGACCTAAGCCCAAGTCCCTCAAGGCCTAGGTAGTCGTATACCTATACTTTGATACCAAGCTATGAAGTTGGTATCAGGACTAAACTTATGGATACCCAACCCGAGCTCCCTAGGTAACCGTTTACCTAAGTTCTGATACCAAGCTGTGACGCCCCATTTCCTGGGGGTCCGTTGACAACCCGCCAACTCCACGAATATTTCTGTGGGTTGCTCTAACTCGACACCACGCTGAAATCGGCAGAGCCTTTCAGACAAGTGAGCTCTACCTAAAAAATACAATATGTCCTAATCATGGCAACCTGTCCTAATGTTTTGCTGTAAAGACTTCTCACACTCTGTCCATATACAATTAAATGAGTAAAATGGCCACATGGGCCCATACACCAATACTCACTAATATATTATCCTAAATCCAACTATATTACTATGGTTCAAGGAGTTAATATAGTCAATTTTAAATTCAAATGATATATTAAGATTTAGTAAATTCTTAATACATGTTATACAAATGAAAATTTCAAAGCCACAATCCATTTAAATGTGGCCTTCTAGGGAGCGCTCGTCCCCTCCTCGTACACCCACTGGGGCCATTAGTGATCCTCGATGGGGTGAGTTAATGCCTAAGAAGGAATTACTCTCATCGGGGTTACTCCCTACCTAAGTGCATGCAATGATTCAACATAAATACACACTCAAGCAAATACATAATGGATCCTGGTACTTGAATGTCTACATACCAAATCCTCGTGTCTCGAGTCCTCATCGACCTCTCACGCATGCCTAAGCCAACGTGAGAAAACACTATTTTTATTTCTTTCATGCCGCACTCACACCCACTTCCTTTTCTGTGTTCCCTAAGACATTTAAACGATTACGCCATTCTCAAAACCATAAATGCCAATATATCATTTACACATATATTAACAAAATTTACATACATGCCACATGTTATTTAATTACATCAATAATATCAAAATTAGCCTCACTCTTGAGCTAATTACAATTCATTTCCAATGGCTTATACATAATTATATTTTTTATATACCCTACATATATTAACAAAATTTATATATACATGCCACATGTTATTTAATTCACATCATTAACATCAAAAATTAGCTCACTTGAGCTTAATTACAATTCATTTCTAATGGCTTACACACAATTATATTTTTATATAATTCCACATCATAAGTTAACACATTTAATTACATGCATTAACATATTAATTCTCACACAACTCCAAACAATTCATGCTAATATATAAAACATGTATATACTAACATAATTAACTCACATAATTCATGTTATTAAATTCACATCAATAACACCAAAATTAGCTCACATGGGCCATAATTAGTTAAAATACAAGAATTCATTTCTAACTCCTTCTCCAACAACACAAAATCACACTGTAATCACGTGAATGCTGAAACCCTGGGTTGGCAATCGTTCATAAATAATAATAATTGGTGGGATTTTCACTTAGCTCAAAGGTTTGAGACCGAAAATACAGCTAAATCAAGCCTCAAAATATCCCTAATCATTCACATGACTCTTAAACAAAGAATAACACAAGTAGGAGAAAACCCCTACCTCTCTTGAGTTTGTTTTAACCCACTAAATCTGTCCACGCGAGCCCTCGTCACAGAGAACTTTACTTCGTCTCGGCTTAACCGACGATCCGAACAAACGTGAAATCTGTAAAGAAGTCACACACTCTCTCTAGAATCGGATCCAAATTCTCACTACCGATTTTTGTGTTCCAATGGAGAAGAAAACTATTCTCCTATTTTGTCTTATATTCATTTAATTTTTCATTAATTCCCATCTTGTCCCTTTACTTAACTATTTGACACTTGGCTTAATGTAAGCCATTAATCTCCATCCTCTCTCTAATCATGCAACATGTGTCACATGGGTACATGTAGTAGGTGACTTTTGTCACATCACATGTCTCAAGTCGTTTATGACACTCGACAATCTGCACTACTTAAATGCGAAATTTTGACTGTCTCGGAATTCGACGAAATTCGACGTGGTAGCTAGATTTCACAAGACGATTCCAAGGGTGAAGTCCGTTTCGTCATTCGAGATCTAGAAAATTTTCAGATTTTGACCGAAATTACAATTTTGCCGTTTTTTAGAAAATTGGATTTTCTTGGGGTTTCACAACACAAGTAGTATTTACAACAAAAACTATACATTTTAAAAAAGGTGGTTGTCACATGAGACGGAGTGTCACTGGCCCGGAGGATGCTCTAACTGCACGTTAGTCTCTCCCCCTGAAAACATTTTATAAAACATTTGGAAAAAGGGTTATCTAAAGGAGCTCAGTGAGAGTACAATTCATAGGAAAATAATGTTTCCATATATAGTTTAAATACAATGTGTAAAACAATTGTATAGAGATCTCATTTCCATAAATATTTACTTTGCATTCTTTTACTTTCTATCTAATATATGTGTAAAACAATTGTATAGAGATTCTATTTCTATAAAGTACTTTACTTTACTTTTTTTCCATATAGTTCATATACAATGTAAAACAATTGTATCAACATATCTTTTCAATATAATTTCTTCCCTTTTAATCATTATATCCAATTGGAACCCACCCATCAACACCGCTGGTCCATGAAAGAACCTCCGGCAAACAGCCTTACAATACTCACCGATGGCCCAAAAAAGAACCTCTGAGAAATCGTGCCCTACCGTTACCCACCGTTGGCCCATGAAAGAACCTACGAGGAAACAGTCTTATGATCACCGATGGCCCCAAAAGGAACTTCCAATAAATCGTGCCTTTCTTTTAAATATCATTGTACTATGGAATAAATCACATTATGCATTAGTAACTTTCGTATTTTCACGGTATTACAATATACCACTCTTCCCTTTCTCTATAAAAAATCCTAACCTTTCCTGATGTACTATACTCGTAAAGTACTTTTTAGTCGACTTCCTTTAAACATTATCTTTGTAATATGTGGTAACCATGGATTCAAATATTTTCATATAAACATGTGTATATATAAAATATACATTCATAAACATTTCATTTCATATGGAAACTAAGTAAATCATGCTTTATAAAACTATGGAAATCATAATCATTTCATATTCTCTCAATATAATTTAAAGTCAAGAAACTACATTTTTATATTTGAACATTTAAAATATAGATATGAAATATATACATTGGTAAATATTAATATATATATATATATATATATATGTGTGTGTGTGTGTGTGTGTGTGTATATTTTCATAAACATTTACATTTTTCCTCATCTTAGTTATTTAATTCATTTTTTTCCTCCTTTAAACAAAACTTTCACCTCCACCCTCTGTCCTTAATCACCTTCCCTCCTACAAGCCTACACATTATCCATAAAACCCACAACATCCATACCTTAATCATGTTCAATTAAACCATTAACTATAACATACTTTCCAGCAACCCTTAAGCATTTAATCACTTTCAATTGATTAAAATCAATTGAACTCAACCTCTTTTGTTTCTCATGCTTTTGTTATGCTAACTGATGGAAATTACTACCCCATACAATAGCCCATAACATCCATGAAATGGTCATGCCAAAACCCGGCTATTCACATCAACATAACCAAGCAACCTGCACACTTGGTGCAAAACATAAATTTTCAGCCATGTTATGATCATCCCATGTTCTCTACATGAATATGGCTAGAATCTTGACTCAATGGGCTTTCCATAGAGTCCAAGAACACCCAAAACGGAGTTCGGATGAAGAAGTTATGGCATTTTCATTCAAAACTGGTCAATTTACCTCGCATCGAAATAAATTTCGTGATACCTGATTTGGTGGGTCTTAGCCCATACCTAATACTAGTTATTTATACTCATTTGAAGATACGGTTCTTAGGGTTCTTCTCCAATTGGAATCACCCAAATCGGATCACCGAAACTCAAGATATATCCTAAACAACCGGACTACTCCTGCTTTTAAAACAAGAACTTAAACTGGCTCGAACATAACTCCCTTTGAATGCATTTCGAGTCCAATGGGTTTAATTGATAGACCTATTCACAAATATGGTCCCGATTAGTCTAGTTCATCCAGCAATTCAAATCACTCAATTCGGATGAGTGATGGCCAAGTTATGGCCAAAACATAGTCATGGAGTCTTAAAAACAGAACATAAAAACTGCCTAAACATAGCTCCACTTTGAATGCATTTCTGAGTCCAAAGGGGTCGGAATTTTGATTGACCTATTTCAAGGAGATATGTTCTCCTATCAATCTAGTTTATCTAGAAATTTGAATCACTCAATTCGGATGAGTTATGACTAATTTATGGCCAAAATACAGTTATGGGGTCGAAGGAAAAACCGGATACAAAGATCTCTCAAGTACACACATACCCTTGTACATAAATGAACCCGAGTAGAGAAAACCCTACTCAAATGGCGTGATTTCCCGACACCGCCTTTCTTAGTTTCCGTGAACCTCGAACCTTGGACCTTGGCACCCAGGATCGTACCCACGCCAGAGCCCTCGGCCACGAGATCACTTAATTTCTGGATCGCGAGTTCCAACCGACGAAACTCGCGGAATCAAGAGAGAAGATTGCTTTTCTCTCTCTCTCTCTCTCTCTCTCTCTTACTCTCTTTCTTACGGTTTGGCTGAGACCAAATGAGATATTTTCATTTTTTAGTGACTATTTATAGTGTGGACACGTGGCTCACGTCGCGCCACGTGTCACACCGCTTCGGTTCCCTTGTCACTCCGAAGCAATATATTTAGTCCCGGTTTCAGTTCTATTTATCTTAAATGAACATTATTTAAATATTTTACATTTTTTGGGATTTTTCTAAAAATCTCGTTTTCGGGGTCTATCAGACGTCTGTCGCCTCGAATTTCGTGAAAATCCGACTGTTAATTCAACTAAATTAACGGTCAGATTTGACAGACGAATTCAATCTGAAGTCCGTTTACCATCCGAGATCTAGAAAATTTCGCATTTTTCTGCGACAAATTACCGTTTTGCCATTTTTCAAAATTGCATTTTCTACCCTCGACATAATTCTCATTTTTAATCTATTTAAGCTTTAGACTCAATAATATGCGTGAATATTTTATTTTATTTTGGGTTTGTTTGAATTTACTATTTATTTGATCAAGCTTCCAAATAAATACCTAACCGATCGAAACAAAATTTATTATTCATGGAACTGTGAACTGTGGTCTTACACAAACAGATCCATCTGAAAGCTCGAAATGCTCTGAGGGTGTAAGAGACCCGCGGTGAGACCCCGGAAAGTTCTGCTGCCAAAAAAGACACGAAATGATTAAATAAATATCACATACACTACCAGATTAAACGGGGCCCGGATCGACTAGATCGGATTCACCCAAGACTCTGCATCAGCTGGCCGAGGTTGACCCGTACATGGGGCATGGTGAGTGTCGCCCCATACGCATGTAGTTTTTCCATGATAGGGACAACATGCATGCAATGCATTGGTTGTTGGTCTGACTGTGAAATGATCATTTGTACGCGCACTTAGCCGTGGAGTACTCTTGTAGATCGATTCCTCATCAAGGCAATTTCACTCCCGCCGTGGGACCCTCTTCAAGATATGACAGGCAAAGTGCACGACGCCCTTAGAGGCCGATTATGAAGCGCTGACCGTGACCTTGATTCATGATTTGGCGATATTAGAAATGAACTAGTCTTATTATATGTTTTGTATTAAAAGTGATGTAATAACTCGATCTATGTAAATGTGTTTGTAAACTGTATGGACGAGTATGAATGATGCCCATTTATTTTATCGATGTATTGGTTCATGATATGAGACACACAGTTTATTAGTAGCTGACGGTGGTCAACAAGACCCCCGGGTTTTGGAGTGTCACAAATATAACTCCCATCCTTAAATGTTGTTTTGTGTTTGGAATGTTGCTACAATTGATGAATACCAATTTGATCACCTCACTTGGCTTGGGATTCATGGCTCCCCCTGAATTGGCATCCCTAACTTTTCAGTTCTGAAATCCCTAATTTTTCTTCTTGTTTTCTATGACTTGATTTTTGTTACTTTTAAAATGCTCGCTTTTCATTTCTTTTATTTTGGCAGTTCTTTGTATTTGCAACTTATTGTCTGATTAAGTGCTTACTTAAGTAAGTGAATTTGAAATTCTGTACATCTTCAAATCATTTTAACTAGCCATGTTTATTTTTGGAAAGTATTAAAGAAAGAAAAATTATTAAGAAAAATGGTTTTTCTTTTAATATATTTTGTTGTCTAATAAAAATCTTAAAATAAAATCAAATATAATAAATTTACTTTTAAAAACTTACATAATTTTTAAAATTATATAATCATTATATTGATGAATTAAAATAAATAAAATAAATTTAAAGTACCGAATAAAAATAACATATTGGATTTAACTGTATTTTTATTTTTCATCATTTTTTCTTTTATTTTTCCACTCTATTTTTTTTTATTCCATTTTCCTTTAAATTTTTCATGGAACCAAACATAACCTTAAATATTAAGTTTTCTAAGAGCTTGAGTAAATATTAAGCTTTAATATACTTTACAGTTTAGCCATTGATAAATTCTAACTGTTCTATTAGAGAAAATTGTCATGTAAATGTAAAATAAAGAATGGTGTTAGTGAATTCTTTAATTCATCTATGTTGTAGTTTTGCATTCACAAGCATATATATATATATATATATATATATATATATATATATATATATATATATATATATATTAGTTGATTTATCTTGTTACCGTTTTTTTGGTCCTTGAAAATTTTAAGAAAAATAAATTAAAGAAAAAAATTAAAATCAATAAATTATTTTTAAATCTTCAATATAAAGATAGAATAATTTAAAAACGAATTAATTTCTTACCTATATTAACTATATTTTATTTTCTTTGATATTTTTCATAAACAATCAAGTATGAGAAAATTGGTTTTCTCATATAGTAATTTTTTCTTTTCTTGAAACTATTCGGAAATTAAACATAACCTATATGTTATAATCTAATAGATTCACCAAGTTATATGGCTTCATATATCTTAGTAGGTTGAGGTGCTATATATGTAGAGGTGCCACTTAAGCCCTACTGCTATTAGTCTCCTGCCTCACCCAAAATTAGTAATGCAATGGATGTTAATTTATTTAATGTAAAAACTCAGCCAATTTGACTCGACTCGAAATGGTTCATCCTAAATTAGGTCGTAGGGATGTTAATTTATTGGCTCGAAAACCCACAAATTTAGTTTGCCCGATTTTCAGGTTTCGCCAATGCATTGGCAACTTTTTTTTTTTATTTTAAGGTAATTTTGGCCTGCTTCGTTTGGATGAATGGGCCGCATTTTTTGGTCTCGAATTTGGCCTATCTCGATTCTCAGACGGCCTCGATATCGGCCCCGACCAAACAATTTCGTCTGCCTTCGATTTTACAATTCTATATGTGTTAATTGTTTTGTCTCTACTTTTTCATTGAAGTCTCTATCTATTGAATGCACAGATGAAATTCCTTGATTATATCCCAAAATGAAACAGGCAAAAACTAACTCGCACAAGAATACATACGGCTAAATACTTGGTGGTGAAGGGTTCCATCAATATGGAGAACCATTTCAGGTATTAAATCTTCTCTTCTTCTCATTTTCCTTTCTTTTTTTTTTTGAAAAGCTCCTCTCATTTTCTTATGGCTTCATATTTTATTCAATATCCATTGGATATTGCTTACGTTCATTTTCTTTGGATATTGAATTTTCTTTCTTGCTCAATAATTTTATTAATAATAAGTTGTATGGATATCACATTTTCTTTTGATTTTTTATTTTATTTTTAGAATAATTCAAAATTGTATTTTTTTTAACTATCCGTAGAATTTGATTACAATTGAGTGATTAAAGACATGTTTGGTTATTGTTTTTGAAAACACATACAACACCATCTTTGTGTTCTTTAAAACTTTTTCTTCTTCTTTAAATTCTCGCTATGCTTTCTAACAAAAAATGATGCCAAACGATTTTATCTGTTTTAATTTTTTTGCTTCCTCAATAAGAACAAAAACCAATTTTCAAAAGCAAGAACTAAATAAAACCTAAAATTCAAATGTTATATTATTATTATTGTTATTATTATATCAGTCTTTGTTATGTTACAATTAGTCATTACTTTTTAATGCAGCCTACCTTAATGATCAATTGAGACCAAGATAAGATATTCCAACTGGCTCATACATTGAAAAGGTGTACCTTAATTTAAGGAAATTCTAGTGATCATTAATAATGCAGTGCATACATTTTATTATTATTTTTTCTCTTTCTCTTCAAAAGAGGATTTGATACATTAATTTTTACATTATGAGAAAACAAATTTTAAATAAAAATTTAAAAATACATATATTTTTATTTTATTAGCTTGAAAGGAATGATTGAGAGTTTCAATTGAATAATATAATATATGATTTTCTCATATTAAAATATTTAGTTTTTTTCTTAATAGAAAATAACATTAAAAAAAATCAGAAAAAGCAAAAAAGGTAAATGTTTTGCAAAAAAGGTAAATGTTTCTAGTCAAAAAATTTAAAATTTTAGGTATGGAAAAGTTTAAAAAAAAAAAAAAAACAGAATGGGTGTGCCAAATTGCTTTAAGAAAAAGCAAAAAAAAAAAAAACAAAATCCACATTATGTTTAAAATTTTTTCCTCTGGCCTTCCTTTTCCGATGTTTTTCTGTTGAAGATTTTGGATTGATAGTGGATTTCTTCTTCTTCTTAACATCACATTTTTCTGCAAGTACGGTCACTTTTCTTGATCCCTAATTCAGATAGCTGTCTCCTTAAATCCAAGGTGTGAACTTGTGTCTGAAATCATGGTTGAACAGCTCTCTGCTCTTGAAAAGCTCAGGACCTCGATGGTGGGTTCTCTTTTCCCTTTTTTTATTCTTGCTTCCTTAGTTGTTGACTGAGCCTATTTTGTAAAATGTTTGTTTCTTCTTAGGAATTTGGCATTTACATTTTTTTGAGAGAAAGTTGAGAGTAAAATATCTCCATACAAAGGTTCAAATAGAATATTCTATTGGTTCGATTTTTATTTTCGATTGATTTTGTTTCCCCTGGTTTTCGTATAAAATTTGAGTAACCAAAAAGCACAGAAGTATAGGCATCGATTGATGTATTAACTTGTGCCTAAATCATAACCATTTGGGCGTAATCTGATTCGTCTTTCACTCAAATTTGTTCGAAGCTGATGCAGGTGAAAAAAATTTCTCAAAGAAAAAGAATCAGTCATCTCAAATTCAATTAGTTTGTTAGAGAGAAAGAGAGAGAGAGTGGTCACTGGTATGATTATGAGTCTTCCCTCCTCTCTCTTTCTCTCTCTATATAATATAGATAAAGATATAGATATGAATATGAATACGGATACGAAAAACCAAATCCCTAATCAATAAATGATGATTTGAGAAGGTGAAGGTCGCGTTGGATGCACGTACAGGTTTGTGATTCCATGACGGTGGGTTAATAATGGAAGGTGCGTTTATACTTGCTTGATTCATTCACTTTTCTTGATTTATAAAACCCATCAAACTCTTGGGTTTGGTTGCAGGGATTTGGAGATAATTTTGTGGGGTTCTCTGGAGCTGATTCCGATTCTGATTCTGATTCTGATTCTGCTGCTGGGTTTTTCTCTCGGTAATCTATATATAAATATAATCCGTCTCAGGATACAGAGTCGGATTGGGATTTGGATTGTGTTAGGTTATCTCTTTCTCTCTGTTACCTGAATTTTCGGTATCATTTCTGTCTCTGTTTCCATTGTTTCTCATTGCTTCGTTTTCTGAAAACACTGTTTTTGCTTCTGGAAAACAGAACTCAATCTCTCCGCTGTGATGGTGGACTATTGTTTCATCTGGTCCTTCGTCATGGTAGTTTTGAGGACTCAAGACGTAAATCGGGTCCATTCGGCATGGACCTGCTCAGATGATGCGTGATCTGGCAGGGCCCAGTACAAGTCCATGGACTCAATGGGTCACTCTCCAAAAAATATTTTGTCTTTATTTATTCATCTTTTGTTTTAAATAAAGCATAAATGGTTTGAAAGCAGTGACTGTGTGATTAGAAAAAATCAATTATGAGGGTAGTCTTTCATCTTATGACTCATCCTATCATGGAAACACTTCATGGGTTCATAACCCAATTGTTATACCATTAGAAGATTCTGACATCAGTGATTGAGAAAATCATGAGTGAAAAGTAGCCAAATTTATATAGATTTACGGTAAATCTGGTTTGATTTTGAAAATCCAAGAAATTCCCATACTGGATTCTTAGACTTTATAAAGACATGCACCATTCCAAGAATAGGACAATTGACTTGTGACACAAAAAATTAACTAACAAATTCTATGTATCTAAAGAATAACCAGATTCTTAAGTGTTTTTGCTTCTGAAATCTTGTTGCCCCACAACAAAATGCTTCAAATGTCATCAACTTAGTCTAATATGATATTGATGACAATATTATTTCTTTGTGATGGGTTTGTTTTTTTATTATTAGCTGACATCCATGGGTTTGCTTCTTTGTCATGGAAGGATGGGAGTGAGGTTTTTTTTTTATTTTTTATATGGGTGATCTTCCCTTATAAAATATCCCATTGTGTTTGAGTGTCAGTTGCTGCTACTCACTCAGAAACCATTCTGCTGACTTTAGCCTATTTTTCTCATTTTTGGAGTTGAAAAGAGAGAGATCTGATCTGAATTTAGGTCTTTGCACAGTTCCAAAACCAACCATGAATACATTGGCGGCAACCAACAGAAACTTTAAGCTGGCATCTCATTTTGGGGTCAATCTAAAGCTTGAAAAGAGTTTACTCATCCCATTTAGGGAAATCAAGGTCAGAATGATTCTCTCTTTCCCCCTTCCGTTGTTCATCATATTTCCCTTTTTCCTTTTTTTTTTCTTTTTTTGGTTATGATTTGATTTCTAACTATGTAAATGCTGCCAAACTCTTCAGCAGAGAAATCTTGGAAATTGTTGTTCTTCCTAATAATTTTCCCCCCTCCTTTAGAGCCACTGCTTAAACTGATTCTGTAGTGATCTTTCCAGAACAATTTAAAAGTCTGATTCCATTTTGGGGAAATAAAGTTAAAGAGAGATTAGTTCAGTCCTTCAGGGATTCTGCAAAAACTTTGAAGAGAAACAGCATCTCTCAAAATTGTATAAGGATCCAATAGCTATCCAATCTAAATTTGTCGTATTGCTTTGAGCTTCCTCCTCTTCGATGTCATTTTCTTTTGTATGTTATGGCCCCGGCCAATATGATTGCCTTTTGAAACTCCCTTTTTTAAGTCTCAGAGAAGTTGTCTACATTGAAGTCTACCCAGCAAGTTAAACGTAACTACATGATATTTCATTTCTTCATCCTATATTCAGTCTTCTACTCGGTCTGTCAATTAAAATCAGAATCAGACCATTTTATCATTTATGTAAACTCTAATGGCATGTCACCCTACATATTCATCTGAAAACTCTACTACTAGATCTTTATTTGTTTCCATGTCTTATTGGTTAATTCCGTTGATTCAAGTTGAGGCCCTCACGATTTGTTTGGTTTTCGCTCATTTTGAAATAAATTTGCAGCTGAGTGCAATTCATACCTAAAGATGATGGTACTTTCGCGTGTTAGGAAATTAATATAGAAAATCTTCCATTTATAAGACGATTCTCAGGCATATACGGTTTTCCTTGTATAATAGTTTTCCTTTGTATTCCTAGATTGTAGTTATATTGATCGTGATTGCTTAATTATGGAGAGACTAATGTGTAACCTAGTTTAATTATAGGAAAGACTAATGTAACCTAAGTCTACCTTTCCAGATAAATCCCTTCCTGACATCAATGAAAAGTAATTCAGCCAATTCTCTTTTCCTTTCATGGTATCACAGCGTGAACTAAAATCCCGATCATCAGAGTAGCACTCTACCTTCTCGCAAGAATCTCTCATCCTTCGCCACCATGAATGATCTCCGAACATCAAAATCAGACGATCAAAGTCCGATCCTCTCAAACCCTTATTTCACCGACCACCCGTGATCATCCTGTGTCATTTTGATTTCCAAACCCCCGAATGGAGATAAGTACTCACCAAGGTAGTAATGACCTCGCTTTGAATGCCAAGAATAAATCGGTTTTGGTCAATGGCACCATCAAGGCGCCTTCAAGAAACTCATCCCGAAGACTATGCAACTTGGTCACGCTTGCAATGATATCAGGCATTCCTCGATCATTAACACTCAACCCTCGAAATTTCCTGCACTGTAATCTATTATACAACTGCTCATGAGGTTTGGGAAGATTTTCGTGACCGATTCTCTCTCAAAGCAATGCACCTCACATATTTGAGATCCAGCGAGAAATTGCCTACCATCGACAAGAGCAGCTTTCTATCTCAATTTATTACACAAACCCAAGAGCCAGTGATGAACTAGCTTCAGACAATGATGCGCTGTTTCTGGCACAAGCAGGATCAACAAAGATTGATGCAATTTCTAACGGTTGAATTAATCTACAGCCCACCAAGCGCGCATACTTCTCATGAATCCTCTCTTCCGTCCGCTTGCCATATTCCCCTATGTGTGCCAAGAAGAAAACAAAGGCTTCTAAGTGCGACATACACAACCGCGATATTCTAATTCCAAATACGCCACGCCGAAGGAGCACCAGATGAAAACAATCTACCGGGAATGCAAGGTTAGATCGTTCGCATCGCTTCTACAAAGTGGTCTGCTAAGATCTACGAAGGTTTGATCAAAACAAACGCAGCCAGATCTTCGAGCGCACGGCGCGCCTCTAACATTGCGGTGGCGGACACTTTCATGTTAAATGCGATCACCGCATCTGATATCCTCCGTGACACCCAAAGGCAAGAACAAGTTCCATTTTTTAACCGCCACAAGAATACTTCGGGCTAATCAAGTTTCACGGTGCAAACAAAGATGATAAATCGTTGGTGATCGAATCTCGTATAATAACTTCAACAACTCGTCTTCTAAATGACAAAAGATGAAGGTACAAGTTCTCGTGCAAATAGTTAAATCAGAAAGTAAAACCAGTTTGTCTAAAATTCCTCTCTCCTCACCGGATCATCGATAGCGGTGCAATGCGTCATATCTCTCATCTCCAAAGTCGCTCGCATGAAGATAAAAATATTTCATTGCTCCTGCATTATCATTTGCGCCGGAGAAAAGGCTAACATTGTCGCCTAAGGATCTCGCCGCTAAACTCCGCTTTACGGTCCGCGTGATGTATTATGTGTACCTACATTCAAAGTCAATTTACCGTCGCTAGTCGGCCGACAAGATACTTGAATTGTTCAAATGACATTTTTCCTCATCGTATGTTTTGCGTGATCTGCTACAAGGAGGATGATTGGTTCGGGGTAAGTAACGGATGGATTGTATTACTTAGCAGCAGCACAAGAAGGAACATCTGACCACTTCTCTCATTCATCACCAAACCACCAACCAACCCAACCTCACCACCTACTCACGATCTGCATAGTCATGTAAGTATATTTCCCATTTCGTCTCCCGAGTTTCATTGCTAAGAACTTTTAAATTTTCTAATTCACTCTTAATACCGCTGTCTCTATTTGTCCTTTCTTTGGGCAAAGCAACATCAAGTACCTTTCGGGTATTAGTAAACTCATCAAAAAACCATTTGATCTTTATTCATTAAGTATATCTTATCGTTATAAATATTCTTCACTTTCTGGTGCACATTATTTCCTTACTATTGTTGATGATTACACGCGCTTCACTTGGATTTTTCTGATGAAACATAAAGATGAAGCACAACCTCTTATAAAACATTTCTTTAGTTATGTTTCCACTCAATTTGAATCTCATATCAAAATTTTTCGAAGTGACAATGGTGGAGAATTCCTTTCACTCCAATCCTTTTTCAAAGATAACGGTGTTCTTTTCTACACTTCGTGTTTACACTCCCAACAAAATGGGGCGTGTGGAACGAAACACCGCAACATTTTACAAGTCGTGACGAGCCTTGAAAAATTCAAGCTCAACTCCCTAATCAATTTCGGAGAATGCGCCTCACCGTCGTCTCATATCATCAACCGCTTACCTTCACCCGCTCTCTTTCAAACACCATTTGAGAACGCCTTGCTCGAAACCACCCTCTTACTCACCTTGTGTTCGTTGTCTCGCTTTATGCTACCAATGTCCATGCTTTCCTATAAGTTCGATCACCGTACATTACTCAGGGATCTTCATTGGTTATCTCGTTGGACAAAAAGCTTATAAATTGTTCAATCCATCCACCGGCAGGGATGTACATTTTCATGAAAATCACTTTCTTGTTTCCTCCGGCTCATCCTCCCTCCGCCCACCTGGCCATTCTTCAGCCCACCCCTTTACCCAATTCACGGCACTAGCTTCCTCTTTGTCACACCCAATTCGTACACACTCCACTCCCGTCGCACCCAATCTGCATACACACCCACTACGCACCCGCTCTTCCCCACAATTTCTAATCTCCCCTCCCTCCATGATGAGAGCAAACTTCAATGAGCATCCCACTGCAGCTCCCCTCAAAACCTACACTCGCCGCCCTAAGGATGCACCTTCACGCCCGCTAGCCATTCCAGCGCCTACATCATCCCTTCCTTCATCTCTGTCCTTACTTTCTTCTTCATCCACTCCCTCCGACCCATCCCCAGCTCTATTTAGCTCGCCACAACCAACCCTAACTGAGCCCCCTTCGCTGCTCCACGTTCCCATAATCCACCACCAAACTACAGATTATGTATGTTCACCACGCACGCTGCTTCCGACCAGAAGACCTTAGAACTCCAATTTCTCGGAATAAGGCGAAAATCAATTTCAATTACAAAATTGTACTCTTGCTAAAAACTTAATTAATTTTCAGAGATTTGACGATCAACTGATCGCACTGGGCTTAATCCTCTCGCAAATCTAATGGCACGTGAAATTCCCCAGAATTTTTCGAGATACTGAGTCGCACTTTTCGTGCATCAAGCTTCAGCCAAATCGATTCGACGCGACTTAAAGTCACATATAGCACGACTCACGTACCATGTCGACGGAAGAGAGAACGATTTAAACTGACTACGAGAGAAGGTCGAATATCAAATCTGGGAAAAAGAGGGACACAGCTGTCATTAACTAAATCTTAAGTCACTAGATGACCTAAATAGTGAATAGTTGTCTTCCTAAATTGTTAAAAGAGCAAAAACGTGGATTTGAGTGAGTGAGGAGGATCTGGTGAAATTTTCAAGCAGAGGTTTTGCAGAGAGAAATTTTTAAACTTCTCTAGATTTGGTAAGGATCTGGATCGTCGCCATTTCTAGCATGAGAATGTTCTTACGCTGGACAAAGCACGCGTGGATCTCCGGATTGAGTTTCTTCCAAACTCGAGGTAGGATTTTCCTCGCTTGGAGTTTTTACTCCCATTTAAATGTTTTACTGAATGCTGAGCTTCGAATTTGAAAACGGTGCCACGTACTGGACGGCCCCAAACCGTGATCAATTGATATAATTTTTGAACTAAACGGAGCACCTGCGGATCGGCTTCCACGACTCCATTCGGGGTTCAAAATCGCGGCCTCGCGCAAACGTCATTTGGTGATGCACGGCCTGGGAATGACCGATCAAGTAGTTCACTAAGTGAACCGATGTTTTAGATTTTCGTGAATAGTAAACGAGGGTTTCACTATTCCCTAATGTTGTTCTCAAAATATATTTTCGTGAAAATACGCCATTGGTCGAGTCGATTTAAATTAAATTACTCGTGTATGATCATTAGCCAGCGAAATTTAATTTCTACGTTTCAAATGAGCAATTGCATAACATGTTTGATTTAGTTTTTGGCGCGAATATATTCATGTTTATATATTTGCATGATTGGGGATCGTATCAAAACACACACACAAGATTCCATACGCACCTGGAATATCCTGCGAATTACAGAGTTAAGCTTACGCACGAGCCCAAAACTGGCCTGGCAGAATTAAAATATTAATTATCTGAGCAGAAATTAATAAACTAAAAATATCAATCGTCTGAGCTACCAATTGATATTCACATCTGAGGGTAGTCCATTAAACAACTAAAAATATCAATCGTCGAGCAATTCTAATTGATATTCATCTGAGGGTAAATTCCATTAACAATTAATATATCAATCAGTTTCTGAGCGCCCAACTGATATATATACATCGGAGGTCAGTCTAATTAATAAACAATAATTTCATACAAGCGCTAGCGAGCGTGAGAGAACCTAAGTGGAGGACTCCTGATCCGAGTTATCGCGTGTATATCTGGCAGATCATGCATTTGCTTGAATGCGCTGCTTACTTCTGAATATCAGACCGCGACTCAGAAATGAAGAGTCTTACTTAAAGGCATTCTCCTACCGAAATTTTTAACACCTACGCGATCCCCCTTTTCTTGTGCATGTGAGCGCATGAGGGAGACAAAGGTCATCTCGAGGTTGTATTAGAAGAAAGCCTGTCATGGCTTTGATGTATACGTATTAATTCTAATTTTAATGTACGTATCGTATAAAGAAGAAAAACATAATAACTCTCAGTAACTATCAAGACATAAATGGGATTCATAGCCTGCGATGTATGTTTAGCATCAAGCAGGGCCCAAGTGGCCATATTGATATATATTGTGCCACACTGGACCGTCTGGGGATGCATATGCAGTGCATCGCTTGGTAGAGCCCCCTGCACAAAGAAAACTCGCCCGATTCTAAAGTCTCGCCAGAACCCGACATCCACTCAGATTCCACTCTGCCGACAAATAACTGACCCCGGCTTCTCGGCCACTGCAGACGTAGCCCAGATCGAATACTCCAGGAAATGGCCGTATCCATCACCACTTGGGTGGTTTGATGTGGAGAATAGGTATATGGAAACCTATGGATAGAAATTTGGGCTTAGGCCATAGTTGAGGATGAGCATCACCACTAGGTGTGGTTTGATGTTGAGTTAGGTATGGGATTACCTAGGAAAATCACGGGACAAAACTAGGACACTACGCACGTGTGTTGATGTGTTTTGTGTGATTGGATGAATTATTGTGTGAACATGTGAATGTTTGATGAATGGTATGTATACCATGTTATGTGTTTGGTTGTGTGTCAAGGATTAGTAAGATAGATGAGTTAAGGAATATCCGAGAAAAACTATTCGGAGTGCATCACGTGTACAAAACTAGAACAAAGGGAATAAACTAAAATAAATTGAACAAATTTATTTGGTTTAGAGAGGTGAAGGAATTTAATTTTCAAGGTTTTACAGTTGTAAAACGATTTAAAATTAAATAAATAAATTTTTCTAAATTTATTCGTTGGAAAGTGAGAATAAATTTTAAGACAAGAAAAAATTACTAAATTTATTTGATGAGAATTGAAGAAAATAATTTTCTATGATTTTTACAAGTGTAAAATTTAAGAAATGGAAGAAAATAAATTTATAAATTTATTTGAATGAAAAAAAAAAATTTAGTGAAAATTGGAAAAGAAAACAAATTTTATAAATTTGTTTATGTAGTGAGAAAAAAAATAATTTTTTCTAGGATTTTACAAGGTGCAAAATTGAAGAACATGGAGAAAAATAAATTTTTGTAAATTTATTTGAGTATTAAAGAGTATGGAAAAAAATGACTTTAGTGATTTTTAGTGATTTTTTTTTCCAAGTCACAAATAAATTTAAAACGACACACAATTGTCATGAGAAAAAAAAAAAAAATTTCGGGCTAATCAAGCTGGGCTACTCCAATTATATTGTGAAAAAAATTGTATCAAGAATACGCTAGACAAGGTAGATTTGAAAGGGCGAGCCGGGTTTAAAGTGGGATTTGTATCGCAATACAATCGCGTATCGCAAGAGGTGGCCGACGAAGCAAGGGAATCGTATCGCAAATATAAAGGTTTTAGCGGTCGTGAGCAAAGTATCGTAATACCGCCGGGCCGGCCGAGTGTATTGCAATACAATGCCAACCCGTATTTGGTGGAGGGGGAGGTTCGCCTCGTGTTTCATACGCTGGGCTAGGTACTGGGCGCTACGGGCGAGCAGCACGCTACTGGGCGCGCAGTGCAAGAGCGCCATGCCGGAGCGCGTAGGCGGCAAGCGACGCAGCGAAGGCTGGGCGGGCGAAAGGCCGGGCGGAGCGCAGCGAGGTTAAGGCGGCGCCGGCGGCGCGCGGGGCATCAAGGTGGCGCGCGGGCGCGCGGGCCCGGCGCCCGGGCCGGCCAGGATCGTGCACTCCTGCACCCGACTTGATTTTCAAACCTAAGCTGACTAGATTTTCCCGAGTCGCGAATGAACACTGCTTCATTATAAAATAAAATTTTTTAAAAAAAATAATATTTATTAAATTCAAATAAACAAATAAAATTTGATAAAATTTTCGAAAAATAAAATTTTCTAAAAATAAAATTTTCAAAATAAAATTTTTCGAAACCATATTTTTAAACGTTAAATTGATTACGTATACACCGAAGTTGGGTATGATTAGTGTCTCGTAATGGTTGCGCCTTTGTAGACACCTGTATTGGATTTTAACTACCATTTGAAAATTAATATCATACAGAAATACAGACGAAATTATACGATAGTGTAACGCCAGATAGAAAAGCGTTAATGCTAAGCACAGGATTATGAACTGTGGATTTGGGTACTGATATGAACAAGAGCCTAGAACCTTATTGAAATAAATGAATCGAGTGGTCGAATTTAACACCACTTAGGAAATGGATCGTCATTTCACGGTTGTCGTTTCCATAAAAATGCGCATCAAGAAGGACCGAAATGGAAGTTAAATGATTCTTTGCTGCTGGGCGTAATGGTGAATGGCTAATAGAGGACATCGAGGACGTCCACTGTGGTGAATCGGGTCGAGCACCACCAAGGTTTAATCGCACACTGCCGAGGTCAGAGGTATTACAAACAATGCTATAGCACATGCCGGGTATAAAGGTAGACAGAAGATCCTGGTGAACCTTCGTATGCTTAGCACAGACATCCTCCGACATTCATGTGGGGAAAAGATCCATGGTGGTAGACTATCGTCTACGCAGATCGAGAGCGTTAGAGGCTACTGAGATTACCTCCGACGCGATCTGATTCACTACCGCTGCTCTAGCCAGAGAACGAGGCAATAAATATATGACCAAAGCGACCTCTGTAGACCAGAGGAGCCGTTGTTCCTCTTAAATTCTCCCTGTGGATTAGTACTTAATTGCGATGACATATCGTGTCATGGAGGGGTCGAGATCCGTGGACCCCACCACAATGGACCTTGGCGATTACGACACGCTGGGAAATGGCGCCATCCCAAGCATTGATCACCGACAACACAGCACATTATCGATCGCGAAGATAGTGAGAAGATCACTTACATCACGACAGACTGGTTATCATGACAAACATGATATTTTTCCCAGATAGTATACTTAGCCCATGTCGTGGATGCGCAATGGGCCTGGGCTAGTGAGCCTTACTCCGGCGGACGAGGTGAGACCGCACTTAGATCTACCCTCGTGCAGTTTACGCATTGTGTGGATGTTCTTCCCAGACGAGCCACGGACTACTCCTTCACAAATGATCGTAGACTTCTGTCAGTTACACCCCGGTATTTCACTCCATCTCATGACCTCCGCATATGATGGCAATCCTATTGAGTCATAGAACCCGCAGTCCAGTTACAAGGGCCATCGACAAGGGGTTTATAAAACCG
The DNA here is from genome assembly GCA_016808115.1 of Tetrastigma voinierianum. Lineage (NCBI taxonomy): Eukaryota > Viridiplantae > Streptophyta > Magnoliopsida > Vitales > Vitaceae > Tetrastigma > Tetrastigma voinierianum. Next base: position 310,612 of record JAEQBH010004236.1, on the reverse strand, counting down.
AGCACTTCACCATGGGGCGCTCCGGCTCTATTTGGCTAAGAAGGCGGCAAGACTCGACCGCAGGCGCTGATCTATGTATGCGCTTTAACACATACATCCGTGAATCTAAGACTCCATTATTTGCGATCGAAGGATTTATTCGACTGGGCTGAGAGGAGCGAGTCTACCCAAGATGTAATCTCTCGCCGGTTACCATCGCTTGAGGGTTGTGGATACGGAGAGTCCCAAGACAAATAGCTTAGGACGCCAAGCATGTGGCACTCTTTGAGCCGCGTGATGCCCTTGATCGACGAATGCGCTAGCAAAGATTCATGAATCCTATGCATGTGGTGTTCCAACCTTTATCGATCAGCTTTGTCAGAAGTCTTCGTGGATGATATCTGACCTACTCCCATCAAAGTAGGAGCATGAGGATTACTGGAGGATTGCTTTTACAAACCGCTTAAGAGATCACGTCTGTACGCTAAGTCTGGGTGAGGGGTATGAGTTTTAATTAATGAGGGAGAGATTTTTCAACACGCGACGTTAGCATCGGAGTGCTAGTCGACCTAGAGAAGGTTGAGGCAGATGAGTTTGAGAGACCGAATGTCAACTTTCAAGATATGTAGTTCTCGGGATCGGGTGGTACGAGACACGCCCAGGAATGGATCAAGTTGTTCATACGGACAGATCGTAGGATTTCGCCACGGACATGGACTCTATGGCTTGGACACCAACATGCATAGGGTAAATCAGGATACTTAACGCCGGATACGTGTTGGTAGCAAGAGGGGAGGATCACTCTTTAGTTCTAAGAGGTAAAAGACTGCTTCACACTGGGCCAGGATCAGGCCGGATTTGTACAGTGACGGGATTTCCGTATATAGTGATCCAAGCACTCGACAATGCAACCAAGAAATGTAACATGATAGTGAGCATGGGCCATTCTCCATACCTCTAAGACGTAAGAGGAACTGGGCTTGGGCCAGGACGCTATACAAGACTTAATAAGACAATCGCCAAAGGGGCGTAGTATGGTCAAGTCGTGGATGATCGGGTTACTAGCCAGGTTAGCTGAACTCCAGTACGTATACATATTTGGTTGATTGTCGCTTGGATGGGATGAGTCAGACAACCATCGAAGCATGTCGGCATCGGCATCTACCATTGTCGTACTTAATACCTGCATCGGATTTGCGCTTAGAGGTTAAGGCCTTTAAAGAGAAGCCAAGTATGATGCTCTTCCTGTGATGTATGGTAAGAGCTGACTGCTAGGGCCTGGATTATGAATTGTAGGTCTCCGAGATTCTGGCCATGGTGAGAACCCCTGAAAGCCAAAGGCGTAAAGAGACCCTGAGATATCCGAAATTTCTGGGCTTAACGTAATAGCTCAAGCATCGAGTCAAGAGTTATGCCGCCGAGATGAAAATACACCTGACATAGCATCACGCAGATCGAGTACAATGATAGGATTCGGGGTGACCTCGAGGTTCGATACCCTTCGAAACTGTATCGCGTCATTGAGTCGCCAAGGGCCTCAGAATGGATGTCATGCGTGGCATGGATCGAGCTGATGATCCATCGGATTGTCGCTGATTGTGACTCAGAAAGTACGGCTACACACCGCAAGGTTGTCTAGTGGTTACGTGTGTATGGATTACATACGTGTTAGAGGGCATGTCATGTAACATGTGTCCCGGATCATAAGGGCAGAGGATAAACTGGCCTTAGTGGAATCTCGCTTACAACGCTTATCAAAGTAGTACGAATGGCACCATATGAGTATCAGGGATGCGAGGCCACGTAGATTGATCAAGTATTGACTAAGGCAAGAAATTCATCACCGGTCCTGACCGATTAGAGACACCTTCGGTATGAATGATACGATAATGGTTTTCTCACGCCAGAGCCAGATAAGAGCTTAAGGTTGATGCGACGCCGACCTTTTTGGGAATTCGAGTACGGCTGATCACGCTCGCGTGAACTTAAGAGAGGGAGGTGGTCAGTGTCTCATGAGCGGAAGCCAACGCCGAGGTTTATTGTAATCTTTCTGGTGATACTCGAAAGGATAGGCGCGGTTGCGTGACGGCTGGCTTTACCGCCAAAGATGTCGTGTCCACGAGGTATTTCACGCTTCCACATCTCGAAATATACCCGATCCAAATTTCATGTATGGATCGGATCGATAGAGATCGATAATCGATAAGACTTTCGAGGCTGATCAAATATGGCATTTTGGATAGCCGATCGTGTTTCGCGATCAAGACCGGAGGCTATGAGAGAAAAGTTACAGAAATTTATGGAGTGAGCCACCTATGCAATGATACGACGCAAGCCATCATCCTCTGCTATGCGGGACGGCAAGATTGGCTTAAATTATTTAAGATTTAATGACTAGTTTACATGCACGGTAGATTTACGCCAGATACACGCACGCGGTTCGATAAACATCGCTTCACCTCGTAATAAATCTTTGGCTTATGGAGAAACGCAGTTAATCTTAAATTCCAACTCTCGGAATATGGGCAAATCGCACTTCAATTACAAAATTGTAATTTCAAGTTAAAAATCCGCACTAATTCTCTAGATATCTGACATGACTTAAACTGACAGACCACGAATCCTCTCACAAATCTACTTCTAAGACGTGAAATTTCGTAATTCGAGACAAATTGAGTCAAGATCTTTTCGAGGCATCATGCTTCTCGTGTCAGAATCGATTTTCGATGCACGAAAGTCAAGATATAAGACGACTCACGCATCATGTCAGATGCAGTGAGTAAACGATTTAAACGACTAATCGAGATAAATAATATCAAACTTAAAAGAGTGGACATAAAGGTCATTAATTAAATCTAAGTCACTGATTTACTTAAATAGCCGATTTGGGCTGTCTTCCCAAATGTTAAAAGAGAGCAAAACGTGATTTGAGGATGAGGAGATCCAAGAAATTTTGAGAGGTTTTGCAGAGAGAGCTTTAAACTTCTCTCTAGATTTGCAAGAGATCTGATCACGCTACCTTCTCGGGGTAAGAAGGAGAAATGCTCCCACGCGGGACAGCTACGCGATTCTCGGACGGATTTCTTCAAACTCCTCGGCGTAGATTTTCTCCCTACTGAAGTTTTTACTCCCATTTAAAATGTTTTACTAATGTTTGAGTTGAATTTGCGCCATGGAAAATAAATGACGGCCCCAAAACCGTGGATCACCGATATAATTTTAACTAAATGGTGCGTACTTCGTGATCGCTTCCACATCGATTCGCTTCAAAATTGTGCCAAAGTATGGGTAAACGTTTTGGCTTTGCAGATGACGTCTGAATGGTCAGATCATGGTTCATTTGCTAACCACAAGCTTTGATTTTTCTAATATGAACGCGAGGGTTTCACTATTCCTAATGTTGTTCTCAAAATATATTCGTGAAAATACGGTTGGTCGAAAGTGATTTAAATTAAATTACTCGTGTATGATCATTAGCCAGCGAAAGCTAATTTCATGTTTGAAATGATAATTACATAACATGTTTGTGTGATTTAGTTTTTGCGAATATATTCATGCTTATATATTTCAGATTGTGCTGACAGATCAGATTTAAATGACACACACGATTCCATACGACCCAACATCCCAGACTATGCGTGAGTTACACAAGATGTTCAGAAAACCCGCTCTATGTTAGCCTAAAATATTAATTATCTGGAGGGTAGTCCATTGAACTAAAATATCAATCACGGAAATGTACCAATTGATATTCATCGAGGGTAGTCCATAAACAACTAAAATATCAATCGCGGGAGTGTTCTGCAATTGATATTCATCGAGGGTAGTCCACAAACAATTAATATATCAATCGTCTGAAATACCAATCGATACATATACATCTATAATAGTCTAATTAATAAAACAATACCTCATACAAGGCTTAAAGTGAAAAGCAGAGAGCTCTGAGGACTCCTGGATCCGAGTTGGTCAGCGCATTCAAGTAGGATCACGATCACTGAATCATGGTTTACTTTGGAACATTGCACCGCACTCTGTGTGGTGAGTAGCCCACTTAGTAGCGATTCTTCATCGGGAAATTTTTAAATTTCACCCCACGCTGATCCCTTTTCGTGCACAGGAGCGTGCGAGGAGACGTGTCTGCCCTCGAGGTTGTATTAGAAGAAAGCTGTGCTTGTGCTTTGATGTATACATGTATTAGAATTTCTAATTTTAATGTATGTATCAGGAGTAAGAAAGAAACATATTAACTCTCGTAACTATTGGGTATATAGCTGGATTCATAGTCTAAGATGTATGTTTAGGTACCACAGGGCCCAAGTGGCCATATTTGGATATATATTGCATACATTGGACCGTCGGGGATGTGTATATGTGTATCAAGCTGGGTAGAGCTCCCCGCACAAAGGAAACTCCTCGCCCGATTTTCTAAAGCCGTGGCGTCGTAACCCGACATCCATCAGATTCCACTGGTTGACAGTCAACGGACTCCCTGTTTCGGGGCGCTACATGACCAATCTCCTTCCCCGTCTCCAAGTCCGACTGGGGGTAGAAATTCAAGTATCCTCGCTAATTATGTTTCATATCACCGCTACTAGCCTGCACATCGCACTTTTATTGCCCGCATCGCCAAGTCACGTGAGCCTAAAAATTATTCAAGCCGTCCTCCATCCCCACGGCAGGAGGCAATGTGGTCCGAACTGTAAGCCCTCCGTGCTAATGGTACTTTGACTCTCACACTTTTCCAAGTGTGGAAGACGCCGATAGGTCATTTTCGATGGCTCCATAAGATTAAACATCGCTTCAATGGATCGATTGAGCCGATACAAAGCCCGATTAGTCGCCAAGGGGTTCACATAATCGAGGGTGTCATTATCGTGGATACTTTCTCCCATCGCTAAAATCATCACCGTCACGCCTCCTTGCCTTGGCCGTCAAGGTGGTCTCTTCACCAATTGGATGTTAACAATGCCTTCCTTCACGACGATTTTCATGAAGAGCTTTACATGTCACCGCCGCGTGGCTTCGAGATGTGGGGAGGACAACTTGGTGTCGATTACATAAGTCATCAGACATATTGAAGCAAGCATCTCAAGAAGGGTTCTCAAAATTCCTTAAGCTATTCGAAATCGCAGGTATGTCTAATCTGTGAGTCGATCACTCTTTTATTCACCGTATCATGCGTCCTTCACTACCCTCTTGATATATGTTGATGATATTTTGATTATTGAAATGATCCTCGTGAGTATTGTTTAATCAAGAAATTCTCGCGATAGTCAATTTACTCATAAAGATCTTGGTGATTTGAAGTATTTGCATTGAAGTATCTTCTTCTAAGAATGCGCATTTTCATTTCCCAAACGTAAGTATGCTTTAGAAATCATTAAGGATGCGAACAGCCAGCCACAGACTCATCGATACTCCTACGAGCTAGACGGAAATTGTCTCGATAAAGGTAATTTACTCAAAGATCCTGGTCATTATAGAAGGTTGGTTGGTAGGATTGATATATCCATCAGTTCCTCAAGGTCGATATTACATATTTCGTGGTATTATGTACTAAGCAGTGTTTGATGTGACTTGTAAGTTTGGCAATGGAGGCAAAGACTTCATGTTGTGCGCTATCTTAAGAATGCACTGCCATGATTGTTCTTCTCCTCAAATAGTGATTTCAGTCATGAGCCTATCAGGGATTCGGGATTTGTATGGATGTCCAATCACTAGAAGATCGACTCACGTTACTACTATGTCTTCCTTGGCCCTCATTAGTCTCATGGATCAACCGAAAACAAAGGTCGCTTCACCGCTAGACATCGTGCCATGACAGCTTGTTGTGAGTTAACTTGGCTAAGATACCTTCTCAAAGATTTGGGAGTATTGCATCCAGAACCTGCATTGTTATACTGCGACAACAAAGCTGCATTGCATATTGTAGCAAACTCAGCTCTTTCAAGAGTGATCATTACTTGAAATGGATTGTCATTACATCCGAGATGGCATCTCAAGATGGATCTGCTTAATAAGATTCGTGGAACTCGGCACATCAATTGGCGTGATGTCTTGACTCAAAGCTTTTAGGAAAAGATGTCTTTACTTCGAGGATTTTCAAGTTGGGGAGTACGACATCCACTCTCCAACTCGAGGGGGAGTGTTAGGAAATTAACATAGAAAATCTTCCATTTATAGAAGACGTATTCTGTGCATAACGGTTTTCTCTTGTATAACAGTTTTCCTTTTGTATTCCTAGATTGTAGTTATATTGATTGGTGATTGCTTAATTATAGGAGAGACTAATGTGTAACCTAAGCTTAATTATAGGAGAGACTAATGTGTAACCTAAGTCTACCTTCTGTATAAATCCTTCCTTGACATCAATGAAAAGTAATTCAGCCAATTCTCTTTTCCTTTTCATGACGTCATTTGTTGGATTCAGGGTTCAACATGACAATGCTAGAGGCCCCATGAAGGGATGGATCAGATACCACCCAGAGGTTGTTTACTTGTGAACATTTGAAATATTTTGAAAGTAGGGAAAACAATAGTTATTCTCCGGATTGGATTTACCTTTTAGATATACCTTGATTTCTACTCTTCCAAAGCATATATGGCATTTCACCATGGCTACGTCTTATTCCTTTTGTTAGAGCATCCTTTCTCTTCCATTCATAAATTTAAGAATGTAAGGCTCATCTTTTTTGTGATAAAAAAATTGTTGAAAGTTTGATTTGCTCATTTTCTTTGAGCATCCTTTTTCTTCCATTCACAGATTTGAAAAGAAAATGCTTATCTTTTTGTGACAAAAATATGTGGAAAGTTTGAATAACTTGTTAGATTAATTCTGTTCTCCAGGGTTTTCATAAATCTTTAAATTAAATCTACTCTCCAGCTTGGGAACAGATTTGTGCTCTTACAGTTTCAATTTGGATAAATCTTGTAGCTTTTGTAGGTTGACCCAGATGAGGTGAATGCTCTTGCACAACTAATGACATGAAGACAACAGTAGCAACATTCCATATGGTGGTGCCAAATGAGGGATAGGATGCTCCAGGGCAGCTAAGCTTGTCTGAGCTAGAAAGCGGTTGGACAAGAGTCTTCACCCAAAAGATACATGATCTCATTGGAGTCTCCACAGATGTTCCAACACCTGATATGGGAAAACAAACGCACAGGTTGAGGCGGACGATTTAATGAAAGATTTAGTTCCACTAGTTGGTTAAGTACTGGTTTTATCATGCTAGTAATATTTTTAAAAAATAAATAAGTAAATAAAAATGTTAAGGTATCTTGGCTTTAACATTCAATCATATTTGGATTTACTAGGCTTGCCTTCGTTGTTGGGTTGAAACAACAGACCATGGCATGGATATTAGATGAGTACGCGAAGTTTCATGGTTATTCACCAGCTGTGGTAACTGGAAAGCCTAATGTGAGTATATAGCATTTTTTTGGCAATATTTTATATTGAAATCACCATGATGCAATCTGTTGCCTTGGATTCTGTTTGTTTGTGTAATTTGAAAGTGATAAATTCTTTAAATTAGGATCTTGGTGGATCACTGGGTAGAGAAGCAGCTACTGGAAGGGGAGTACTCTTTGTGACAGAGGCCCTTCTTAATGAACATGGGAAGAGCATTGCTGGACAGCAATTTGTTGTTCAGGTGACCTTTTTTTATATACCAATGCCATATTTGATCTTTATGTAATTATAGTGAATGGTTATGCAGCCAAAAAATATTAAAAAAAAAAAACTTGAAATAGGGTGCCTTTTGAATATTAATTCCTGGAAACCATCCTATATACACTTCAAAGGAACGGTACCATAGAACAATGGATGTAAGGGAGAATAGCCCGGTAAAAGAGAAATAAATCATTGATTTAGAAGATTTTTCCATTAATAATGGACCTTTTTCTTTTCGGGGGTTTGGGAATGTGGTTCCTGGGCTGCCCAACTCATCAGTGAAAATGGTGGAAAGGTTGTTGCTGTAAGTGACATCTCTGGAGCCATTAAGAACAGGAAAGGAATTGACATTCCAAGCCTCCTCAAGCATTCTGTAGCAAACTGTGGAGTCAAAGGTTTCAGTGGGGCTGATCTAATTGATCCAATCTGGGTTGCTGAAGATTGTGACGTTCTCATCCCAGCAGCCCTTGGGGGTTGTGATCAACAGGTTCTTCTCGCTAGCATCTGTTTTATCGAATGTCGTTGTTCTTCTTTATGTTATATATTACAATTCAGAAATTGATATGAGATGTCAGAAAGAGAACATTTTCCTTCAAACAGAACAATAAAATGACAGAACAAGGCAATGGATTCATGCCAGCACTAAAAAAGTAACATATCCACCTTCAGTCATATACACTTTGATCACCAAGAACCAAGAGAGTAATGATTTTCTCACTCTTTGTTTCTGTTTTCCTTGTAAGGATACTCCTCAAATCCAAAAATTATGCAATGCTTTGATGCAAAGGCTCTAACTCAGTTTATGATCATCAATGGAGTTCCTAACCTTATACTGAAGACCAAATTTCCAGCATTTTAAACAACCCTGATATGCTTTCTTCTCTCTTTAAAATTCTTCTTTGGTTCCTTTTGGATTTGGGCATTTGCAACAAAGGAGTCAACTATGCTCATGATGCTTGTTATCATAACTAAATTTTCTTCTTTTTTTCTGTTCAAAGGGAAAATGCAAATGAAATCAAAGCCAAATTTATTGTTGAAGTAGCTAACCATCCAACGGACCCTGAAGCAGATGAGGTTAGTGCCCATTTAGAATTTAATGTTATGAGAAACGAAAAATGACTGCAATGCCATAACAATACTGTCGAATTCTCTTGTAGATCTTGTCAAAGAAAGGTGTTACCATTCTTCCAGATATATATGCCAACTCCAGGGGAGTCACTATCAGTTACTTCGAGTGGGTTCAGGTATCATACACGCTTTCCTCCCTTCTATAGTTTTCCTCACAGCCACAATCCATATAGAATAGCAGTGTAAGAGGGGGCATTTGAACCGGTTACTAAAAAGTTTCTTCTTTAGTTTCTTATTACTACTAACAAACCAAAACTCTGTAAAAAAAAAAAAAAGTGTGAGGGTCTAGGGCTGTAAAGAATGTTGAGATTTACAAAACCAACAATGAGTGACTATACATTTGCACAGTAGTAAAATTTGGTGTGGTTTTGTGACTTGCAGAATATTCAGGGTTTCATGTGGGACGAGGAGAAAGTAAACAATGAGCTGGACGATACGACCAACTTTTAAAAAAAACGGTCTAAAGATGAAGGAGATGTGCAGAACCCACGATCGCGATCTGCGTATGGGAGCTTTCACCCTCAGAGTTAACCGAGTCACTAGGGCAACCGTTCTTAGGGGTTGGGAAAGCCTGAAAGGATAGCTTGTCTTGAATAAAGATGAGGGAGGGAGTCATTTTCTAAAAGATGATGAATGTCATCTTGGAACAAGACTCTCCTTCATTCTTGTCCTGTGTTTGATTTGCTAGGTGCATTTTATCTACTATTTCAGTAATGGTTTTGTCATTCCCTTTATGGGCATGGTTTGATTTGTCACTGACAAGGCTTGGGAGTCATGGATGCCTTGAATTGGCATCCTAACTTTCTGTGTCCGAAATCCCTAATTTTTCTTAAAATGCTTTCTTTTCATTTATTTTATTTTGGTAGTTCTTTGTATTTGCACCTTCTTGTCTGATTAAGTGCTTACTTGTGCTAATTGAAAGTATTAAAGAAAGAAATGGTTTTTGCGACATATATATATATATATATATGTGTGTGTGTGCGTAAAAAGGTAGCGTAAAGCGAATGTGAGAAAATCTAATTTTCCGGGGGTGCCAGAATGATAATTTCTTAAAACTCGAATTTTTTCTATATTCAGATGATTTAAACGGACTTACTGCCAATCGTTTTCGCTAAATCTAATGACGGCTAAATTTTATCGAATTCTAGATAATTAATTTGCATCGCTGGCGCAACGAAACACACAAGTGGACACTTGACACATTTTGATACATGTGCCGCACGCTGCCGCGCACGAGTCAATTTGAGCTCAAGATGGGCTCACATTTGACATGCCAGAGATTCCTCCTAGACTTATAAAATCTCAAAGTAGACATAAAGGACATAAATCCAATAGAGAATGGTGAATCGACAAGTGGCAAGGAGGATAAAACAGGAATAAAATAAAAAGAAAGGAGCTTTCTCCATTTGCTTAATCGCGGCAAATGAGTAAAAGAGAAAATCGTATTTTTGTATAGAGAAGTTCAACTTCTTTGCATTTCGACTTTCTGGATCAGCTTCGCTCGCTCAAGCAAGCATGTGCTGTTCTATCGCGACAAGGGCTACGCATGTGGCACTCGCTTTGTAGAGCTTCGACAACCCTGGACGTATGTTTCTCCCACTCGTTATTTTCTTATTTTAAGAGCCTTGTAAATGGTCTGGCGGTTCGGCCATACGCATTGCTTCGTCGGTCCTAAAACTTGGGACCTAATTGTTAAATTTTGGGACCTGCTTGGATAAATTCCTGATTGATCCCGTCAGAAATGGTCCCCTTGTGTTGCAATTGTGTGTTAAATTATGGTTTGGGTATTTGGCTACCGAATGGCTAGCTGGATTTCGATTTCGTGCTGGAACCGGATGCAGCGAGTATATCATTTACGACAACCCATCAAGCCGCTTTGGGATCATAAAAACAAATTCCGCTTACTTGATTGAACCGAAAATGTCCATATGTTTTTGCATACTATTGCTTAAAAATGAATGGCTCGAGATATGGGTGGAAATGAATTGTTAATGCATATAATTAAATGTGTTAACATGATGATGAATTATATAAAAATATAATTTTGTGTGAGCCATTGGAATTGAATTATCAATTAGCCCATGTGAGCTAATTTTGATGTTATTTCCATGAATAAATAATATGCGGTAATGTGATGCTAATTTTTTGTTTATATACGCATGATGATATATTGGCATGTGTCGAATTTAAAATTAAGATAACGCATTCTTATACGCACTTAACCTAGATAAATAACAAAAAGCAGAGCTACATGACATGAAAGAAAATGGAAAATGGTTGTGAAAAGAAATTTCGCGAAGATTTTTCAAGACCATTCTAGAGTCATCTAATCAGCCTGCCATCTCTGAGGCGGACCCATGACTTGCTTCCGGAAAATGACCCAAAGAATCTCGACTGGCGGTCGTTCAACATATTTACCGAAATCCCCAGAGGAGCTCTAACAAAACCTTTGCTCTCAAACAATATTTTTCCCCCCACACTCGCCCATACGTGAGGAGTCAAATGGCGCTCGAGATTTTTGTGCGATTAGTCACATTCTCATCCATATCACGTATATCTGCCAGCGATAACGTGATTACTTTAACGCATTTATGTTGAATCATTGCACGCTAAGACTTAGGGCTGAGTAACCCATGTAGGATAATTTAACTAATGCGCATCGTCACCACATGTCGAGGGAACATTATTTCGTAATAGTGAGCGCTCGGTACACACACAGGTCATGGAGAAGAAAGCCGACATGTGGCTTTGGTATTTATTTTGTAAAACATGGCTAGAATTTAAATTTGATATATGTTGTATTAAGAGTGATGTAATCAACTCTTGAACTATTGTAATATAGTTGTTAGATTTTGGTGAGTATTGATGATAAATGTAAGCCAGCCATTTTATCGATTGTCTCATAAGGAGACACATGCACTCTGTTCGCCGACGGCCCGATTCATGGCCACAACATATATATATATATATATATATATATATATCATTTCTTAACAAAAAAATCAAATAAAACCAAATATAAATAAAATTACTTAAAATCCTAATATATTTTTTCAAAATTATATAATCATTATATCGATGAGTTAAATTAATAAAATAAATTTAAATTACCAAATAAAAATAACATGTTGGATTTAACTGTATTTTTATTTTTCATATTTTTTTTTTCTTTTACTTTTCCATTCTATTTTTTTTATTCCATTTTCTTATAAAAATTTTGAGGAACCAAACATAACCTTAAATATTATGTGTTCTAAGAGCTTGAGTAACATTGCTTTTGTTATACTTAATACCCTAGGCATGATAAATTCCTAACTGTTATATTAGAGAAATAATTGTCAAGTAAATGTAAAATAGAGAATGGTGTTAGTGAATTCATTAATTCATCTATGTTGTAGTTTTGTAGGTTTTGTTTACAAGCATTTATGAGTTGATTTATCATGTTATCGTTCTAAATATTCTTAAAACACCTTGAGTCTCCTTTGTCCTAGGGAGGCCCCTCAAGAAAAGAAAAAAAGAAAAAAAAAGAATATTTAAAATCAATAAATTATTTTTAACTCTTCAATATAAAGATAGAATAATTTAAAAATCAATTAATTTTTTACTTATATTAACTATATTTTATTTTCTTTGATATTTTTCATAAACAATCAAGTATGAGAAAATTGTTTTTCTTATATAGTAATTTTTTCTTTTCTTGATACTATTCGGAAATTAAACATGAAATACAAAGTCAAATTCAACAATAATGCACTAATGAATTGTTTTGCAACATTTGTAGGCCTTCCTATTAATGACTGCACTAAACTGAAATCGCTTTGGAAGAGATGTTTTCCATATAAAAATTCCTTGATTATATCCCTTAATGAAACAGGCAAAAACTAGCTCACACAAGAATACACAGGGCTAAATACTTGGTGAAGGGTTCTATCAATATGGAGAACCATTTCAGGTATTAAATCCACTCTTCTCATTTTCTTTTTTTTTGTTTTTGTTTTGAAAAGCTCCTCTCATGTTCTTATGGCTTCATTTTTAGTCAATATCCATTGGATGTTTACGTTTACTTTGGATATTTATTTTCTTTCTTGCTTAATAATTTCATTAATCGTAAGTTGTTTGGATATCACATTTTCTTTTGATTTTTGATTTTATTTTTAGAATAATTCAAAAATATATATTTTTAACTATCCATAGAATTTGATCACAATTGAGTGATTAAAGGCATTTGGTTCCTAATTTTGAAAACACGGAGAACAAGAAAACAAGGACAAAACGTGTTATCTCTGTTTTTCTTCTTCTTGTTTTTGTAGTGAATCAAACTGCATTTTGATTGAGACAAAAATGGAATTTGAAAGTTTAGACAATTAGGAAGCATCTTTCAGGATAAATTAACACAGTGAACTAAATTATATTAGATTTAGGAATATTTTAAACCTTTTCTATTTGAGGAATATTTTTTCTTTTTTACACTAAATGTCTAAAAAGCACGAGAAAAGGCCCCTTCTCTTCATTTTCATCATTCATGTTTCTTTGAATTTTCATGCCCTTTATATTCTTCTAGCTTTTGGTTTGAACAATGAAGGACCTGATCATAAAATGTTCCTTGAAATTGTGACGCCCCAAAACCCGGGGTGTCTCGTTGACAACCCGTCAACCCGTGGAATATCTTTGTCTCATACCGAGAGACCCATACAAGAGTAAAATGGCCATATTAGCCCATACATCACTACTCATTAAAATTACATAAACTACATACCAATAGTTCAAGAGTTGATACATCACTCTTAATACAACATATATTAAAATTAAGAGTTTAATACATGTTTTACATAATCCATGTCAAAGCCACATGTTGGCTTTCTTCAAAACGACTCCTGTAATGAGTGCCACCTTCGATCGCTCCTCAGATCTAGCTAATATCTCTAGTGGTGAGCAATGCCCAAGAGCGGAATTACCCTACTGGGTTACTCCCTACCTAAGTGCACACATGCAATGATTTACATAAACGCACACTAAGCAAATACATGATCCTACTCTGAATGTCTACATACCCAATCCCGCCATTCCCGAAACATCGACTTCACGCATGCCCAAGCCAACGCTGCAGAAAATGATCCTTTTATTTCTTCATGCTATGCACTCACACCTAATTCTTTAAAGTTCCCTGTTGCATATGAATGCATTTCATGCCATTCTCAAACCACAATTCATGCATTACGCCAATGCATCATCATGCATATATTGACAATTTTACATACTCATGTTATTCAATTCCTAGCAAATAACATCCAAATTAGCCTACCTGAGTTAATCACAATTCTATTTCAATGGCTTACATACAATTATATTTCATAATCTACACATCATGTTACCACATTAATTAGTATACATTAACATTCTTACTTTCCACACAATTCAAGCCATTCATCCTAGCAATATTCCATTCAAATAACGCGATGGACGCTTTCGGTCCAATCATCAAAATCGGGACTGCTGGCTACCTTAAACAAGCAAGGTCAGTCCGCGGGCAAATTTACTCACTAAGCATCGGGTTCCACTTTGTGGAACCGGAATCCACGCTATTTCCGCCCAAAGCACCCAATTCATAATTTAATGCAAAATTATCACACAGTCGCCTAAATGCAATCGGATCGCTCCAAACGGCCCAAAATTTCACAATTCGGTCCCAAGTTTGGGGACCCGATCAAACCACCATTCACAAAATCCCTCAACCACCAAACCATTAACAAAACACTTAAATAAAAATAAACCAAGAGGAGAAAACCCCACCACGGAGTTTTCGAAACTCCCAAAACCAAGGCTCACGAGCAGCCCTCAGTCAGAGAAAAACTTTGCTCCTCAGCCCGACGTGATCCGTCATTAACATCGTAATTCTGAGGCGGTTTCTTCTAAAAACCTCCATTTAAATTTGCATTTTCTCCTCACTACCGGCACGCCTCGTGCCCAAAAATGGAGAAGAAGCCTCCTTTGTCTCCTCATTGCCATGTCATCTCCTAATCAAGCACTGGATTTTTTATCCAATTTACTCCACCAATCATTTGATTTCCTCCAATGGCATCATGCCATGTGTCCATGGGCCCCACCTTGAGCCTTTCGTTGACTGAATCTGCACCTGACATGGCACACCGTGAGCCACCAAATGTGCCAGGTCCCGCGATTACGCCACAAATTTCGAAAAACTGCACCATGACTATCTCGACCGACTTAAATCGAATTTGGCAAATTTGGGGATTTCATGGCACGATTCCAACGCGTTCGCTTCATCATCCGAGATCTAAAAATTCCGGATTTTGACCGAAATTACTATTTTAGCCATTTTTCTAAAATTAGATTTTCTCTTGGTTTCAAGCAAAATTATGTCTCATATTCTAGCCTTGGCAAACTAATTAGTAGACTAATTAATACAGCCCAACGTAAATTTGTCTAACTTTCCGTAGTTTTGAAATCTGGCTGGAGACTTTTGTTAAATATGACAGATTTTACACTATTGGTAAAAATAGAACTAAATTTAGACTAAGAATGCATGACAATTCTTTCTTAGGGATGTGGCTGTAATTTTCTTCTTCCTTAATCCTTACCCTTATCTTTTTAATTATCCGCTTTTAGGGCTTCAAATCTTGGATTGGCAAATGATCCTTCAAAAGCTTTTAGATGAGGTATGGTTTCTTTTCTTCTTTTTTTTTTTTTTCTCTTTCTCTTCAAAAGAGGATTTGATATTGCAAATCTTAGGGGTTGTTTGTTTTTTTACTTAATGCCAAATAGAAAATTTGTTATGAATAGTGATTAATAATTTTAAGTGTTTAATTGTTGTTTTTTTCTAAAAATGAATCAATTTTTTAATTTACAAAATTTTAAATAAAAATTTTAAAATACTTGTATTTTTATTTAATTAGCTTGAAAACGAATGATGAGAGTTTCAATGGAATCATATAATATTTGATTTTCTGAGACAATATCTAAATTTTTTTCTTAATAGAAAATAACATTAAAAAGATTCAGGAAAAGCAAAAAAGGTAAATGTTTTGACCTTTTCTAATTTAGCTAAAATTTTTAAAAATTCAACACTAAGCCAAGAAAAAAAAAATTGAATGCTAAAAGTAAATTGCTTTAAGCAAAAAGGCAAAAAGGCAAAAAGGCAAAAAAAAAAACAAAGTCTGCCTTATATTTTAAAATTTTTCCCCTCGCCTTCCTTTTCTAATATTTTTGAAGATTTTGGATTGATAGTGGATATCTTCTTCTTCTTAACATCACATTTTTCTGCAAGTACGCTCGCTTTTCTCGACCCCTAATTCAGACAGCTGCCTCCTTGAATCCAAGGTGTGAAGTTGTGTTTGAAATCATAGTTGCCTCGCTTTTCCTTTTTTTTTATTCTTGCTTCCTTATTTGTTGACTGAGCCTATTTTGTAAAAAATGTTTGTTTCTTCTTTGGAATTTCGCATACACATTTTTCTGAAAGAAAGTTGAGAGTAAAATATTTCCATACAAAGGTTCAAATAAAATTTTCTATTGGTTCCATTTTTTTTCGATTGATTTACTTTCCCCTGGTTTTCATATAAAATTTGAGTAACAAAAAAAGCTCAGAATTATAGGCATCGATTGATGTATTAACTTGTGCCTAAATCATAACCACTGGCATAATCCGATCTGCCTTCACTAAGTTTTGTCAAGCCGATGCAATTGAAAATTTTCTCTTCAAAGAAAAAGAATCACCACAATTTCTAAATTCAATTAGTTTTTAGTAATCAAACTGCATTTTGTTTGAGACAAAAATGGAATTTGAAAGTTTAGACAATTAGGAAGCATCTTTCAGGATAAATTAACATAGTGAACTAAATTATATTAGATTTAGGAATATTTTAAACCTTTTCTATTTGAGGAATATTTTTTCTTTTTTACACTAAATGTCTAAAAGCCCTAGAAAAGACCCCCTTCTTTTGAGCTCTCATCATTCATGTTTCTTTTGAATTTCATGCCCTGAGCTCCTTCTAGCTTTAGTTTGAAATAACGAAGGACCTGATCATAAAATGTTCCTTGAAATTGTGCATGGTATTCTAACCTCAGCAACTAATTACTGAGACTAATTAGTACATGCCTAAACGGGGACTTGTCTTTGGTTGTTTGTTTTGAAATTAAGAGTTTTGGTGGAGTTTAATTTGATTGTGATGTTTTGAAAATCTGCAGTTTTATTTGGATTGCTAGAAAATCTGCAGTTTTTGAAAATCAGGAGTTTTGTTTAGATTGCTAGAAAATTTTGATATTTTCTTTGGATGTTTGATTTGACATTAAGAGTTTTTGTGGAGTTATGATAGAGTTTTGATTGTGATGTTTTGAAAATTTGCAATTTTATTTGGTTTGTTAGAAAATCTTTCGTTTATGAAAATCTAGGGTTTTGTTTGGATTGCTAGAAAATTTTGATATTTTCTTTGGTTGTTTGTTTTGAAATTACGAGTTTTGGTGGAGTTGTGGTGGAGTTTTGATTGTGATGTTTTGAAAATCTGGAATTTTATTTGAATTGCTAGAAAATATGTAATTTATGAAAATATAAAGTTTATGGAGTTTTGTTTGGATCCAAAAACAGAACAAGAACCATAAATGGTTGTCCGAAAAAGATCATTTACCTCGAACCAGAATAAAAAAAAAAACAAAAAAAAGAGAATGAATCCAGAAGCGAAAGCATAAATGGTTGTCGAAACCAAGACTAAGTGGACTCAAGAAGACCAAGACGATTTAATTTTGAAGAAGACCACGTGATGCCCCATTTCTGGTCCGTTGACAACCCGTCAACTCACGTAATACTATGGATGTCGGTAACCCACACCACCATGAAAATCGCAGAGTCTTCTATAATGAGCCTCACCAAAAAATACAACCTATCCCAATCACATGGCAACCAGATCCAAATATTTTACAAAGACCACACCGACCATATACAATTAAAAATGAGTAAAATGGCCAATGCGGTCATTCATACATCAATACTACTAAATTACATCAACTATTTACCAATAGTTTAAGAGTTATTACAATACTTCTTTAACCAAAAAACATATATCAAAATTTAAAGTTTCAATACATGTTCCCACAAAACTAATACTAAAACATCAAAGCCACAAGTCACCTTTCTTCTAAAAACGCCTCTAGGAGAGCGTCACTTTCAACACCCCCTACCTGAAATAATGATCCATCGACAGGGTGAGCAATGCCCAGTAGTGGAAATCTCCTACATGGGTTACTCCCCACCTAAGTGCACATGCAATGATCCAACATAAACACACACTCAAGCAAATACATGATCCTATTTGAATGTCTACATACCCAATCCCGTGTCTTGAATCCTCACTGACTCCCTCACGCATGCCTAAGCCAATGCCGAAAACCTCGCTTATTTCTTCATGGCATGCACTCACACCTAATTTTTTTAGGTTGCCCCGATGCATATGAAATGCATTATGCTATTTCCAAACCACACATGCCAATCTATCAATTTTGCATATATTAACAAAATTTACACACATACCACATGTTATTTAATTCAAACCAATAACATCAAAATTAACTCTCTTGAGCTAATCAACAATCCATTTTTTAATTCCAAAGGCTCTTCCACAATTATATTTTATATAATTCAACCTCATGTTAACACATTAAATTCCATGCATTAACATTTATTTCACACAATTCAAGCCAATTCCAACAACTCATGCTAATATATAAAACATGCATAGGCTTCAACATAATTAACTCACATAAATCATGTTATTCAAATTGCAAACTATTACCACCAAAATTAGCTCACATGGCCACTAACCAACTGCTAATTCATTTCAATCACCCAAACACACAAAAATCATTAATAACAATCCACGGAACAAGGAAACCTCAAGGTCGGCAATCGTCACTACCACACTAGGGATCTTCACCCTATTCTATCTGAGATCTAAAAACACCTACTAATTCATGCCTCGTATTTATCCCTTTAACCATCTCGCACGACCTACCCAAAGAATAAAGGCATAAGGCAGGAGAAGACCCTACTCTCGAGTTGCTCAACTCCACTAAATCGGTGTCTACGCTGCAGTCCTCTGGCTGCCATGGAGAATAACTTACGCCGTCTGCTAACCGACTGGTCCGAACGATCAGAAATCTGTAGAAAAGTAAATTTCTCTCTCTCTAAAATTGGATCCAGCAACCTACTGCATGTTTTCTCTCCATTTTGGAGAAGAAAACTATTCCCATTTCTTTTCTTATACTCATTTAACTTTTCATTAATTCCCTATCCTTTATTTTTGATTTTTGACACATGGCTTTGATTCTGGTTTGACCACTCTCTATCCTCTAACTAATCATGCAACATGTGTCACATGGGTACATGTAGTTGGTGACTTTTGTCACATCACATGTCTCTCACAAGCCGTTTCTTTATACTAAATCTCTAATAAATCTGCGTTTCTTGAAACATGAAATTCGACCGTCTTTAATTCAACGAAATTCGACGCGCACTTCAGATTTTGCAGATTCCATTCCAACTGTCTGCTGGGTCATCCGAGATCTAAAATTTCGGATTTTGACCGAAATTACCATTTTGCCCTTTTTAGAAAATTGATTTTCTGTGGCTCACAACCACATCTGAGAAGAAGAATGCTTTTAGAACCGAATTTTTAGGAAAAATTGTGTACTTGTACAATTAAATAATGACACATGGCGAAAGAGGAAGGAGAGAGGTGGTGGGAATCAAATTGATTTTTTTTTTTTCAAAATAAAGATTTTGAGGGCCAATTACATAGTGACACATGACATTTTTTAACCGATTTAGTCAATCGTTACCCGTTGTGGACCGTTATGCTTTCTCTTTTGGATTCATTCACTTTTTTTTTTTTG
This sequence comes from Tetrastigma voinierianum, assembly GCA_016808115.1. Classification (NCBI taxonomy): domain Eukaryota; kingdom Viridiplantae; phylum Streptophyta; class Magnoliopsida; order Vitales; family Vitaceae; genus Tetrastigma; species Tetrastigma voinierianum. Next base: position 290,928 of record JAEQBH010004236.1, on the reverse strand, counting down.
GATTCTAGTTCGATGTAAATGATCTTTTTTGGACAACCATTTCTGGTTCTTGTTCTGCATTTGGATCCAAACAAAACTCTAGAAACTTTAGATTTTCATAAATTACAAATTTTCTGGCAAATCAAATAAAATTGCAGATTTTCAAAACATCAAAATCAAAACTCCACCACAACTCCACCAAAACTCGTAATTTCAAAACAAACAACCAAAGAAAATATCAAAATTTTCTAGCAATCCAAACAAAACTCCTCTTAGATTTCATAACCATGATTTTCAACAAACTAAATAAAATTATGCATTTTCAAACATCACAATCATAACTCTATCATAACTCCACAAAAACTCTTAATTTCAAATCAAACATCCAAAGAAAATATCAAAATTTTCTAGCAATCTAAACAAAACTCCAGATTTTCAAAAACTGCAGATTTTCTAGCAATCCAAATAAAACTGCAGATTTTCAAAACATCACAATCAAATTAAACTCCACCAAAACTCGTAATTTCAAAACAAACAACAAAAGAAAATCTCACAACAAAAGACAAGTCCTCGTTTAGGCATGTACTAATTAGTCTCACTAATTAGTTGTCGAGGCTAGAATACCAGTCATAATTTTAGGGAACATTTTATGATAAGGTCCTTCATTGTTCAAACCAAAGGCTGGAAGAATATAAAGGGCATGAAAATTCAAAGAAACATAAAGGATGAAACTGAAGAGAAGGGGAATTTTCTCGGGCTTTTTAGACATTTAGTACAAAAAAGAAAAAATATTCCTCAAATAGAAAAGGTTTAAAATATTCTAAATCTAATATAATTTAGTTCACTATGTTAATTTATCCTGAAAGATGCTTCCTAATTGTCTAAACTTTCAAATTCCATTTTTGTCTCAAACAAAATGCAGTTTGATTCACTACAAAAACTAATTGAATTTGAGAATTATTGACTGATTCTTTTTCTTTGAGAGAAAATTTTCAATTGCATCAGCTTCAAACAAACTTGAGTGAAAGACGAATCAGATTATGCCCAAATGGTTATGATTTAGGCACAAGTTAATACATCACCACGCCTGATAACTGCAGCTTTTTTGTTACTCAAATTTTATATGAAAAACCGTGGGAAAGTAAATCAATCGAAAAAAATGGAACCAATAGTAGAAAATTTTTATTTGAACCTTTGTATGGAAATATTTTACTCTCAACTTTCTTTCGTAAAAATGTGTATGCGAAATTCCAAAGAAGAACAAACATTTTTTACAGCAAAATAGCCTACCAACAAATAAGGAAGCAAGAATAAAAAAAGGGAAAGCGAGGCAACTATGATTTATTAATAACTTCACATACCTTGGATTCAAGGAGGCAGCTGTCTGAATTAGGGGTCGAGAAAAGCGAGCGTACTTGAAGAAAAATGTGATGTTAAGAAGAAGAAGAAGATATCCACTATCAATCCAGAATCTTCAACAGAAAAACATTAGAAAAGGAAGGCGAGGGGAAAAATTTTAAAACATAAGGCAAACTTTGTTTTTTTGTTTTTTGTTTTGGTTTTTTGCTTAAAGCAATTTACTTTTTGTGACGCCCCAAAACCAGGGGTGTTCGTTGACTACCTGTCAACCCGCGGAAATCTACAAGTCTCATGTCATCAGACCCGTACACGTGCAAAATTGGCCACTTGGGCCTACACGTCATACTCGTAAAATGTATATTTTATACAAAAAGCATTTGTTTACAATTGTTTTTAATTATAATTTATACAAACTCGGGTCTCTCGCCTTAATTTTACAAAGAACAAAAATACAAGATAAGGCCGACGGCCATTTCTTCGCCTAAGATTCGGATGTCCCATCCCCAAGTGCGTCTTCTGCAGACTAAAGGGGGTCCCATGACAGTAAGTGAGCAAAGCCCAAAAGAGTGGAATTTCAGACAAGCATTCCCCACCTAAGTGCAATGCAATGACACACCAAACATACAACACATGCTAATATATCACCTGCATATATTAACAATTTAACCCACATCATGTTATTCGGCTTTATAATCATAACATAAACTTAGCTCACATGGGCTAAGGCACAACCGCTGCTCATTCCTGAACATCCCACAATTTCACAATCAACATGTTATTCACCCATGGCAACAACACACATCACACAAATCACACAAACAGTCCGTGGACTGTACAAACCACTCCAGGGATTTATTCACTCGGTCCAAATCTTTTGGAACCGAAACCCACGGCCATCCAGGCCTCAACAAATCCCCATCCATTACAAAGCCCTTAAACAAAAAGTAAAACAAGTAGGAGAAAAACCCCTACCTTTCCCGGAGTTTGTCGAAACTCCCCAAATCTGGTACCCACGCGTAGTCCTTGCCGTGGGGAGCAACTTTGCTTCTTGTCTCGCCGGAAGCCGACGGTCCGATCGCCGGGAATTCTAGAGAGAAGGTGGAGCCTCTCTCTAAAACCCTCTTCTCTTTCTCCGTCCGCCCTCTTTCCTCCCCAAACTGATTTGGAGATCGGGCCGCTATGAAAGTCCTCTCTATGCCAAGTGTCCATTTCTCATTGGACCATGGGATTACATCCTTATCCTTATCCAACCACTTGAGATTTCCCTTCAATGGCATCACGCCACAGGTCACCTATGACCCAAACCACGCTCAAGTTTGACTCTCCCATAGCCTGACACGCATGCCTTGGGCCACTCATATGCTGTTGCCCCGCACTCCTCTACGTGCCTCGAAAAACGTGAAATTCCGACTGTCTCGGAATTCGACGAAATTCGACGTAGTAGCTAGATTTCACGAGACGATTCCAGCGGTGAAGTCCGTTTCGTCATCCGAGAACTAGAAAAATTCCGGATTTTGACCGAAATTACCATTTTACCCTCCTTTAGGAATCGATTTCTCCGTGTGGTCTCACATTCTTCCTCTTAAAAGAATTTCGTCTCGAATTCCACACACATACGCATCCTACCACGTGCATATGTAACCCTACACAATCCTTGCTCATGATCATGACGATCTGAAGTGGGCCAAGTGTTCTCAGTATACTGAGACCAGTCTAGGTCACTTGAGACCCTTGCCGGTTCCACCTGCATGATAATTTCAAGCTGGGTGTCGAGCTCTCCAGGTCCACTCAGGCTCATAACAGACTCACAGAGTGCGTGATGACACCACAGTGTGTTTTCTGTCCAGGAATCACTCCACTCTTATCATGACTAGAGTCTGGGTGAGTAACCATGATAAGTATGTCCTCATCTCCGAGACCTCTCAGAGCTCCACATCACTTTCGATTCTAGAGTGAGATTTGATAACCAAATATGCGTGTGTTTTTCATCTTTTGGACGCAGAAAACCGGCTCAGAGCCTCTTATATCCACACCGAAATTTCGGAATAGCTTCCAGTCTCACCACCCCAGTCGGGACTTCTCCCGAATTATCCACAGAAAGTGGATGCTCTCGGAGTCTCACCCACCCTCACAAAGTCAGGACATCTCAGGGTCTTACGAAATCCGGGGATGGCTCCTGGGTCTCTTACCCTCCTTGGTCGGGATCATCGGTCTCTTGCACCCTTACGAGACCGGGTTGTCCTCAGGGTCTCTTGCACCCTCACGGGAAGTGGGACTCGCTCCACAGGGTCTTACACCCACGAAATTCAGGACATCTCCCCAGGGTCTCTTGCTCTACAGAAGTCGGGACTGCTCTCACGGTCTCTTACACCACACGAAATTCGGGATCTCCTCGGGTCTCTTACACAGTAAAGGATCACTCACGGGTCTCTTACCCACAGAAGTCGGGATCACTCACGGGTCTCTTACACCATATCTGAGAACTTTGGATTTCTCGGGTCTCTTACACCCATCTGAGGACCTTCGGATACTCTGCAGCGGGTCTCCTTTACCCTAACTCCCGGGTTTCTCACCCAGGGTTAATGACTCCTTTCTTGCTGTCGGCACACATTAATTTCTCTTCGATCTTTGATTGAACTATGAGTCATTGGACGTAGTCCCAGGCTCAAACTCAGCCCGCACTCACGAGTGGTGAGCGACCTCTGGAGTGCACCTGCTGGGGCTCGTGATATCCCATAGTGCCCACGTGAATGCAATCCCGAACTATCAGGTCAACTCACCTATCTAGGAAAGAACATCCATATCACGGCTTCTCTAAAGGCCTCGACCTCGCCATTCCATCTTATGAACATTAATGATGAATTATCACTGCATCTAATGCAAACAACTGCTACATTAAACAAGTGATATGGTAGAAACGTACCACACCATGTCAGACCATCGAGCGCTCAGTCTCTGTTCAAGATCTCTGCCTCTGTGATCTAAGCACCTCCATATATGCCCAGACTAGGCAGAGAAATAATATATAATCTGCTGCACGACTTCATCCATTTATGAGTCATTGCGACCTCGACCCACACTTTCGGCCCCTTTATTTCAGCCCCACTGCGCCCCGTGAGAAGGTGCTCGTCTTTCACCAGAAACTGGCTGGTTCCTCGACCGTGCTTAGGGTGTGGAGGAATGGTATGCGCGCTCTTGTGTTCTACGACTAAGCGGGATTTGTCAGCGTCTGAAATCTGGGATCCTATATGCAGGGGACAGTCGAGTCTCCTATGCCACAGTATCAGTGAAATATTCCTCTCCCCACGGCCGTGCAATCCGCCACAGTCCCCCAGCTCAGCGTGAAACGAGAATCTTGCCTGCTCGCGTTTCAGAAAGAAGGCCGATCTCCCTCTTGCTACTGTACCGGCATCAGGTGCTGGAGCATCTCGATCTCTCTATAGTCAGGCGGTCAGTCCAACCATGGAGTCCATATCTATGGCGAAGTCTGATCCTACCACCAGATGGACAACTTTAGCCATTCTCAGATCTCCCAACACCCAGGCCATGTGTGTACGTAATCATCGGGCTGCACTCTTGTGAATCTATCACGTAGTCCATCACGAGTCAATAAGCCCCACCTTGAAGCTACAGGAACTCTGGGCAGCAACGTGCCTGTGCGGTCTCACGGAAAGTACTTACCCGTGAGACGACTCCCTGAGAATACGCCGTGTCATGTAGCTTCAGGGTCTCTGAGAGTCACTGGCCCATCTCCTGTACAGACTCGCCTGGGTTTGAATCTGCACCGGTGGCCCAATCCACAGGTGAGTATCGGAGGGTGATCTCCCATGGCCTCCCGATATGTTCTGATCTATAAACCAATGGTTTGCGCGCATTGGTCCTGCTCCCATAGAGTAGGAGGATGATGTCTCACTAAACCTTTGGAGGTTGCAGGACCTTCTGACTACCTTCTGTGGCACAATGCGGTAGCATTCTTGCATGATACTGAACCTCAAATGAGGCATGTTGATCGAGAATACGGGTGTGGTGGCAGGCTGGCACCTAGTCAGGGCCGACCTCTAGTCCTCCTCGTAACCATCTACATATGTCGAATGGCTGACAAGATTCGATGATTTCATTTCAATATCCATTTTCCCTAAGGTTATAGGTTCTAACCTTAGCATTCTCCTTTTCATATCTATAGCATTATACCATGCATATAATTCATATCTACGATATGTAGTACAATCATAATCCTCATATACATCATATTACCATGTATATGTCACCTTATAATTGAAACCTGAAATTAAATGTAGTGTAAAACTAAGTAATATGCACCCATATCTCAAAGGTGTATCTGACCCGAGACATTCAACAAGATTTTTTCACATACCACGTAATTGCATTTATAGTAATTGCAATATAATTATTCCATATATTAAACCATAGACAAGAAACTTTTTGTTTTTTAAAAAAAAATTTTGTACTTTTTTTTTTTGAACCCCGCGTGGTGATGCTCATGAGCGATTGCTCATGAGCGATGTCCATGAGCGATCGGTGATGACTTGAGCGGTACGCAAAGCGATTACCTTTGCACGAGCGGCTGCCCCATGTCGCGACATCAAATCGGTGTCGCGACACCGATTTGATGTCGCGACATGGGCGGCAGTGGCTGAAGCGAAGCGATCGCCGTGACATCATTTTGATGTCGCGACATGGACGTACTGTTGGGGAGAATCGCGACATGGATTGATCTTCAGCGACATGACTGGCTGATGTGGGAGGTAGCGACATGGAATTGATGTCGCGACACACTTCATGGGAATTGATGTCGCCTGGCTGTGGCAGCCCCAAAACGGGGTGTCGTTGGCCCACCGTCCCGACACCGCGAAATCTCTGGCAAGTCTCATGTCATCAGGACCGATACCGCGGTCTGAAGTGGCCACTTGGGCTACCGTCATACTTGTAAAATGTATGTTTATACAAAAGCATTTGTTTACCAATTGTGTTAATTACAATTTATACAAAGCGGGTCTGCGAGGAATTTTACAAAGAACAAAAATACAAGATAAAGTAGATTTGGCCATTTCTTACGCCTCTAAGATCCGGATGTGATAAATCCCCAGAGTGCGTCTTGATTTTGAAAGGGTCCACGGCGGGGTGGCGAACCCGATGAGTGGATTCCCTACTTGGGTTACTCCCCACCTAAATGCAATCTGATAGCGCAAACATACAACACATGCTAATATATCACTCATTATATAATATGATTTAAATCCCATACATCATGTTATTGGAGTTTATAATCATAACATAAGCTTAGCTCGCGTAAAATTTCAGCGCGGTCGTGATTCGTCTTGGGCGACCCACAATTTCACAATCAACATATTATTCACCCATAGTGTGACCGCATCACACAAATCACCTGGCTTGAGTCAGTGGGTGCCACAAACCTCCGAGTTTGTCGCTCCGGTCCGATCTTTTGGAGCAGAAACCCCACGGCCGTCAGGCCTCGGCAAATCCCATCCATTACAAAGCCCTTAATAAAAGAAGTAAAGCAAGTGGAGAAAAGCCTACCTTTCCGGGGTTTGTTGAAACTCCCCAGTCGAGAGCCTGCCCGTGTGTAGTCTTTGCGAGTGGGGCTTGACTTTGCTTCTGTCTCGTGGCCTTAGGAGCCAGCGGTCCGTCGTAAGATTCTAGAGAGAGGTGGAGCCTCTCTAAAAACCCTCTCTTTTCTCTTTCTCTCTCCGTGCTGCTCTCTCTTTCCTCCCCCAGACTGATTTGGGAACTTGGTCGAGGAAAGTCCTCTATGTGAAGTGTCCATTTCTCGTTGAATGTGGGTTACACGCTATCCTTATCCAGCCACTTGGAGATTTCCTTCAAAATGGCATCATGCCATGGTAATCACCTATGAGCCAGGCAAGTTCAAGTTTGACTCTCCCATGGCACGACCGTGGTGCCTCTTGGAGCCACTCATAGGGTGTAGTGTCATGTTTCCATACGTTGCACCGGCGTGAAATTAGTGTCTCGGGTCGGCGAGGAGATCGACGTATGATTAGATTTCATGAGACGAGTTCAACGGTGAAGTCCGTTTCGTCATCCGAGATCTAGAAAAATTCCGGATTTTGACCGAAATTACCATTTTACCCTCCTTCAGGGAATCTGGATTTTCCGGGGTCTCACACTTTTAGCATTCAATTTTTTTTTCTTGTCTTAGTGTTGAATTTTTAAAATTTTTAGCTGAATTAGAAAAGGTCAAAACATTTACCTTTTTTTCTTTTCCTGAATCTTTTTAATGTTATTTTCTATTAAGAAAAAACTAGATATTCCAATATAAGAAAATCCGTATTATATAGTTATTAATTGAAATTCTCATGATCGTTTTCATGATAATTAATTAAAAATACAAGTATTTTTAAATTTTTATTTAAAAATTTGTTTTCTCAAAATGTAGAAAAAAAAAAATTAAAAATTGATTAATTTTTAGAAAAAAACAACAATGAAACAGTTAAATTTATTAATCACTATTCATAACAAATTTTTATTTGGCATTAAGTAAAAAAACAAACAACCCCTAGGATTTGCAATATCAAGTCTGACACCTGATCACACCCTTTATGGCGGTGTACTAACCACCTGAAACCCCAGTAGTTACTTGCGTGAGAATCCACTGGCCCAGGCGTGTTACTTCTTGAAAACGTATAAAAATTTTTCTTTTTAGAGGAGAATTTGTGATTTTATAAAATTTAGGCCCTGCGGTTGCCTCTGAGGTATCCCAAAACTTGTATATACAATTTACACTTTTAGAAACATGGCAACCAACAACACTTCTTCAAAAGAGCCTCAGGCTCATCACATTTTCGCAAAACAAAACTATGTACATACATATGCTCAACTGTACAAATTCAAAGTATTTCCTTTGATTATTTAATACAATATATACTAGAAGTTAGGAAATCTAATATATTCTAGCGTCAGGCGTGCACATTACATGGAAAAATAGTTTTAAACGATAATAGGCTAGCGACCTTAGTGAATGTACTTTATAAATACTTGCTTTTATGAAAATATCTCAAAATTACTAAAACTATATTTTACAAGACATTTCCGAAACCTTGTTTTCTTTGCTATAAAAGTTTCTAAAACTTTTCAAAAATATACTTGCTTTGCTTTAAAGTTGTAAAGCTTTTCAAAAGCTGTACTTTCTTTGCTTTAAAGTTTATAAAGCTTTTCATAAATGTGAGAGACACGGACTTATTCTTTGCCTTTAAAAGTTTCTAAATACTTTTCAAATGCTTGCCTTCTTGTGGTTGATTTTAAAATTGTGTGTAAAATGCTTATAAATCGAAGATGACCCTTTAGGCCTTTCTTACTTGATGTACCACTATTAAGCAACTGGGCTTCAGTCTTGGAGTGGAAGGACACTGCATCCTCATCACCTAGGTGGAAGGGCCTTGGCCCACATCACCTTTTCCAGGTAAATATGGTGGAAAGACCTTGGTCTCACGATCACCACATAATCTAGCTAAGCGCGTAAGGCTGTTTATAAAACATAATTTTTGCTTACTTGCTCTTTGAAATATGGTTTCTAATCAACCAATTTGCCCCCTTGAAATATGGTTTGATAATTCAAAAACCATTTGCTTGTTTAAAACTCATTTGCTTGCTTGTTTTCTAAAATATGGTGTAATAATTTAAAATCATTACCTTGTTGATTAACTCACAATCCACATTGCTTGCTTGCTTTTCAAATATGGTTTAAAATCAAAACCATTACATACCGATGTAAGCGATTTATAAATATACACTAGTATTGAAAAATGAGAGTTTAGAACACTCACCTTCCTTTTACAATAATTGGCAGCTCCACAATTTCTCATACTCCCATTTATAACCTACACATTTGATGTATTAGATCGCGCGGCGTCGGCTGACCAAGCAATTTACTGCCTTGGTGCTACAATTAAAATTTTCGAAACATGTGGGTCCCAAATGCCATTCACGGGCGCTATGGCTGGATTCTAGACTCAAGGGACTTTCGAGTCTAAAGCTTACGAAAACATTTAAAATTATATAGACTAATAAGATAAAATCACAAAATTTCGACGACTGTCGACGGTCCAGAAATTCCAGCCAGTGTCAAATGATCAAAAAATTCTTGAAATTCTAAACTCAATCCAAAAATTTATAGGTAAAATTTCACGACATCCTTGCCTCTAAAAAAAATTTCAAGTCATTACATAGCCTTTAGGCTCGTAATAACACAAGTAGGAAAATTTCCTACCTCTTGAAGTTTGACGAAACGCTAAGATATTGGTACCTACGCGTAACTCTCGTTGCGTAGTCCAACTTTGCCTTCTGTTCCTACAAAAATCTGCGGTTTGATTTCCGTAAATCTGAGAAAGAAACGAAGAGAAGAAAAATTAAAAAAGAATTCTTCCTCTCTCTCCACGCTCTCTCATGAATAAATGCGTTCCTTTTTGGGTTTTATCTTTTTCTTTTATTATTATTATTATTATTATTTGTATACATAACTTATATTGCCTCATTCGGGTTCGTTTAATCCGAAAATTTTTTACTATTCTTTTTAGTTCAATTATTTTGACAGACTTCATATATGACTTAGTTTTTCGGCTTCCAAGATTTTAAGTAAGAAATCTAGATCCACGAAATCCTTTGTGATTTATCACCTAGAAATTTGTAATGTTCAGACTATCTCGGGGTCGTGAAACTTTTACGGGTCACTAGATTTCGCGAGAAGGAATTTACTTGGCGCCGATTCGTTTAGTCATCCCAGAGATCTAAGAGAATTTTCTAGGCTTCCCACTGAGCCATTACGACAATTTATTACCTATTAGTATCCTTTTGAAATTCATAATTTGCAGCCCTTTCACCCCTCCCTTTCCCTTAATTGCCAAAAGTGCCACAATGCTTTGAAAACTTTATAATTTCATCCTTAAACAACTTCCAGTACTATGACACTCGACTAATTAAAGAAGCCCTTGGTGCACATATGCGACTCTGCGGTTATACATCCCAGTACACCTCTTGGGCAGGTGTTACAATCCTCCCTCCTTTAGAACATTTCATCCTGAAATGAACAAGCTAGAAGTCAAAGGAAAGGAAAGTACCTCATTCGAATAATTGGGGATGCGTGAGCGCCTCCGAACCTCAGCTCCGTGGTACTTCCACTCTCATGATTCTTCCATATTACTTTAACTAAAGGAATCACCTTACTCCTCAACTCTTGTTCCTTGCGATCTCTGATATTTGCACAGGAGTGTTTCCTCCTCGTCAGTTCTCCTTTAGTTTGGAAGCTCTCTCGGCCGCATGTGAAGGATGCGGGATGTACTTCCCATGCTGCTCCCGACCTGTGGAATGTGTCTTAGATCTTGTAACTCTGGGGTAACTTCCAACTTGTAAGCCCCTACGGCTGACTTGCTCACAATCTCAAAGGTCTATAAATTTGGTAGGCGCCTAGCTTATGGAAATCTCAAAACACCCTTCGAAATCTTGAAAGGCTGGAGTCCCCATCTGAATTGCAAGTCTTGTACATCTTGGTACTACTGGATGCAGTAGCAGATGAAGAATCACGCCTCTTCCATAATGTCTCTCTTATTTCATACCCTGCGCACACACATTCTCTGTCCTTTCACTATCATGGCGTCATCTACGGTTGAAACTACCTTTCTTTTCCACTTTATCCCTTCCTTAGCAATCATACGTGGATCCTATGAGCACCTGCACAAATCTAATCCACTAGGAGGTCTAACATGAAATGTGGCTAACAATGCTCACGAATCCTCGCCTCAATATCACCCCTAAAGTTCGGATCCACCACGCGGTGGAAGATAACTTTGATCATATGGACCGAGCTCTTGGCCGCTATAAGTATCTGCTATGACATTGGCTTTTTCCTAGATGGTACTCAATAGTACGATCGTGATCATAAATCATTCAAGCCATCTTCTTTGCCTCATGTTTGCTCTTTTTGGTGAAAATATGTTGAAGACTCTTATGATCGAGAAAAGATCTTGCAGGAGCACCATATAAGTAATGTCTCCCATATCTTGGAGCCAAACACTATTCTTGCAGAAAGCTCTAAGTCGTGTGTGGAGTATTCTCCTCCCATGCTTCTTTAGTTTTCTAGGCATATGCAATCTTATATCATTCTACATCGAAACACCAACGGCCCTCACAGAAGCATCACGTAAACCCGCAAACCCATCTCTCCCATTGAAGTAGCTAAATTGGGGCCCGAAGTCAATCTACCCTTAAACTCCTCAAAACTCTGTTGGCAGGCATCCACCTAATCATACTTGACATCTTTCCTTATCAGCTTGGTTAGTGGGGCTGCTATCTTGGAGAACCCTTCAACAAACTTCCTGTAATACCTAGCTAAACCAAGGAAGCTTATGGCCTCTGACACATCTTTGGCGGTTTCCAACTTACCCGACTTCTATTTTTCTAGGATCCACACTCCCACCCCTCATTTGAATCACGCGACCTAGGAATGCGATCTTGTCAAGCCAAAGCGCGCCTTTCAGCTTAGCACTGGCTAGCAGCTCCGCCCAGAGTGCGCTTGACACAATCCTCAGGTGCTCTGAATGTTCCTCTGAACTACTTGAATACATTAAGATATCATTGATAAAAACTATGACAAACCTATCCAAATACGACTGGAATACCCGGTTCATCAAATCCATAAACGTTGCCAGAGCATTAGTCAAGGCAAACGACATCCCCAGAAACTCATAATGCCCGTAGTGTGTTCTGAATGCAGTCTTGGGTACATCACTCTCATGCACCCTCAACTGATGATACCCTAACCTTAATCTATCTTGGAGTATACTCGAGACCCTTGGAGTTGATCGAATAACTCATCGATCCTAGGGAGTGGATACTGATTGCGGATGGTAACTACCATTCGATTTTTTTGTAATCTATACTGGCTGCAAGCTCCATATTTCTTTTCACGAAGGCTGGGCTCTCCCGGTGGGGATATGCCGGTCGAATGAGATCCCTTACTCAGTTCTTGGCCCGGGTCTTAAGCTCCTCGACTCTACTTGAGAGCCATCTATGGGAGAATGGAAATGGGCTCGATGCTTGGGATCGAATCAGTATGAACTCCACTTCTCTATACGATAATCCAGCAATATCATCTTGGAATCTGTTTGGGAACTCTCCTAACAAGCTTTGGAATCTCATCTACTGAGGTCCCATCGCTTCCACATCTCCACCTGAGCCCGGATATTGCGGCTTGACCCTTACGCGGCATTCTGCGTTCGCATGGTGGAGATCATCTTTGGAAGATAACTCTCTACGTATTCCTCTTAACTTCACCGCTAATTTCCCTGGCCTATGCAAATTTACTTCCTTTTTATAACAATATAATATGGCTACATGTGAGGCGTAATCCACATCTTGAAAACCACATCAAAAATCCCACTCATATGGGCATAGATCCATTTGGGAACTCCATCTAATCGAGAACTCTACTATCTCGACTACTGCATGCGAGACTAACGGATCTCCTCTTGGAAAACTCTCATCGAACCTTAATAATTTGGTCTCTCTGTATCCTTCGGGGCACTACCTCTTGCCTACACCATGGCCACCTCTGCACTGTTTTTGCCACTGGCCTCTGTAGCAAACCTCTCCTGAAGACCTGCAGGTGCTCATCTACCGGTGCTTTGGGGTGGCTAGGCTTACACTGCGATGTCTCAGCACTAAATCAGGGACACTCCCTAATGAAATGGCCTTCCGGCCCTGGAGTGGGCCTGCAATACTATATCTTTTACACTCCCTAAAATGTCGCCTCCGATACATATCACAAATGGGAGGAATACTTTGGGTGCCACTGCTAGCAACCGGGGGCCTCACTGGTCCCTGACTAGAGGTAGCTCCCCGACCTGCACCTCGGCCTCTATAACCTCTACCCTTGCTTCTCTTTTTGCTGGACTGACTAGAGCTGCGAGAAGTGCGGTGCACTCCTGCACTTTCACACTTCACTACGATACACTTAAGTAGGTAGTACTTTTCTCAACCCTCGGAGCGACCTTAACTAGAATCCCAAATACATTCTGGGAACCACGGACAAATGAACTGATCGGTGCGTAATCACCGCGAAATCGCTTGCGCTAGGACTTCATCGGCTGAATATATGGGCTTGATCTCCTTAACTACGAGAACCTCTTCTCATAATCTGACATGTTCTTCTGCTCTAATCTGAAGAACTCCTCAATCTTCGAATCCTTGTGACTCTGAGGAAAGAATCGGTCAGTAAACTCTTGCTGAAACTGGTCCCATGATATACCATCAGGATACCTCCTATCCACGGCATCCCACCAATCCTTAGCCCTGTCTTCCATCAGAAAACTGGAAAACAAGACTCTTTAATCATCGGAGTGCGACCCGTAACTCCGTAAACCTTGTTTACTGCATTGCTCCTTAACGGGCTGCCTGCGGATCGCCCACTTTGCCGTCATATGGCTTAGTGCCCAGCTTCTGTGCTCTCTCTATCGACCTCGCAGGTTCTTCAAGAACCTCTCTAGGTAGCGGTTGAGGCTGCGATTGCTGACGAGTCGCTATGGCCATTATCTGAGCAATCTGTGCCACCTGCTCTGCTGTAAACAGTCTTGGCACTTTGGCTCCCCACAGGTGGCAGATGGTCCAGCGACCCCTGTGTTGGAGAATTTGTTGATTCATGGAGTAGTAGTGGAACCAACTACGTGCTCCACTCTCGGAGTCTTGCCAAGGCCTTCGAAAGCCTGCGGAATGACTCTCCCCAAGGCGACCTCGCGTCCTCTTTGCGACATAGTGCTGTATTTGCAAAAAAAAAAAAAAAAATCAATTGTTTAATACTTTGAAACACCTCATATGTATGTACTTTGAGTTTGAAAATGCATGGTTGCCAGTAGTGTAAAATAGTGTATACGAAAACTACGATGTTTAATAATTCAGGTTTCGTAAGAACAGGCTTTGTTAGCAACTTGTGTTGGTATCATTTCTCCTCAAGCCTTAGGTTATCATATACCTGGGCTCTGATACCAACTTGTGTTGGTATCATTTCTCCTCAAGCCTTAGGTTATCGTATACCTCGGCTTTGATGGCTTTTGTCACACCGCCCATTTACTGGCGGCGGTGCGCCACCACGAAACCCACCCAGTTACTTTCATATTGAAATCCACAATGACGAGACGGTGTTCCTTCTTTGTTCCGTATAAAAATTTTCTTTTCTAAATTTGTGATTTTATAAAATTTAAAATGACATATGGTGCATCTGGACTATATCCCAAAGCTTTGTATACAATTTGCACTTTTTAGAAACATGGCAGCCAAATGACACTTCTTCAAAGAGCCTCGGGGCTCATCCACATTTAAATAAAACAAAACTATGTACATACATATGCTGTTATTACAAATTCAAAAGTATTTTCTTTACAAGTTGTTAATACAACACTTATACTAGAATTCAGAAGGGAATCTAATATGTCCCGGTCGTCTTTGTACACGGACAATAGTTTTAAACGAGAAAATAATGAAATTACTTGAGTTGGTAGGTGTATGCTTTATAAAATGCTTGCTTTTTTGAAAATATCTCATTGGCAAAGCTATATTTTACAAGACATTTCGAGAAAACCTTGCTTGTTTGCTATAAGTTTCCAAAACTTTTCAGGCGCTTGCTGCTTTAAAAGTTTCTAAAACTTTTTCAGCGCTTGCTTTCTTTGCTTTAAAAAGTTTATAAAACTTTTTATAAGCGAACACAGGCCGACGCTTGCTTTAAAAGTTTCTAAAATCTTTTCATAAATACTTGCTTGCTTACTAGTGGTTGATTTTAAAGCGTGTAAAATGCTTATAAATCCAAGATCCAGCCCTTTGAGCCTTTCTTTACTTCTTTGTACCTAGTAAACAGAACTGGGTCACATCACCTAGGTGGAGGCCTTGCCCACATCCCACCTTTTCCGATAAATATGGGTGGAAAGATAGCAGTGCGTCGCGTAATCTGGCCAGCGCGTAAGGCCTGTTTTATAAAACATAATTTTTGCTTGCTTGCTCTTTGAAATATGGTTTTATAAATCAAAACCATTGCTTGCTTGAAATATGGTTTGATAATTCAAAACCATTGCTTGTTTACTAAAACTCATTGCTTGCTTGTTTTTCAAATATGGTTTAATAATTTAAAATCATTGCTTGTTTGCTTGCTTTCTAAATCACATTGCTTGCTTGCTTTTCAAATATGGTTTAAAAATCCAACCATTACATACCGATAATAAAACGATTTATAAATATTACCTTTAGTATTGAAAAATAGAGTTTAGAACCTTCCTTTTACAATAATTGAGCCGCGACTCCACAATTTCTCCCGCCTCGCTATTACCCTACATTCGATGTATTAGATCGCGCACGTCGACACAACGAAATTGCACACTTGGTGCTATAATTAAAATTTTCAGAAACTATGTGGGCCCCAAATGCCATTCACGGGCATATGGCTGGGTCCCCAGACTCAAAGGGACTTTCGTAGAGTCTAAAAACACCAACATTTAAGAAGGTATGTCAGACTTGTCAGAATAAAATCCACGAAATTTTAACTTGGCTGTTTAACAGGTCAAAGTCGGCCTCGATTATGCAAATAGTCCCGAAAAAATTCTTTAAAATTCCTAAACTCAATCCAAAATTTTGGGACTAGAAATTCTGACATCGTAGCGCTAAGAAAATTTAGTAAATTCATGCCCAGCTAGGCTCGAAATAAAAAATAGGAAAATTCCGCACCTCTTGAGAAGTTTGTGAAAGCTAAGATGTGAGTCACCTCTGGCGTAGCTCTGTTAGCATAGTCAACTTTTCTGCCTTAACTTCTCAGGCAAAAATCCTCACGGTCCGATTTCGTGAATCGAAAGAAAGCTGAAAAGAAGAAAAATTTAAAGAATTCTTCCCCTCTCTCTCCACGCTCTCTCCGTCGGTCGAATGCAGTGTTCCCATTTTTGGATTTTATCCTTTTTTCTTTTATTATTATTATTATTTGGATACATAACATATTGCCTCATTGGTCATACGGTCGAAAAAATTTATTCTTTAAGTTCCAATTATTTTAAATGAACTTTAACTCAAGTCATTTCGACTTACAGATTTTCGTAAAAATCTTGTTCCTAGAATCACTACGATTTATCACGAGAGTCGGTAAAAATGTTAGTATCTCTCGATTTGTGAAACTTTCTGTGGATCACTAGATTTCGTGAGGCGAATTTGTCTTACGATCCGTTTAGTCATCAGGATCTGAGAATTTTCTGAGCTTCCTGAACCATTATGACAATTTATTATTAGTATCCTTTTGAAATTCCATGATTTGTACTTTCACCCCTCCACTTTGCTTCATTACAAAAGTGCCACAATGCTTTGAAAACTTTTTAATTTCATCCTTAAAAATAACTTTCAAAAATACTACCATGGCACTCAAATAATTAAAGAAACCCTTGGTGCACATATGCGACCCTACGATTTGGTGCCGTACACCCTCTTGGGACGGGCATTACACCCCACCTACTGGCGGGTGGGTGTACGGCCACCCATAGAACCCCAGTAGATTTACTTCCAGACTGAGAATCTGAAGGCGGGCGAGTGGTTGCATACGATATGCAAAACATGTATGTATCTGAGTTTACACTTTTTAAACATGGCAACCAACAACACTTCTTCAAAAGAGCCTCAAGCTCATCAGATTTTCATAAACCAAAATTATGTACATACAAATACACAACTATACAAGTTCCAAGTATTTTCTTACAAAAGTTTGTTAATACAACACCCATCTTAGAAGTCGGGGAGAATCACAGCCATGTCTAGCGTCCCAGCGTGCATGTACCTGGAAAATAGTTTTTAAAATAGGAAAATAATGAGCTAAACGAGCTCAGTGAGTGTATGCTTTATAAAATGCTTGCTTTTTCTGAAAATATCTCAAAACTGTAAAACTATATTTTACAAGACATTTTCCAAAAACCTTCCTTGCTTTGCTATAAAAGTTTATAAAACTTTTCATAACTTCTTGCTTGCTTTACTTTAAAAGTTTCTAAAACTTTCATAGATTGCTGCTTGCTTTGTTTTTCTTTAAAAGTTTCTAAAAACTTTTCATAAAATGCTTGCTTGCTTACCAGTGGTTGATTTTAAATTGTATGAAAAATTCTTATGAATAAAGATCAACCACTGGAGACATTTCGCTTGTCAGACCCTCAGTAAACACGGAGCCCTCGGGCTTCAAATCGTGTCAGTGGAAGGACCTAGGTCCACATCACCTAGGTGGAAGGGCCTTGGCCCACATCACCTTTTCCGATTAATATGGTGGAAAGACCTCGTGTCTACATCACCATAGAATAGCTAGCGCGCTAACCCTATATACCCCAGTACGTGCCACGGTCCCCTTTAATATGCCATGATGCATGAACTAAGTTTGCCGACCAGGCAAATCTAAATGCAATGAATGATGTCCTAACTTCAATGCAAGACGCATTTTAATACCTCCGACCCGCATGTCATTAAAACTAGGATTTCTTATGATTCGGCTTTATAAAACATTACTTTTGTTGTTTGCTTGTTTTTTTGAAATATGGTTTTACAAATCAAACCATTGCTTGCTTCTAAATCACATCGCTTATTTATACTTTTCAAATATGGTTTACAATCAAACTAATACATTTGAAATATGGTGTAATACTTTAAAACCATAACATACCAGTGTAAACGATTTATAAACAATACACTAGTATTTAAAATGTGAGTTTAGAACACTCACCTTTCTATTACACAATTGAGCACAACTTCAAATTTCTCCCGCTCCACTTTTACTCCTACACATTCGATGTATTGTAATTCACTACTACATCGCAGACAACCAAGCAATTTGCACACTTGGTGCTACAATTAAATTTTTCAGAAAATATGTGGGCTCCAAATGCTATTCACAGGCATATGGCTAGATTCTATACTCAAGGGACTTTCCATAGAGTCTAAAAACACTCGAAAACATTTCAAATTTCGTCCCAATCGGTCTGACATAACTCAAATTTCAACCGAACTCGCCCTAAAATAAATTCCGAAATTCACTGGATCAGTTCAAAATAGTGCCGAAAATTCCTAAACTTAGTCCAAAAATTTTGGGACTTAAATTTTACAGCATCTCACGGCTTCCTTGTACCCCTGCATTACATACTTTAAAGAAATAACACAAGTAGGAAAATTCCCTACCTCTCGAGTTCGACTTAAACGCGCAGATTTCCTGGGTGCCCACGCCGTAGCTCCCTGCCAGGACGCCCAAAACTCGGGGGTCCATTGACAACCCGTCAACCTGCGAAATAATCGTGAATGTTGGGTTACTCGACACCATGAAACGGCAGTCCCTTTGTACAGTGGAACTCTACCCACTCGCATACAACCCGTCCCAAGCAACATCATAAGACATATATATGAGTAAAAACGGCTACTTGGGCCCATAATCCAACACTCATCAAATATACATCCATTAGTATACTCATAGTTTCGTTGAGTGTACTTTACTCTTATATAATGACATATTGTGTTTACAACATCTCAATACTTGTATCCAACTACACAGCGACAACCCCATTTCTCTTTCTCGCATCGGCCTATGTGATTACGAGCTGCCTTCATGCGCCCGTACCGAATACGAGGCCTCGACGTGAGCCAATGCCCGCAGGGAATCACCCTAAATGCTTTTCTCCACCTAAGTGCATATGCAATGCTCAATGTAAACACACATTCGTAATGCAAGGATTCCACTTTGAATAGCCTACACGACCAACCTGTCCTGCGCCCACCGACTCCCTTTCACATCCGCTAAGCCATGTATGAGAAAAATATCACTTTTCAAAACAAAATTTGTTGTTTTTGAAATTACACTATCGAACGTGTTAATAAAAGTATGGGACTACCCTCCGAGGCGAATGTGTTGGAGAACCTTCCGAAACAGTCATGGTCCTCATCCGAAATGATTTGTTGGACCGTCTCCCAACCCCATTCTCCGGAAATTCATCATGTGAAATTCCTTTCGCAACCATGTTCATTTTTCAGAAAATTCATGTCATGCACTCACACCTAATTACTAGGTTACCCCATGCATATGAAATGCATTATGCCATTTCATGTCATTCATGCTAATATATTCACATACATATATATCTTAACATATTTAAATCACATACAACATGTTATGTAATTTCAACACAATTTACACCAATGTACCAATTTTGGTCAACCATCACCCAAATTAACTCACTTGAGCTAATCACAAACTCATCTCCAATGACCTACACACACAATTATATTTCATATAATTGTGACCTCATGTTAATACTCATTAAGCTTAATACCTATTGATTTCTACACCACACCAACTCAAGCCATTTATTTCAAACAATTTCCTACACCCAAAACATGGTAACAAACACAAGTAATTCAATTTGAATTACTCAACCAAACACATTTTCTCACAAAATATTTTGTGAACACTATTCATGTGAACAGTAAAACCCTCGGGTTATTGTTCATGACCACTCATCCAACATCGGTTCCACGTTGTGAACCCGAAATCCATGGCCAATTTCGGCCTCATACACATCAAAGGATAATTTAATGCATCAATCACAACACAAACAAATTTCCAAACAGTCCATACTAGCTTCTGTGGATCGCCCATACGAGCTCCAAATTTTTAATACCTGTCCCAAGTTTGGATCCGATCAAACGGTCGTTCAAGGCCTCAACCCAACTAAAACATCAACAAAGCTCTTAAATCAAGAGTAAACTTTTTTTTTTTTTTGCGGATAAAATCCCTACCTCATGGAGTTTGCCTAAACTCCTCAAAACCCTAAGACCCATATCAGTTGCTCTCGCTGCGTAGAAACGACTTTCTTCTTGCTCAAGAAACTACCTACTTGACGCCTCGGATCTTAGAGAGAAGTCACTCACTCTCTCACTAGAATTCAAAACCTAAGCTCACGGCATCTCCCTTTCTCCCTTCACATTTTTGGCTTCTTTTTGAAGGAGGAAGATGACTCCTATTGGCTATTTCGTCCTATTATCATTAAACATTTCAATAATGCCACCTCATGTGTCCCTAAGCTCGATTTCTAAGACTGGGCATTATCTCGACCGCCCATTTCCATTCTCTCTCTACTCATGCAACATGTGTCACACGTAGCTTGTGTTATGTTGACTTTTGTCACATCAAGATTAGTTTTACTGCGACCCGATACTCATGCCTGAAATGTGCAAATTCGACCGCCCTTAATTCACAGTAACCAAATCAAAGGCAAAATCGTAATTTCGGTCAAAAATCTGAAATTTATTTTCTAAATCTTGGATGACGAAACGGATTTCATCGTTGGAATCGTCTAGCGAAATCTAGCTAAAGACGTCAATTTCGCTAAATTCCGAGATACGGAAGCTGGCACGCTGAGGCATCACAGACGTGTCAGAAACGATATGTGAAATGACGAAAGTCACCTATAACAGGTACTCATGTGACACAAGTTACATGAGTAGAGAGATGATGAAAATGGGCGATTGAGATAGTGCCAAATGTCGAAAATCCAAGCTTAGGGACATAATGGTCATTATTTAAATTCTTAATGGGAAAAAGACAAAATACCAAATAGTGGTTGTCTTCTTCAAAAAGGGGCCAAAGCCAAAATGTGGGAAAAGAAAAAGGGGACTTACAGTGAGCCAAAAATGGAGTTTTTAGAGAGAGAGAGAGAGAGAGAGAGAGAGAGAGAGAGAGAGCAGAGAGAGGAGCAGAGAGAGTTCTCTCAGAATTTTCTAAGTAAATCGACCAGCCTAACTACTCCAGACAAGAAGGAAAGTTGCTCTACGCATCGGCGTCACTGGGCTCCTGGGCTTTATGAGCTACAAACCCGCGTGAGGTGGGTTTCATCCTACGGTTTTACACTTCATTTAAGTGTTTTGTAACGCTTTGAGCTCGGGCTCGAGGTCGCGAGGGGCCGTTTCTGACGGCCCCAAAACTCGGGAAAGAATTGTTGGAATTTTGAGACTTTTTGATCATCCGTGATACTCCAAAACCGACAGCTGTTTGTGTTGGAAATTAAGCATTAAATTGTATGTCGTATGTATGAGGTCGATGGAATTCTGGGCTCCACCAAGAGGAACCACAGGTGAGATAGTCGCCCGTGGACAACCCACTGCTTCTCGCTTGGGACCGTAAAAAACAAATCCCAGCTTGTATGAAATGGACCATAAATGTCCATGTGTTTTGGCATTGGAATTGTTCTCACGTGAGTGGCTTCAAATGTTGATCAAACAAATTAATAGGTTGCTTTTGAGGTGTTAATATGATGTCACAATTATATGGAATATAATCAGGTGTGCCATCGAGATGAGATCGTGGTTTAGCCCAAGTGAGCCACCTGGGTGATGGTTGATATCATTGAACCATACTGGTGTAATTGTAAATTATGTAAATATATGCATGATGGTATATTTGCATGTGTTTTATATATGTGTGAAATGGCATAATGCATCCTTCATATGCACCGGGTAGCCTAGAAATTGTGTGAGTGCATGACATGAAAAATTGAAAGAAAACGAAAACGTTTTTGAAAGGAATTTCATAGATGAATTTTCGAGAACGGGCTTGAGACGGCCAAATTGTATCATTTCCTTTGACAGGACTATGACTGCTTTGGTTCTCCAACACATTCTCCTCTTGAGGGTAGTCCCATATTTTTACCGATACTTCAGAGTATAGTTTTGAAACAACAAGAATTGTTTTGAAAAGATGTTTTCTACATATGGCTTTCAGTAAAGTGTGAGGGAGTCTATGAGGACTCCTGGATGGTCGTCATTTAGATGGTTCAAGTAGGATCACGAATTTGCTTGAATGTGTGTTTACTTGGAGTATCAGAGATGTGCACTTAGGGTAGAGAGGAACCCACTTAGTGGTGATTTCTCTCCCACTATCAAGATCATTTTCACCCCGTCGATGGGAATTATATTATTCTGGTGATGTGTGAAAGACGGTGAGATCTACCAACATAGACCGCTTAGAAGAAAGCCGGATGTGGCTATTTATTTTATGATACAATACATGTATTAGAATGTTTTAAACTTTTAATATATGTCAGATAAAGAAAAATTTAACTCGAAACTACGTGATATAATAGATGTTGATGAGTATATTAGTAGACGGGCCCAAGGTCGCTTTCACTCATATAAATGTTATATTGGATTGTTCGTGGGACAAAGCTTGTATATGGGTGAGCTCCCGTACAAAAGGAGGACTCTGCCCGATTTTCGTGAGAGAGGCTCCGCCACCAAATCCACGAGTGTTTCTCGCGGCCGACGGTAGTCAATGGACACCCCCATTCACACGCATGATACCCCTCGACCTCAAATCTATCTCGAGGACACTCGAGACCTCGGAGCCGACAGTTGAATAACCTTACGATCCTAGGAGTGGATACCGAACAGGGATGGTAACTTTGCTCAACCGCCTATAATCTATACATAAATCGCAAACTCCCATCTTCTTTTTTCACAAAGAGAACTCGGGATTCCCTACGGGGATATGCCTTCTACCGAATAAATCCCTTTACTCAACAACTCTTCTAACCGAGCCTTAAGCTCCTCAACTCACAGAGCCATCCTATAAGGGAGGAATGGAAATGGGCCTACCCCCGGGATCAAATCAATGGTGAACTCCACTCTATCCGAGGTAATCTCAAGAATATCATTCAGGGAATACATCTGGGAACTCTAAAAACTCGGAATCTCATCCACTAGAGTCCCCTCCTTCCTCGTCTCCACCACATGCTCGATAACCCTAACAACCCCATGCAGATCCTTCTACCGCTACGGCGCATCATACCCGAAGCATAACTCTACATATCTCCTCGAACTTAACTCTAATTTCCCGGTCTATGCAACTTTACTCCTTTTATAATGCTATAGTGGCTCTATGGGGAGATAGCCAATCCATGTCGAGAACCACATCAAAATCCCTCATATCTACGACCATGAGATTCGCTGGAAACTCTTGTCCCCCAATCAGCACTCTACTATCTCTGACTACTCTGTCTGAGACTAACAGATCCTGGAAAGGAAACTCTCATACAACCCTCTAATGGTCGGGTCTCTATTTGGAAGCGATCTAAGAAAGGCCTGGATGCAAATGAATGCGTGGCTTCTGGGTTCACTAATGTATATGCATCATGATCAAGGATAGAAATAATACCAGTAACCACATGGGGCACGCATACGCATACGCATCCTGTTTGGAGTCCACCGGCATAAACTTTACACAACTAAGTCACGGGTCTCTATGCTGCATCCACGGGGGCACTACCTCTGCCTCTACCCATTTATCGCCTCTACTGTGGTACATAGCAGCTACTATAGCAGAAACCTCTCCTTGAAGACTTCTGAGTGCTCATCTCGGGTGCAGGAGTAGCTATGTAAAACCTGAGAAAATTATAACTTTCTTTAAAAGGGCAAAATGGTAATTTCTGTCAAAATCTAGAATTTTTCTAGATCTCGGATAAAAAAATGGACTTCACTGTTGAAATCGTCTTTTAAAATCTAGCTACCACGTCGAATTTCGTTGAATTCGTGTGATCGGAATTCTTGGCGTTTTTGAAACAGCAGGCGTAGTGCGAGGACATAGCACATTTTGAGTGGCTCACTTTGATTATTGCCACGTGTCGAAGCTCAAAATGAGTGACTTGGAGCTCAAGTGTGGGGCCCATGGGTGACATGTGGCATCTCCCTAATTGGATAGAAATCCAAAGTAGAGTGGATTTAGTGGATAAGGGTCCTCGGCCAGTTAGAACTTGACATGTGACGAGTGAGGAGACAGAAATGAGAGCTTTCTTCTCACGTTTTCTTTGGATCGAGGCGGTGGAGAAGGGGAGAGCAGATTTTTCAAAATGGTTTTTAGAGAAGTACGACTTATCTTTAGATTTCCGACTTTGGATATCCAGTCGGCCGGACCCAGAAACAAAGTTGTTCTCTGCGGCAAGGAGCTATGCGTGGGCGCGGTTTTAGAGTTTCAACAACTCAAGAGGTAGGGAGTCTTCTCCTACTTGGTTATTTTTCGGTTTAAGAGCTTTGTGAATGATTTGGAGTGTTGGGCGTGAATGGCTGTTTGGTCGGTCCCAAAACATGGGACCTAATTGTTGGAAAATGTGGAACCAGTTTTTGGAAGAGTTTAGGAGTTATTTAGATTGGTTTATTAATGATAATTTATCACGATAAATTATGGTTTGTGTGTTTTTGAGCAAGAAATGACCATGGATTTCGGTTCCACAAAGTGGAACCGATGCTTGGTGAGTGGGTTGCCCACGGACAACCCATTGCTCGTTCGAGGACTGTTAAAAATAGTCCCGATTTGCTTGGTTGGACCGAAAATGGTCCATGTGTGTTGTAAGCAAAATATTGCTTGAATTGTGTGAAAAAAAGAAATTGTTAATGCATATAATTAAATGTGTTAACATGATGTTGAATTATATAAAAATATAATTGTGTGTAAGCGAGAATAAATAAATTGTGATTAGCCAGTAGCAGGCTAATTTTGATGTTATTGATAAGAATAAATAACATGTGATTAGTGTGTGAATTGAATGACATGATGCATGTGAGTAAAATTTATGTTAGTACATACATGACATATATATTAACATGAATTGTTTGGAAATGGCATAATGCATTCCATATGCACCGGGGCACCCTAGAAAATTAGGTGTGAGTGCATGGCATGAAAGAAAAGAAAAATGGAAAATGGTTGTGAAAGGAATTTCAAGGGAAGATTTTCCAGAAGGAGTACTTGTGGAGAGTGGTCAAACGATTCAGCTTCGGCTAACCCATATTTGTTTCGGAAAAATGATCAACAATTACGCCTCGGAGGGTAGTCGATATATTTGCAGCTTCGGTATGAGGTTTTCAAGAACAAAAATCTTTTTTTTCGAAAACGATGTTTTTCTCACATTTGGCTTAGGTATGTGTGAGGGAGTCAGTGAGGGCTCGAGAAGTGGGAAAGGGTGAGTCACATTCTCATCCATATCACGTAGACATTCAAGTAGGATCATGTATTTGCTTGAATGTGTTTATGTTGAATCATTGCATGTGCACTTAGGTGGGGAGTAACCGATGTAGGAGATTATCACTACTAGGCATTACTCACCCTGTCGAGGGATCATTATTTCATGTACAGGGAGTGTTCAAGAAGACGGCGCCCATTAGAGGTCACTTTTGAGAAGAAAGCTGGATTGTGGCTTTGGTATTTATTTTGTATGACATATATTAACATTGTAAATCTTAATATATGTTGGTATTAAGAGTGATGTAATCAACTCTTGAACTATGGCAATATAGTTGGGATGTATTTTGATGAGTATGATGTGTAGGCCAATGCGGCCATTTTTACTCATGTATGGGTCTCATGATGTGAGACAAAGGTATTCCGCGGGTTGGCGGGTTGTCAACGGGACCCCCGGGTTTTGGGGCGTCACAAGCTAGGCTGGCTACTAATGTCTCTGCACCCATAAACTAAGGACACTCCCTAATGAAATGGCCTTCCTAGCCACAGTGGAAACACCCTGTACTATATCTCTTACACTCCCCATGGTGTCACCTTCGACACATATGACAAACGGGAGGAATACTCTAGGTGTCACCACTGGCAACTATGGGCCTCACTGATCCTTGACTAGAGATAGCTCCCCGACCTACACCTCGGCCTCTGTAACCTCTACCCTTGCTTTTCTTTCTATTGGACTGACCAGAGCTCTGTTGGGAAGTGCCTGGTGCACTCCTCTTGATTTCTTGCCTACTTTGATACATAGTCGTAGTACTCTTCTCAACCCTTAGAGCGGCCTCAACTAAGTCCCCAAATCTATTATGAGGAACCACAAACAAATGAACTACGATCAGGGTGTTGTAATCACCGCAAGCGTTTGCCTTTGGGACTTCATCGGTGGAATATATGGAACCAATCCGACTAACTCTGAGAACCTCTTCTCATCCTCTGATACTAACATGTTCTTCTACTCTAATCTGAAGAACTCCTCAATCTTCGAATCCTTATGACTCTGAGGAAAGAATATGTAAGTAAACTCTTGCTGAAACTGGACCCATGACATACTATCAGGATACCTCCTATCCACAACATCCAACCGATCCTTAGCCCTGTCTTCCATAAGAAAACTTGAAAACAGGAGCCTTTGATCATCTGTGCAGCCCATAACTCCGTAAATCTTGTTTACTCTATCCAACCATGACCAGGCTGCCTCTGGATTGCCACTGCCATCATATGGCTTGGCGCCTAACTTCTGCGCTCTCTCTATAGACCTCCTAGGCTCTTTGAGAACCTCTTTGGGTGGCGGCGGAGGTGGCTGAGGCTACGGCTGTTGACGAGTCGCTATAGCCACTATTTGAGTAATCTGTGCCACCTGCTCTGCAGTAAACAATCCTGGAACTTGAGCTCCCTCGTGGCCCAGATGGTCTAGCCTGATGTGCCGCTGGAGGCTGATTTATGGAAGCGGTAGTAGAATAAACTGTGTGCTCAACTCCCTCAGGTATTGCAGGATGTTCAAAAGCCTCTGGAATGGCTCTCATAGGACGACCTCAACGTTATCCGCCTGACATAGTGCTTTATTCGCAAAAATCAAATGTTTAATACTTTGAAACACTTAATATGTATGTACTTTGAATTTGAAAATGTGTAGTTTACTTGATGAGTGTAAAATAGTGTATTAAGAGAAAACTATGGTGCTTAATAACGCATAGGTTTCCTAAGACCACAACTCACGATACTGACTTGTGTTGGTATCTGTATCCCTCAAGCCTTAGGTTGTGTATACTTATGCTCACGTCTGACTTGTCACACCACCCACACTAGTAGGCGGTGTCGCGGAAGCCACCACAGGAACCCCGGTTGTTACTTCCAGCGACTAGAGAATCCTGTAGACGGCCGTGTTGCTAGCGAAAACGTAAAATTTTTCTTTTCTAAACTTGTGATTTTATAAAATTTCGGCCCCGACCTGCTTATTTACATACAAAACATATTCCAAAACCTGTATATACAATTTACACTTTTAAAACATGGCAGCCATGACACTTCTTAGCTTGACCTTGAGCTCATCATTTCATAAACCAAAACTATGTACCTTTATATACACAACTATGCAAGTTTAAGTATTTTCTTATACAAAAAGTTTGTTAATACAACACTTATACTAGAAGTCAAGAGAATGCTAATATGTCGGCGTACGGCGTGCACATGCACGGAAAATAGTTACAAAAGCAGGAAAATAATAGGCTAAAAGCGAGCTCGGTGGTATGCTTTATAAAATGCTTGTTTTTATGGAAATATCTCAAAATTGTAAAACTATATTTTACAAGACATTTTCTAGAAACCTTCCTTGCTTTGCTATAAAAGTTTATAAAACTTTTCATAACTTCTTGCTTGCTTTGCTTTAAAAGTATCTAAAACTTTCATAGATTGTTGCTTGCTTTGCTTTGCTTCAAAAGTTTCTAAAAACTTTTCATAAAATGCTTGCTTGCTTACCAGTGGTTGATTTTAAATTGTGTGAAAAATGCTTATGAATAAAGATCAACCACTGGAGGCCTTTCTTGCTTCTGTACCACTAGTAAGCTTGTAGGGCTTGAGCTTCAGCCGTGCGGTGGAAGGACACAGGTCCACATCACCTAGAGTGGAAGGGCCTTTAGCTCATCACCTTTTCATTAAATATGGTGGAAAGACCTCGTGTCTACATCACCATATAATAGCTAGCGCGCTAACCCTATATACTCCAGTACATGCAATGGTCCCTTTTAATATGCCATGATGCATGAACTAAGTTTGCCGACTAGGCAAATCTAAAATGCATGAAATGATGTCCTAACTTCACCGTGCCCGTACGGAATACCTCTGACTAGTATGCTTGCTTAAAACTAGGGATTTCTTAAGGCCTGTTTTATAAAACACACTTTTGCTTGCTTGCTTTTTGAAATATGGTTTTACAAATCAAAACCATTGCTTGTTTTTCAAATATGGTTTACAATCAAAACCATTGCTTGCTTGAAATATGGTTTAATACTTTAAAACCATTGCTTGCTTGAAATATGGTTTAATACTTTAAAATCATAACATACCAGTGTGAAACGATTTATAAACAATACACTAGTATTTAAAAATAGAGTTTAGAACACTCACCTTTCCGGTTTACAATAATCGAGCACGACTTCAAAATTTCTCCCGCCTCTGCTTTTACCCTATACATTTGATGTGTTAGACCACACACGTTAGCACAACCAAGCAATTTGCACACTTGGTGCTACAATTAAATTTTTCAGAAAATATGTGGGCACCAAATGCTATTCACAGGCATATGGCTAGATTCTAGACTCAAGGGACTTTCCATAGAGTCTAAAAACACTCGAAAACATTTCTGAAATTTTTGTCCAAACTTTTCGAATACAATCCTGAAATTTCAGCTTGGAAGCGTCTAAAGCAGTCCAGAAATTCAACACAGTTATGCGAAAGCGATCTTAGAAAATTCCTTAAAATTCTAAACCGATCAAAAATTTTGGGACTTAAATTTATGGCATCTCACGGCTTCTCATAAAATTTCAAGCCATTGCATAGCCTTTAGGCTAGAAATAACACAAGTAGGAAAATTCCCTACCTCTTGGAGTTTGACGAAACACTAAGATTTTGGTGCCCACGCGTAGCCCTCGTCGTGTAGACCCGACTTTGCGCCTGGCTGCGTGAAGACCTGCAGTCAGATTTAGTAGATCTTAGAGAGAAGTGAAAGAAAAATAAAAAAAATAAAATCTTTCTCTCTCTAAACGCACTCTCTGTCCGTCCTCTGTTCGTCCAAATTGATTTTATCCTTTTTTTTTAAATTATTATTATTATTTGAATAAATGGTTCATATTACCTCATTTGGGTCCATTTCTGCCCCGAAAAAATTTATTTCTTTTCAGTTCACTTTATTGTAAATGAACTTAGCTCAAGCCATTTCTTGACTTCCGAGATTTTCATAAAAATCTAGTCACACAGAAGATCAACGCGACTATCACCCGAGAAATTAGTAAAATATTCGACTATCTCATAGTCGATGAAACTTAAGGTCACTAGATTCGTGTCTGAATTGCCAGCCCTTGATGTTTCATGTTCGAGATCTAGAGAATTTTCTAGGCTTCCCTGAACCATTATGACAATTTATTATTATTATTATTCTTTTGAAATTCCATAATTTGTACTTTCACCCCTCCACTTTCCTTAATTACACAAGTGCAACAATTCTTTGAAAACTTTACAATTTCATCCTTTAAAACAACTTCAAAAATACTACTATGCCACTCAATTAATTAAGGAAGCCCTTGGTGTACATATGTGACCCTACGGTTACACGTACCGTACACCCTCTCGGGACGGGGCGTTACAAATTCTCTTTTGAAGAGAGAGTAACAAAGAAAAGAAGAAAAGAAATCATACCTCATCTGAAAGCCTTCGAAGGATCATTTTCCAAATCAAGATTTGAAGCCCTAAAAAAACAGATAATTAAAAGATAAGGGTAAGGATTAAGGAAAGAATTGCAACCACATCCTAAGAAAGAATTACCATACACAGGTAGTCTAAATTCGGTTCTCCTTTTTATCAATGGCGTCGTGTCATATTTAACAAAAGTCTCCAATAGATTTCAAAACCCTGGAAAGGTAGACATGTCACGGATTTAGGCATGTACTAGTGAATCTCACTAAATTTAGTTACCTGACCTAAATCTAAACACAATTTCGGGAGCATTTATGATGGTCTTCATTGTTTTCAAACTAAAAATTGGAAAGAAGCATCTATAAAGGGCATGAGAATTCAAAAACATGAATGGTGAAAATAGAAGGGCCTTTTCATTTGCTTTGAGCATTTAGTGTAAAAAAGAAAAATATTCCTCAAATAGAGAAAAGGTTTAAAATATTCCCTAAATCTAATATAATTTAGTTCAACGTGTTAATTGTCTGAAAGATGCTTCCTAATTGTCTAAACTTTCAAATTCCATTTTTGTCTCAATCAAAATGCAGTTTGATTCACTAAAAAAGGAAGGTGAGGGGAAAAATTTTAAAACATAAGGTAGACTTTGTTTTTGTTTTTTTTTTTTTTGGCTTTTTGCTTAAAGCAATTTACTTTTAGCATTCAATTTTTTCTTGGCTTGGTGTTGAATTTTAAAATTTTAGCTAAAATTAGAAAATTGGCTCATTTACCTTTTTTGCTTTTTCGAATCTTTTAATGTTATTTTCTATTAAAGAAAAAAACTAGATATTCGAATATAAGAAAATCAAATAACCATATGGTTCAGCATTCAAAAACTCTCATCAATCGTTTTCATGCTAATTAAATAAAAATACAAGTATTTTTAAATTTTTATTTAAAAATTTGTTTTCTCAAAATGTAAAAAAAAAAAAAAAAAATTTAAAAATTGATTTATTTTTTAAAAAAAAACAACAATGAAAGCAGATTAAAATCTACAGTAATCACTAATCATAACAAATTTTTTATTTGGCATTAAGTAAAACAAACAACCCCCAAGATTTGCAATATCAAATCCTCTTTTGAAGAGAAGAAAAAAAAGAAAGAAAGAAATCATACCTCATCGAAACATGTGAAGGATCATTTGCCCCGAATCAGATTTGACCTAAAAAAGTAGATAATTAAAAGATAAGGGGTAAGGATTAAGGAAAAATTGCAACCACATCTGAAAGAATTGCCATACTTGGTGGGTCTAAATTGAGTTCTCCTTTTTACCAATGGTGTAAATATCATATTTATAAAAGTCTCGATAGATTTCAAAACTACTGAAAGGTGGAGCTTAGTCT
Source organism: Tetrastigma voinierianum (assembly GCA_016808115.1). Lineage (NCBI taxonomy): Eukaryota > Viridiplantae > Streptophyta > Magnoliopsida > Vitales > Vitaceae > Tetrastigma > Tetrastigma voinierianum. Next base: position 259,713 of record JAEQBH010004236.1, on the reverse strand, counting down.
AGTTTGGTCATGTACTAATTGATACCGATGAGTAGTTGCGAGGCTAGAATACCAAGCACAATTTTAGGGAATATTTTATGATCAGGTCCTTCATTGTTCAAACCAAAAGCTGGAAGAATATAAAGGGCATGAAAATTCAAAGAAACATGAATGATGAAAATGTTTGAGGTAGTTCTTGAAGTCCTTAGCAAATACGAAGTGGTATCGCTGTATGTGCGAAGCTGCCAGAAGGCTTCACGAGCAATCATCCCTTTAGAATGAATTTCATGCAGGATAACTTGGACCTCTTGAACTTGCCTTACCACAGTTTTTGAGTCCACCATTTTATAATCCAGGATCCGGCCTACCACAAAGTTCTTAGTACCAGCATCCTCGGTTTTATATTTCTTATCTAGAGACTCCCTCTAGATTCATAGGTGATTATGCTTCATCACTATACACATTGTACAACGAATCAGTTAAACTATTCAGCACATGATTCTGACACAAATAATCGGAACTTTTCCACACGTCAAATGCCATGAGAGAATCTCTATCATCTTCATTTGCTTTCGGTGGATCCTCAGTCAAGAACCTTGCATGTGATGCCGAATCCGGGGTGTCTAAAATTTGACAACCTATCAACCTACGAATATCTGTATATGTATCACAGTGAGACATGTACATAGTAAAGCGACACTTGGGCCCAGCCATCAATACTTTCATCAAGAATACATCAACTATATACCATAGTTCAGGACATTACATTTCTCTTACTAACGAAACTTATATAAGATTTGAGAGTTCTAATACATGTTTCACAAAATGAATACTAAGCCACAATCCGGCTTTCTTCAAAAACGTGGCTCAGTGGCGTAGTCCTCACAATAAGCTCTCTGTACGAAAATAATGAATCACTCGACGGGGTGAGCAATGCCCGATAGTGATAATTTTCTACATGGGTTACTCCCCGCTAAGTGTACATTAATGACGGTAATCACGTCAATGACATATGATTCTACTTGAATGTCTACATGCGATCCATATATAGTCCTCTGACTCCTACTTTGTACCCTAGAAGCCCGATAGAGCAAAAATACAGTTTTCAAAACAAAAGCTTTTTGTTCTTGAAAACACACTACCAAGTTTCGATAAATATATTGGACTACCCTCCGAGACGAATTGCTAGATAATTTTTCCGAACATTCATGGGTCCGCCTCCGAGATGAACTGTTGGACCACTCTCCAAGGCAATTCTTCGGAAAATCTTCCTTGAAATTTCACTTTGCAACCATTTCACTTTTTCTTTCATTTCGTGTCATGCACTCACACCTATCGTTCTAGGGTGCCTCGGTGCATTTGGAATGCATTATGCCATTTCCAAACAATTGATGCTAATATATTTTACATGTATATATTAACAAAAATTAATTCACATAATTCATGTTATTCAATTCACAATCATTAACACCAAAATTAGCTCACATGAGCTAATAACAATCCAAGCAATTCATTTTGAATCACCTAACAACACAAAAATCACGGCAAATGCGTGAGGAATAGTGAAACCACAGGCTGTGCTGATGCGTACGACTCAGGGATGCTGCCCATGGTTTAAAGATTTTTAGGAGCCGATAACACGGCGCCATCGAGGCCTCAACAAATCCCTATCCATTAAAATGGCTCACTTAGCCAAAAGAATAAACCAAGTAGGGAAAAAGATCCCTACCTCTTGGAGTTATTCGAACTCCTGAAATCAGTGCCCACGCGTAGCCCTTTCACGCATGCAGGCAAGCTTTGCTTCTTGCTCCAGGCAGGGCTCGGCTGGTCGAACATAGGGAAATCTAGAGAGAAGTCACTCTTCCTCTCTCTAAAACTGGTTCTCCACACCTATTGCATGTTTCCAGCAAAAAAATGGAGAAGAAGATGTCTTTTGTCCTATTTATTTAATCTTTTCACTTAATTCCCATTTTGTCCCTTCATTTAACTATTTGACTTAAAGGGCCTTTTTGACACTTGGCTTAATCTAAGCCATTCATCTCTACCCTCTCACTAATCAGGCAACATGTGTCACATGGGTTGCATGCAAATAGGTGACTTTTTCATCACATGTCTCTCGCAATGATCATACGGCACGACTGCCGATTGTCTCGAGCGTCAAATTTTGACAGTCTCGGGTCGGCCGAATTTTCGTGGTAGCTAGATTTCAGAGACGATTCCAACGGTGAAGTCCATTTAAGTTGACCGAGATCTAAAAATTTCGGGTTTTGACCGAAATTTACAATTTTACCATTTTTTAGAAAGATTGATTTTCAAGGTTCATTCTCCCTCCACTTAAAAATAATTTAGATCGAGTGCGTACAATCACAACAACTCACATACATATGCAACGTGCACTATACCATGCATGTAAACTAGTCATTTAAGTATTAAACGACTAAACCACGTACCTTCATCCCTAAACAAGAAATGATAAGTGGCCTGCATCGTGTCCTCGTGCTCTCACGTTGATATCATCCGTGAGATGACGCCGCATAGCGCCTCGATAACTCTCACGATCTTGCGTCCTGAGAGCTAAATCCACATTTATCCATAATGCACACTGGAGCCACTCTCGAAGGTCCCATCAGAGTATTAACCTCCCGATCTCCACAGAATCACCATGAAGTGGATGCGGGTGTACCTCGCAGAGCATGGAGGCGTGGAATACCTCATGGACACGACATCTTTGGCGGTAAATAACCACGATGCCTTCTGATGCCTACCCTCTCAGTATCTCAAAGGGTGATGAATCTGAGCGATGGCGAACCTTACCGACTGACCACTCCTTCTCTCTTAGGCATCACCTTGAGAAGGCGTGATCTCGACCTCGAACTCTAATGGTTGGCGTCGTACGCTCGTATAGCTCTTCTGACTCACAGGCCTTGAGAAGACGCTTTCGTATCAAGTTCACCTTCTCAGAGGTGTCTTTAATCAGATTAGGACTAGTGATGGAGCACTCTCCCACCTCGGTCCAACATATCGGTGATCTGCATGGCCTCCCATACAATGCCTCATATGGTGCCATCTGTAACGCCCCGTCTCGAGAGAATGTATAGTACATGTGACTGTAGGGGCACATATGTGCACTAAGTGTCACATTGTAATATTTTGGAGATGAAAATATGAAATGATAATTAATGGAACCCGGAAATTGGTAAAAGAAGAAGGGCAAAGTTGTAATTGCCAAAAAGGATATGAAAGCCATAAATTGAGAAGATGGTATGCCAAAATGAAAATAACTAAAGTGTGGTGCAATTGTTGAAAGATTAAGGACTTAATTTGCAATTAAGGTAAATATGGGATTATAAAAGGAGGAGAGACAAACTAAAATTCATTTTGTCTCATAAAATTAGGGCTCCACGTTTTGGAGAGGAGAAGAAGGGAGAAAAGAAGAGGAAGAAGAGGAAGAAGGAGAAGGAGAAGAAGACCAAACCAAGGTATGTTGTTGTCTTGAAATCATGGGTATTTTGGATTCCTAAAGGTTTTGGTTTGGAGATTGTTCCTTCTTTGTTCTATGGTTTTGTGGAGAGATCACCTAAACCCTAGATTTGTTGAGGTTATGGGGGTAAAACCCCAATTGGTGCAAAATAAACATGGAATCATCATAATTATATGGTTTTATATAGAATTGGTGGACCTTGGGTTAAATTCATAAGAGTTCTTGGATTTTCACCTAGGGTTTTGTGGTATGAGGTTCAGAACACCAAGTCGAGTGTTATGGAGTTGTTTTTAGATGTTTAATGTTGATTTTTGAGGTATTATGGAATGGAGGTTGGCAGCGAGGGAATTGGTACCAAGAAAGTGGCAAGAAGAATTTCTAGGCAAAAATTCGGGGTTATCTTGGTGCGAAGCAGTGTACCCGGTACACAACCGAAGCGATCGGTACGATGCAGTCAATGATCGCGGTACCGTGACGAGCTCTGTCCGGTATGCATGCGGTATCGGTGTGCCGAAATGCGGTGTATTTTACATATTTAAAGCCTAAATTCACACACGATTGTATAGGAACACTAAATGATTAAGAGAGGTTGAATAAGGTGGAACTCGATGAAAAACATACGCGTGCCTGCGCGCCTCGGCGACTTCCGCCACCGGCGATATTCGTTGAGTGTGACAAAGTCTATGAAGTACGTTAAGTTTACGTTATACGTAGGCGATTAAAGTTAATGTGTTCGCCCTATTCGTTTGAGTGTGTAGGCTAAAAGCAAAGGCGGGAAAAATTATGGAATCATGCTCAAGTTTAGTAAATAGAAAAGGTGAGTGTTCTAAACCCATTTTTCTCAAATACTAGTGTATTATTATTATAAACTGTTTTACACTAGTATTTAATGGTTTTGAGTTGTAAAACCATAATTCAAAGAGCAAGCAAATGGTTTTGATTTAAACCATATTTGAAAAGCAAGAAAATGGTTTTGAATTATCAAACCATATTTAAAGCAAACAATGGTTTTGAATTATTAAACCATGTTTCAAGTAAGCAAGCAAGCAAAAGTATATTTGCGAAACGAGGCTAACTTCGTCTAGTGCTTAAGCGAAGCATCACCGGTCGGAGGTGCAGTAATAAAGTGCGGTGGTGGGATATCATACATGCATTTTAGATTTGCCTAGTACGCAAACTTTGGTCATGCGTCATACACATTTAAAGGAAGGCAGGTAGCGCGTCTGGGGTATATAGGGTTCTTAGCGTTAACTAAATTATGGTGATGAGGCGAGGTCCAATTCCACTACATATTCTGGAAAGGTGGAGTGAAGTGTACTTGAGCCCTTCCACCTAGGTGAAAGCGGACCCAGAATCCGACCCGCTGAAGCGCGATCGATGCCCGGTATCCGTGTTATTTGAAGTGCTTGGTCAGTGTCCAATACGTGCGGGCGGTGTTGAATATCATACATACATTTTTAGATTTTGCCTGATCGGCAAACTTAGGTCATGTATCATACATTTAAAGGAGACCGTGGCACGTCTGGCGAGAGTATATAGGGTTAACGCGTTAACTAAATTATGGTGATGACGACCCAGGTCAATTCCACCATATTTACCGGAAAAGGTGGAGTGAAGTGTGCCCAGGCCATTCCACCTAGGTGAGCGGACCCAGGTCCAGCCACCGGCACGGTTGATGCCCAGGCTCTCGTGTTCACTAGGGTATAGCAAGTAGGAAAGGCCTCCAGTGGTTGATGATTTGTAAGCATGATATACAGTTTGAAAAATCAACCATTGGTGCACGGTTGAGCCCAGGCTCCTGTGTTTGTTTTAAGCAAACGGTTGAGCCCAGGCTCTCATTTTTATTTCAAAACGAGCGGTTGAGCCCAGGCTCCCGTTTTATTCTAAAGCATGCGGTTTAGCCCAGGCTCCCGTGTTTATGAAAAAGTTTTATAAACTTTTAAAGCAAGAGATTTGAGAAAAGTTTTATAAACTTTTAAAAGCAACAAATTGAGAAAAGTTTTATAAACTTTTTAAAAGCAGCAAGTATAAGAAAGTTTTAGAAACTTTAAAAACTAGCGACAAGACTACGGAAAATAAATTGTAAAAGGAACACGATTTGAGATATTTTAAAAAAGCAAAACATTTATAAAGCGCTGCACTCAGCGAGCTCGTTTAGCTCATTGTTTTGTGTTTTAAAAACTATTTTCGGGTGTTAGGTTGGAGGCGATTAGGATTCTCCTGACATTGTACAAGTGCTGTAATTAATAATATTTTGTAAAGAAATACTTTGAACGTGTATAATGGAGTATATGTATGTACATAGTGTAGTAGTTGTGAAAATGTGTTGGGTTGCTTGTTGCCATATTTGGAAATGTGTAAGTTGTATTATCTGAGTTTGGAATTGTCCTATATGCAAGCGAATCATCTTTGCCGAGGTTTTACCACTTGCCAGATTTTACAAAATCCTGGGATTAGAAAAGGAAAAATTTTTATGCGAGGTTTAAACAATGTCGGCTTAGCTTCCACGAGAGGAAATTTCTAGTGCGTTAGAACTAGCAATTTCGGGGATCTCTAAATGAATTGATCGGCCTGGCCAGCCGCTAGTAGGGGGTGGGGTGCTACATCATCGTATACTCGCGATAGCGTTGTTGTAAAAGCCGCAGAAATTCCACTAAGGGAAATTATCTTTAGCTACCCGCGCTGATCCGGGACGCATGCCATGACATGTCCACTCTAACACAATATGGTCTGCGGTGACCATATCACCTGCGTAGATTGGAAAAATTTGTACTCATGGTCGACCAGGTGTGCCCGCATAACGGAAACTCTTCAGGGTGCCGCAGTAAACCTCAGGTCTCTATCCAGACCACTATGGATCTTTGGTACTTTCCGCTGCTTGGCGAGACGATCTCTCGAATGTACAACCGGCGAATCTCTCGATGGCGAAGGTCATCCGCACATTCAAAATCATCTTGGAGCCGTGTAGGTCCACTATCACCCATACCACATCATGTCCCTGCGGTTGTCCGTGGCAAGTGGGTCACAAAATCCATCGTGACGTGCTCCACTTCCTCAACCACCTCAATGGCTGAAGTATACGCTGGCTTAAATTGCTTTCGACCTTAACCTGGCGACACGTGAGACATCGTCGAACAAAAAGTCCCTCACCGTGTTTCTTTGTCCGTGCGGTGTCTTGGCGATGAATCTGGTATCTTCGTGCCACACGGATGCACGGAAAATCAGTAGTGAAACTCCTGAGGAATCTCATCTCTCAAATCGGTAAACCGAGAACCACTACCGTCCTCTATCAGAGAAGACTACCATCTGGTGGATTGTTGGTCGACCCTCGTCACTGTACTTAATTGTACGTTATGATGGACACTATCTCGTGATCACTGTCAGCGGGACTCGATCAATACATGCCAGAGGCGATGTAGCCTAAAACTCCCCAATGTACCACGAGCTAGTCGCTATCTGCGCTGGCGTCCACAGTGTCCGGCATCCGCCATCGGGGAAGTATACTTTGTAGTATACGTGACTTTATTTGAGTGCATCAGCCACCACATTTTCCTTACCACGTTGGTGTGCAAAGTGAAGTCATAATCCTCTAGGAACTCCATCCATGCAGATTTGCCTCGCCAGCCCGAGGTCAGCTGGCGTGAAAATATGCCGAATTTTATGGTGCGAGTACACCTTGAGCCATTCGCCATATAAATAGTGGCGCTAAATCTTGAGGCGAAGACTACGACCGCGACTCCATGTCGGTGTGTGGGGTAGTGCAGCCAAGATTCTTCAACTGACGGGAACCATAAGCTATTACCCTCCCGGACTGCATCAAAACACATCCCAGTCCAGCCCTCGAGGCATCACAATACATTGTGTGCCCCTGTTCCCTGTCCGGGACTATCAAGATAAGAGCTGTAGTAAGCCTCCTCTTCAACTCCTGGAATGCCTCCTCGCATCGTTCATCCCAATCAAACTTGACCTCCTTAAGATTGATCTCGTCATGATCTTAATCGGGAGAAATCCTCAATGAATCTCCTGTAGTTCCTAGCCAATCCCAAGAAACTACGTATCTCAAAGAATGACTTCGGCCTCTCCCAACTCATCACGACCTCGACCTTCTCTAAGTCCACTAACACGTTTGATGCTGACACCATTGCTTGCTTAAAGCTAGGGATTTTCGTTAAGCCTGTTTTATAAAATATACTTTGCTTGCTTGAAACATGGTTTAACAATTCAAAACCATTGCTTGCATGAAATATGATTTGATAATTCAAAACCATTGCTCGCTTACTAAAACTCATTGCTTGCTTGTTTTTCAAATATGGTTTAAAATCAAACAATTGCTTGTTTGCTTTCTTTCTAAATCACATTGCTTGCTTGCTTTTCAAATATGGTTTACAATCAAAACCATTGCTTACTTGAAATATGGTTTAATACTTTAAAACCATAACATATCAGTGTAAAATGATTTATAAATAATACACTAGTATTTAAAATTAGAGTTTAGAACACTCACCTTTTCGGTTTACAATAATCGAGCACGACTTCAAAATTTATCCCGCCTCCTCTTTTACCCTACACATTCGATGTATTAGACCACACTCGTCAGCACAACCAAGAAATTTGCACACTTGGTGCTATAATTAAATTTTTCAGAAAATATGTGGGCCCTAAATGCTATTCACAGGCATATGGCTAGATTATAGACTCAAGGGACTTTCCATAGAGTCTAAAAACACCCGAAAACATTTCTGAAAATTCTATCCAGTTGTCAGAATACAAATCCACGAAATTTCAATCGGCATTCAGCTTGATCCCAAATTTAGCTTGGATTGTCAGAGTCCAAAACTCTAAAAATTCCTAAACTGGAGTCCTAAGAATTTTGGGGTGAAATTCTGACCTCTAAGAATTCCAAGTCATTACATAGCATTTAGGCTCGAAATAACACAAGTAGGAAAATTTCCTACCTCTTGAAGTTTGACGAAACGCTAAGATATTGGTACCTATGTGTAGCTCTCGTCGCGTAGTCCAACTTTGCCTTCTGCTCCGACAAAAGTCTATGGTCCGATTTCCGTAAATCTAAGAAAGAAGCGAAAAAAAGAAAAAGAAAAATAAAAATCGTCTCTCTTCATGCTCTCCACTCTTTCTCGTCTATCTCCTTGACTTTTATTTTTACTTTTTGATTTTATCTTTTTTTTTCTTTCTTTCTTTATTTGTTTTATTTGTTTTATTTATTTTTCTACTTATCCACCCGAACACGTTTGCTCCATCCTCTTTTCATTTTTTTTAATTATTATTATTATTATTATTATTATTATTTGGATACATAACTTATATTACCTCATTCGGGTCCATTTCTGCCCCGAAAAATTTTATTTCTTTTCAGTTCAATTATTTTAAATGAACTTTAACTCCAGTTATTTCCTAACTCCTGAGATTCTCGTAAAAATCTCATCCCTGGAGTCATTGACAACTTCACTTGAAAATCGTAAAATGATACATTTGTCTCGAGTCGATGAAACTTTTCTAGGTCACTAGATTTCGCGAGACGAATTTAACGGCGTAGTCCGTTTCGTCATCCGAGATCTAGAGAATTTTCTAGGTTTCCCTGAACCATTATGACAATTTATTATTATTATCCTTTTGAAATTCCATAATTTGTACTTTCACCCCTCCACTTTCCTTAATTGCAAAAGTGTCACAATGCTTTGAAAACTTTATAATTTCATCCTTAAAAACAACTTTAAAAAATACTACTATGGCACTCTAATAGGCCAGAAGCCCAGTGATAGTGTAGAATGGTAATGCGCTTATGTCTTGTGAAGTGATAAGCTTCAAGTAATATAGTGTACCTAAGTACGGATATCAATCCACGGGAGGGTAGTGTTGAGTACTTGGGCTTTGTAACTTTAAATATTATCTGGACCTAAAATTGTAATGAATTCCGATTAATAAAAAGAAAAACTAATCCTATATTATTTGCTAAATCAATTAATTATGAAAACTAGGGTTTTGCCTTCACCTGCCACACTCGATGAATTTTAACCTAAATATATTATTCATTAAGTATATTAGTGATTCTGTTGTGGATTGATCCATGCCTACATGATATTCTCTCCCAGAGATATATATTTGCACATCTACGCCGGTAGGGTGTGTGCATCTGCGCCTCCTTTGGACTCGAAGCGCTTAAATGTTTAAACCCTTAATGCTACACTTGGAACGGGATATCTCTGTTCTTGGAATTAACAGTGTTGCTCTATTCATATCCACAGAGTCATCGTCTCACTTGATCCTGGAGACTCTACGCAAAAACACCAATGTTATTTGGCTTGCTACCATGTAAAATAAAATCTGTGAGAGATAGAGCAAGTCGAGATAAAATCAAATCCCATATAATGAATGAAAACATAATAATTAACCATTAATTTAATTCGAAAGTATAAGACTACAACAAAAACCTAGAAATAAATCTAGAACATCTCTAAGTCGAAAAGCATCAAAAGAGAGAAGCAATGAAAGAGGATGAGAATAAGCAGATTTTTTGAGTGGCGTTATCTCCTTTTCTTCAATCTCCATCTTCTTCAAGCTTTTCCCCTTCAAAGCTTTCCCCTTCAAGATGTGTGCTAGGGTGTTTCCACCTGAGAGAACTCTCCCTTGAAAAGCTCCAAAATCTGTCACAAATCCTCCTCCTTTTCGATGCCTTCGGTCTGAGCTTTAAAACCCTCCATTATGGGCTCAAAATCCACCCAAAACCAACCCCGAACGTCGCGACGTCGTGCAGCAACGTCGCGTGATCGGGATCTTCCCCGTTACGCAGCGTCGCGACGTTGGTTCTCAATGTCGCGACGTTGCTGCAGTCCCCTATTTTTGCTCCAACTTTGTAAGGCCATAACTTTGTCATCCAAACTCCGATTTGAGTGTTCTTGGTACCGTTGGAAAGCTCTTGAAGTGTAGAATCCATCCATATATGACTTAATGCAATAGGAGCTCATATGATATCTGAAAACGTCAAAATACAGTAGCCTCTCCTGCTAAAGGTGCTGCAATGTTTTCTGATTTTCTTCAAGTTTTGGAACTTGCATACCTTCTTTGTTCAAACTCCAATTTTGGTGTTCTTGGTATCCCTGGAAAGCTCTTAAAGTGTAGAATCTATCCATATATGTCTTGATGCAATAGGATCTCATATGATTTCTGAAAACATCAAAATTCAGTAGCCTCTCCTGGCCAGCATGTACTTGGGATTTTTCCACCCGATTTTGCACAATTCCACCAAATGGATGACCTGATCATAAGTGTAAACTTTTAGAGCATTAGGGCACTTATTTAACATAAAAACACTAGAAGAACTAACTAAAACATAGGGATAAAATGAGTATTTAAGATACTCATCACACTCAAATAATTAAGGAAGCCCTTGGTGCACATATGCGACCCTACGGTTACACATACCGTACACCCTCTTGGGACGGGGCGTTACAAATCCTCCCTCCTTTAGAACATTTCGTCCTCGAAATGAAAAAACTAAAGTCAAAGGAAAGGAAAGTACCTCATTCGAAAAATAATTAGGGATACTGATGGCGCATTTGAGCTTCTGGCTCCCAAGTAGCTGCTTCCCTCTCATGATTCTTCCACAGGACTTTAACTAAAGGAATCATCTTACTCCTCAACACTTGTTCCTTGCGATCTATAATCTGCACAGATGTTTCCTCATAATTCATATTCTCCTCTAGCTGCACTGGAAGCTCTCTCAGCACATGTGAAGGATCTGGGATGTATTTCCTTAACATCGACACATGGAAGGTGTCATGAATCCTTGATAACTCTGGGGGTAACTTCAATCTGTAAGCTACTGGCCCCACCTTGCTCACAATCTCATAAGGTCATATAAATCTCGGATTGAGCTTACCTCGCCTCCCAAATCTCAAAACACCCTTCCAAGGGGAAATCTTCAGGAAGACCCGGTCACCAATCTCAAACTGCAGGTCTCTACGACGGTTGTCCACATAACTTTTCTATCTATCTCTTGCTATCTTCAAGTTATCACGAACAACTTTCACTTTCTCAGAAGTGATCTGCACTAACTCAGGGCCTATCAGTCTCCTCTCTCCAATCTCATCCCAGCACACTAGAGTCCTACATTTCATGCCATACAGCGTCTCAAATGGAGCCATCTCTATACTAGCTTGATAGTTGTTGTTATAGGCGAACTCCATTAGTGCCAAATGAGTATCCCAACTCCCCTTGAATTCCATCACACACGCTCTCAGCATATCCTCTAACATCTGAATGGTCCTCTCTAACTAGCCATCCGTCTGAGGATGAAATGTTGTGCTAAAATGTAGGCGAGTACCTAAAATTTGTTTGCAAAAGCCCCAGGCGAAAACCTGTTGTGAACACCGGGGTCTCGATCTGAAACTATCGAAACTAGAACCCCATGAAGTCTCACTATCTCATCCACATACAACTGGGCCAACTTTTCTAGAGAATCCTTAACGTTAACTGGCAGAAAATGAGCAGACTTCGTCAATCGATCAACTATCACCCATATAGCATCATGCTGCCTCTGAGTCCGTGGAAGACCTGTCACAAAATCCATAGTGATCTTCTCTCATTTCCATATTGGAATAGGGAGTAACTATATCTTCCCCACGGGCCTCTAATGCTCTGCCTTCACCTGCTGACAGGTTAGGCATCTGGAGACGAAACTTGTGATCTCTCTCTTCATCCCATTCCACCAGTAATGTTCTTTCAAAGTCTTGTACATCTTGGTACTACCTGGATGCATAACATAAGCAGATGAATGCGCATCTTCCATAATGTCTCTCTTCAGCTTGCCATACTTTGGCACACACATTCTCTGTCCTTTCACTATCATGTCATCATCTCTTATTTGAAACTCTGCTTTCTTTCCCTTTTCTATCCCTTCCTTAAGCTTAATCATCTGTGGATCCTGCAATTGCCTTGTTCGAATCTGATCCACTAAGAGAGGTCTAACATGAAATGTAGCTAACAAGGCACTTGAATCCTCAACCTCCAATATCACCCCTAAAGCTCTCAGATTCACCAACAGTGGAAGATAACCTGATCTCATATGAGACAAGGAACTCTTTGGTCGCCTACTCAAGGCATCTGCTACGACAGTAGCTTTTCTGGATGGTACTCAATAGTACGTCGTAGTCCTTAATCAACTCAAGCCATCTTCTTTTGCCTGCGGGTTTAACCTTTCTGGGTGAAAATATATTGAAGACTCTTATGATACGTAAAGATCTTGCAAGGAACTTATATAAATGTGTCTCGTATCTTGAGCAAACACGGCTAACGCAAGCTCTAAGTCGTGTGTAGGGTAATTCTCCTCATGCTTCTTATTTGTCTAGAGGCATGCAATCACCTATCATTACGCATCAAAAGGCACAACCAAGGCCTTAGGAAGCATCCTTTGTAAACAGCGGAAACCCATCTCTCCCATTGAAGCAGGTAGAAGCTGGGCGAAGTCAATCTGCCAACTCCTCGAAACTCTGATGGCAGGCATCCACCCAATCATACTTGAGATCTTTCCTTGTCAGCTTGGTCAGTGGGGCTGCTATCCTGGAGAACCCCTCAACAAACTTCCTGTAATACCCTGCTAAACCAAGGAAGCTTCTGACCTTTGACACATTCTTTGGCGATTTCCAATTTACCACAACTTTTATTTTCTGGGGATCCACACTCACCCCCTCAGCTGAGATCACATGACCTAGGAATGTCACCCTGTCAAGCCAAAACTGGCACTTGCTCAACTTGGCATACAACTGCCGCTCCCTTAGGGTCTGCATGTAACACCCCAAATTATACCCTTACGGTTTTATAACATGTTTAGGGTATAATAAAAGTAAAGGTATATTTATTCGGAATAAAATAAAGATAAAAACAAAAGTAGGAATATGCATAAGTTAAATTACAAATAATAAAGAAGATTTGAGGCTATTGTAAAATATTATAAATTGATTTGCAAATATTATAAGAGTTGGAGGGTAAGTAAAATAAAAAGGGGATAAGATCAAATAAGGATAAGGCTAGAAAAAAATATACCATTTTGGTCTTGGAGAAAGGGAGAGCAAATACGGATAAGAGAGAAGAGAGAGAAGAAAGGAAGAAGAAGAAGAAGAAAGAAGAGAAGAAGATAAATGCGGATACATGTCTTGGGTTGTATGGAATTGCTAAATTTGAGTATTAGTATGGAATTTGAGTATGGGTATGGATACGTTTTGGGTTGTATGGAAACTATGGGAGTATGGAAGTCTAGTTTTGGACTATAAAGTTTAGATACATGGTTAAGAACCCTCTATCTTGTGTATGGTTTGGGTTTGGGAACTCCTAAACTCATTTCTTGTAGGGTTGAGTTAAAAAGAGCTTTAAGGCTCCTAAATATGTGTTTGAGAAGGGTCTAGTTGCAAGTTGAACCCAGAAAATTCCCTATTGTCGATCATATGCAGTAGCCGGATCTTAGAACGGGTTTTTGGATCAGAAATACAGAAAATTCAGAAGTGAGTCCTTCTAGTAAATTGTAGCCACATCAATTAACTTGATGTTAGGCTTTCGAATTAGTCGATTGGGACCTCTGTAGACCAAGTTATGGTCCTTTTACCGAGGTCAGTCCATTTAGATCTGGTCGGGTCAGTTCTGCCAATTCGGGTCAACTAGCCGGACTTTAGAACGGGTTTTTGAATCAGAAATAAAGAGAATTTGGAAGTAAGTCCTTCTGGGAAATTGTAGCCACATCAATGAACTTGATGTTAGGATTTTAAATTTCTCAATTCGGACCCCTGTGGACCAAGTTATGGTCTTTTTACTCTGAACAGTAAAATGGGTGAGAGAATTCGACCATAGGGTCGTCAAATGAAGGTCGCCGGGACTCGCTCTGCGGCCAGTCGACACACCTCATGCGGTGAGGTCAGCACACCTCATCTGGCGAGGTCATGAGACCTCATCCTGTAGGAATCAGCGGACCTCGTCCTGAAACTCAACTCGTCATGCGAGCCCAACTCGTCTGCAGCGGGCTCGGCTCGTCTGGCCAAACTCAACTCGTCGGCCCCGATGCAGGCTCGTCGATTCGGGTCAACTCGTCAAGATTATTGTTCGCGACCTCAACTTCGGAGAAAGTCATAACTTCTTCGTTTGAACTCCGATTTGGGTGTTCTTGGACTTCTATGGAAGCCCATTGAGTCAGAATCCATCCATATATGAGGAAGATATTAGATGTCAGACGAGGTGTTGGAGCTAAGCTCGTCACTTCAGTTCAGCTCGTGTCGGTTCAAGTCAACTCGTCCAAGGCGACTGCGCATGACCTCAACATCGGAAGGTCATAGCTTCTTAGTTTGAACTCCGATTTGGGTTCTTGAACTCTATGGAAAGCCCATTGAGTAAAGAATTCATCCATATGCCTGAGGAAGATATTAGATGTCAGACCGAGGTGTTAGACTGAGCTCGTCACTTCAGTGCAGCTCGTCCGGTTTAAATCGACTCGTCAAGGCCCGACTGCGCGCCGACCTCTAACCCGAGAAGGTCATAACTTCTTCGTCTGAACTCCGATTCGAGTGTTCTTGGACTCTATGGAAAGCCCATTGAATCAAGAATCCATCCATATTCCTGAGGAAGATATTAGATGTCAGACCAAGGTGTTAGACTGAGCTCATCACTTCAGTGCAGCTCGTCAGTTCAGGTCAGCTCGTCAAGACTGACTACGCATGACCTCCAACTTCGGAAGGTCATAACTTCTTCGTCTGAACTCCGATTCGAGTGTTCTTGGACTCTATGGAAAGCCCATTGAGTCAAGAATTCATCAATAGATAGCATGATAAGATTGGAACTCATATTAGTCCTGAAAAAACAGTAGGTTCTGTAGGTAACTATAGTTATTCATAAATAACTCATAAGCATACATGGTAAGCATAGTTATTTATGCATACAATGAGACATGAAAATTGCAAAGTTATGAATAAATGATTGTATATATATATATATATCACATATGATTACCGAATGACAATAATTATTCAGGAATATGAGATATATACTGAGCATAAAATACACATTGATTATGCCTTAGAGCACGGTAGAGGGATAGATGGGCATGCTATTAGGAAAAATAAATGCAGCATACAAGTTCTGATATCGAGGCCCGTTTGGTCGATGACGCAGATCCCGTTTGGATCCACGGTGGCCCGAAAGGGTCACCACAGCGCCTCCGGGCCCTCATGGATGAGTCAGCATGCCGATACGGTGATGATACCTTCCCGGGTATAATATAGCACGACGCCTTGGGCCCTACATGGACCCTTGTTTCATCTGATGAATATAGCGCCTTCGGGCCCTCATGGATTATAGTATTCCTGTATCCACTTCTAAGGTTTGTATGCAAGTATATGAAAACATAAAAGAAATGACAGATATAAAGGAAATGTAGAGAATATATGACATGATATGAGAAGCATAAAGATCGCTTATGCATGATAGTATACAACATAAGAACAAGAAGTAAAGTACAAGATGACATGAAAAGTATATGGAACATGGAAAGAAATGAAATCAAGTTATGAAAAGTATATATATGAGAAACGATAAGAATTTATAAATGTTATATGTGTTATATGTAGTTGTATAAAAGTGTGGTGACTCTTAATAGAAGTCATATTCCCACTAAGCGCAGCTTACCCAAAAGTTCAATCCGTGTAGGTACGTAAGAGGAAACCAAGAGGATCCTGGACAATCCACATCGCCAGCTAAAGGCCACGCATCCATAAAAGTCACCTGAAGACCTTTTAGGGTCTATTTTGTATATGAAATTTCAGACAAATGTAATATTGTAAATGTTGAACACTTCCATATACGGAGTCAGAGTATATATATATTTTGTAATCAAGCATGTTAATATAATACAAGTTATCTCGCTTAACATTATATGAATGAACTAGCTTAAAGTTTATACGTGGAAGGAAAAAAAAATCTAATTCCTCACTGACACCCTAAGTGCCGAAGCCTGGGGCGTCACACCGCAACACAATCTCGTGTGCTCGAATGTTCCTCTGGCTACCCGAATACACTAGGATATCATCGATAAAACTATGACAAACTCAACCAAATACTTGAATACCCGCTCATCAAATCCATAAACGCCGCCGGCATTAGTAGTAAAACCAAACTAAGATCACTGTAAACTCATAATGTCCGTAGTGTGTCCCGACCCGCCTTAGAACATCACCCTCCCGCACCTCAACTGATGATACCTCGACCTCAAATCTATCTCGAGTACACTCAGACCCTCGAGTCGATCGAATAACCTTACTCAATCCTAGTGAGTGGATAACGACACTGATGGTAACTCTATTCAACTTCCTATAATCTATGCACAACCGCAAACTCCCATATTTCTTCACGAAGAGAACCTGAACTCTACGGGATATGCTCTACGAATGAATCCCTTTACTTAACAATTCTAACTAAGCCTTAAGCTCTCTCAACTCAAGCAGCGTTTCATCCTATAAGGAGGAAATGGAAATGGCTCAACTCCTGATCAAATCAATGGTGAACTCCACCTCTCTATCCTGGAGGTAATCCTACAATATATCCGGGAATACATCCGGGAACTCTAACAACTGAATCTCATCCACTAGGAGTCCCTCCTTCCTCGTCTCCACCACATGGCTGGGAGACCCAATAACCCACGCAGTAATCCTTTCATACGACATGGCTGTGGATCATACTCGAAGATAACTCTACAGATTTCTCTGAACTTTACCCAATTTCCTGTGCCTACGAACTTCCATTTCCTTTATAAGAATCTAATGTGGCTCTATGGCGAGATAGCCAATCCATGCCGAGAACCACATCAAATCCTCATATCTAAAAAGGCCACAAGATCCGTTGAACTCCCGTCCCAATCGTAACTCTACTATCTCCGACTACTCCGTCTCGAGACTACCGTGATCTCCCGTGGGAAGCGGAAACTCTCATACGACCCTCTAATGGCTGGGTCTCTATCTGAAGCGATCTAAGAAAGGCTTGGATGCAAATGAATGTGTGGCTCCTGGGTCCACTAATGTATATGCATCATGATCAAGGATAGAAATAATACCAGTAACCACATCTGGAGCTGCATCCGCATCTTACTAAGTCAAGATAAACCCCGGCCTCGAGTGCACGGTCTCCTCGTCGCATCCCCGCACCACTCGCCTACCACGGCCGCCCACCAAGGCCGCAGATCGCCCTCCGCCGGGAAACCTCTCCCCGCACTCCGGCGCTCATCTCTAAAAGTGGGGTAGCTTAGGCCGGCTAACGATGTCTCGCACTAACTTAACCGAGGACACTCCTTAATAAATGGCCTTCCCGGCCACGTTGGAAAACACCTGTACCATATCTCCTACACTTACAGCCGCTCCGACATATCACGCACGAGGAATACCGTGCCATCGCCAAGAACCCGGGGCCCCACCGATGACCGACTGTAGGCGCCCGACCTGAGCTCACCAGAACTCTACTCCATGCTTCTTGCTGGGGACGCAAGCCGAGTCTTCGCTGAAACGCCCGTGCAATTCTCTTACTTAGTCTACTACGGATACATAGTTGTAATACTCTTCTCAACCCTCAGAGCGGCCTCAACTAAATCCCCAAATCAGCTCGAGAACCACATAAACGAACTCCGATCCCAAGGTCAGAATCCCGTAAGAAATCGCTGCACTTTGGGACTCACGCCCTAGCTGATATGGAACCAATCTGACTAACTCTGAGAACCTCTTCTCATACTCTGATACTGACATGTTCTTCTGCTCTAATATGAAGGACTCCTCAATCTTCGAATCCTTGTGACTAAGGAGGAAAAATCGAGAACTTCATGAAACCGGTCCCATGATATACCATCAAGATATTCCTATCCACGATCCCACCAATCCTAGCCTCGATCCCATCGAAAACTCGGAAAACAAGACTTTCGATCATCCGTGCTCCCATAACTCAGAAACCTTGTTTACTTGTCCAACCATAACTAACTCCGTCTCGATCGCACGCCGGCCACATGGCTTGGCGCCCCACTATGCTCTCTATTAACCTCCTGTGCTCTTAAGAACCTCTCTAGGTGGTGGAGGCCTCGAAACCACTCTGACGGAAATGCAGCGGCCACTCATCCGAGCAACTGCGCCACCCGCCTACCGTGAACAACTCGCACTCAGCTCCCTACCGCCTTACTGGCCCAGCCCGACCTAATTGCTCGAGGCTGATTCATGGAGGCAGTAGTGGAACCAACTACATGCTCATCTCTCTCAGGTACTGCAAGACGCTTGAAAGCCTCTGGAATGACTCTCTTAGATTTAATCCCGACGTCCCTCCGCCCGACATATGTATTTGGAAAAATCACTGTTTAATACTTGAAACACCTCATGTATGTACTGAAATTTGAAAGTGCATGGATGCAAGTAAAAATGTTGCATACAAAACTACGATGTTTATTAACACAGGTTTCCTAAGACCCCCGTCTCCGATATTCAACCCTTTGTCAGTATCATATCCCCTCAAGCTTTAGGTTATCAGATACCATGCTCGATACCAACTCATGCCACACCCCCACCCCCCCTCCCAAGAATGTGTGTGCCTACCCACCCCACATAAACCCCTCAAATTGCTACTTCCAACGCCTGTGAGAATCCCTTGAAGCGGTTGCATGGCTACGAAAAACCCGCAGATAAAATTTTTTCTTTTCTATACTGATTTTATAAAATTTCTAAAGATAATACCGCATACAGACATATCCCAAAACCCGGTATATATAAAGTTTACACTCTTTTCAAAAAATATGGCAACTAAACACACCTTTCAAAGAGCCTGTGTCATCACAGGTTTCACAAAACAAAACTATGTATATACATATGCTCAACTATAAAAATTCAAAGTATTTCCTCACAAGTTATTTAATACAAAGACTATACTGTGGGTCGAGAATCCTAATATGTCCCAAAGGCATCTCGACGTGCCTGCATCGAAAATAGTTTTTAAACAGAAAATAATGAGTTAAATGATTCGCTGAGTGTATGCTTTATAAATGCTTCGCTTTTCTCAAAATATCTCAAAATCAGAAACTATATTTTGGCAAGACATTTTCTAGAAACCTTGCTCGCTTTGTTATAAAGTTTTAAAACTTTTCAAAACCGCTGGTTGGCTGGCTACAAAGCTTATAAAAACTTTTCTATAAACGAGCCTGGCTTCGATCGCTGCTATTTAAAAGTTTTTAAAACTTTCATAAAATGTCACTGTTGGCTTCCAATGGCTTGATTTAAAACTGTAAAATGCTTATAAATCAAGATCAACCACTCGGAGGCCTTTTCGTTTGGTTGCATTCGCAAACACGGAGCCTCGGGCTTCCAACCGCGCGTCTGGAAGGACCCGTCCATCACCTAAAGTGGAAGGGCCTCGCTCACTTCCCTTCCTGAATATGGTGGTTGACCTAGTCCAATGCCACCATAACTAGCCAGCGCTAACCCTATATACCCAAGACGCATCTATGGTCTCCTTTAAATGCCATGATGCATGAACCAAGTTTGCCGACCAGGCAAATCTAAAATGCATGAAATGATGTCCTAACACCACCGCGGCACGATTTAATACCTCCTCGACCTATGCTTGCTTAAAACTAGTGGATTTTCGTTAGGCCCGTTTTATAAAATATACTTCGCTTTCATAAAATATGGTTTAACAATTAAAACCATTGTTTAGATAAATATGGTTTGATAATTCAAAACCATTTCTTAAGCTTACTAAAACTCATCATTTACTGTTTTTCTTCAAATATGGTTTAAAATCAAACTATCATTGCTTCGCTTGCTTTCTAAATCACATTTGCCATTAATAAACAGTAGTTTATAACTCAAACCATCACATTTGAAATATGGTTTAATACTTTAAAATCGATAACATACTTCAGTGTAAAATGGATTTATAAATAATACACTAGTATTTAAAATGTAGCTTTAACACTACCTTTGCGATAATAATCGAGCACAACTTCAAAATTTATCCCGCCTCCCTTTTACCCTACACATTCAGCATTAGACCACACTCATCAACACACCAAGAAATTTGCACACTCAAAAGGCTCAAATTTTTCGTAAATATAAATCAAACAAGAGCTCACAGCATATGGTTAGATTCTAGACTCAAGAACTTTCCATGTAGTCTAAAACACCCGAAACATTTCCTCTCGAAAATTCTATCCCGACTGCTCGAATACAAACTCGAATTTCAACCCGAACTGCTCGAAAACACCCGTAAATTCAACCCGATTGTCCTAAAAGAGTCCTAAAAACCTTCTAAAATTCCTAAACTGGGCTCTAAAATTTTCAGACTGAAATTTACTACTTTCTAAGAAAATTCCAAGCCATTACATAGCATTTAGGTCAAATACAAGTGAGGAAAATTTCCTACCTCTTGAAGTTTGACGAAACGCTAAGATATTGGTACCTATGTGTAGCTCTCGTCGAGTAGTCCAACTTTGCCTTCTGCTCCAACAAAAATCTACGGTCCGATTTTTGTAAATTTGAGAAAGAAGCGAAGAAAATAAAAATAGAAATAAAAACCGTCTCTCTTCACGCTCTCCACTCTTTCCCGTCTGTCTCCTTGACTTTTCTTTTTACTTTTTGATTTTATTTTCTTTCTTTCTTTATTTCTTTTATTTTTTATTTATTTATTTTTTTCTACTTATCCACCCGAACACGTTTGCTCCATCCTCTTTCCATTTTTTTAATTATTATTATTATTATTTGGATACATAACTTATATTACCTCATTCGGGTCCATTTCTACCCCGAAATTTTTTTATTTCTTTTCAGTTCAATTAGTTTAAATGAACTTTAACTCCAGTTATTTCCTAACTCCTAAGATTCTCATAAAAATTCTGTCCCTTGAGTCATTGACGACTTATCACCCAGAAAATCGTAAAATATTTAGGCGCCTCGAATTAAACGAAACTTTTAAGGTCGCTAGATTTGTGAGGCAGTGCCAGGCGTAGTCCATTTCATCATCAGAGATACAGAGAAATTTCACGAAAACCTACGAAATATTATGATGTTTATTATTATTATTATCATTTTGAAATTCCATAATTTGCCTTTTCACCCCTCAGCTTTCCTTAATTGCAAAAAGTGCCACAATGCTTTGAAAACTTTATAATTTCATCCTTAAAAACAACTTTCAAAAATACTATTATGACACTCAAATAATTAAGGAAGCCCTTGGTGCACATATGCGACCCTACGGTTACACATACCGTACACCCTCTTGGGACGGGGCGTTACACAATTGGGGTAGACACTTGTGTTGCAGGGATGGTCGTTGCCTCCACATTGGCCATTTTCCTATTGAAAAACAAGAAACTATTAATTTATTGCTTTAAAAATTGCAACAAATAATATTTTAAGCAAATAGAGAAGTATATATATATATATATATATATATATATATATATATATATATATATATATATATATATATATATATATATATATATTTCCTGATGATGTCAGCACGCAAGCCATGTCATCATGCCATGTTAGCCTTACTTTGATCTAAAATGACATCGCCATCCGGGCCAACTACAAGGCCTCGTGCACCTCACTCTAGCCCGCGTGCACAAACCACTCGACCTAGCTCATAAACCCACACGCCCAAACCAGCCCAACGCGGGACTTGCCTATAGCCTGACAAGCGACCTGTTTTGTAGATTCAAGCCCCGTTTTCAACTCACTCGAAAATCGCAATTCCGGCCACCGATTTCAGGTGGATCGGTGTCAATCTCTTTGTCCCGACGTGGGCTACATATCCAATGATTCAAAATGTTTAATTTAGGTCCCAAAAATTGTAACTAAGTCTTGGAAAAAACCGGTCTAAAAATTTACATTTTAGTTTGAAAATTCAATATTTTTTTTTTTTTTCCCGAAACTGTACTCATGTAGAGTAAAGGTCTTCTTTTTTTTCCTTCTCAGTATTACATGTTCAACAGTTGCTACGAATTCATCTTAAGATTGTTAGAAAAACAGTAAACATAATTGAACAAACAAATATAACTAATAACAAAGTAATAAAATTATGAACATAATAATAAACCTATTGCTAAACAAATACAGTATCTTTAGATTCAAGGCCTGTTTTCCACAGTGTCCTTAAGACAAATTCACTCCACACACTGTGCTTGTTTCAATTGCCACGTTCATCTCCCATGATACAACGAATCAACAAGAATTCCGGATAAGGCACCTCCAAAATTCCTCCAACGAACATTGGAAACACCTTTACTTTATCACCCACACTAACAAGTTTCTTTGTAATATTATACGTAAAACATAATTGAAAAAGCTTATTTCACAAATGAAAACACATAGCTGTATATAGGCTCTGAAAACAAAGGTTACAAAATAAAAATTAAAACCCATTTAATAACAATTTAAAGGCCATTTAAAATGCAAAAACCAAAACTGAAAAAGGTTACAAAACAAAAATTAAAAACCATTTAATAACAATTTAAAGGCCATTTAAAATGCAAAAACCAAAATTGAAAATTAAATATACAATTCATTCACGTTTATTACAATTGATTTAAAAAACCATTACAAAACGTTTTAAAAATCCAACAATATCACTGTTTGTAATACCTTATTGAACCAAAAAAAAAAAAAAAATCTAAAAGTTAAACAATATATAAGGTATTGATATAGAAAAGCCATTAATTACTACGTAAGGTGCATAAAGAAAATTAATTTTTATTGAAAATTAAATACTAATTAAAGGCTAATAGACACAAGATTTGGAGAAGTTTACTAAAGCTAACAATCTCAAATGAGCTGTTATGAAGATTATTGGTTCCACAAGGAGAAGAATTACAAAAAATTAATTAGCATTCGAAAGACTTCTGTGTAGTTTACTAATAAGAAACAAAGATTGGGAATTTATACAATTTTATTCTGAGCCAAAATAAATACTTCAAAACAAGTCAATCAAATATGAACAAACCTTGATTTATGAATCAATGTGCTCATTACCTGTCAAAAGAAGTGAGGGAAAATAAGAAACTCTTCGACTCTTTAATTAAAAAATAACTAAAAAAACTCTTTTATTTTAATTTCTTAAAATACAAATCTAAATTATATCTATAATAAGGGGGTTTTGCCAAAAAAAAGAAAAAGGGTACAATATGCAATATATACACGTAATTTATGTTTCAATACTTACAAGGGAAAAGACTCTCTTCGTATGCTACTGGAAGTGAAGTACTCCAATAAGGACCACAAGCCTAATTGAACACTTTCGAAATTCTAGTTTGATTATTATAGAGCAAATATTGTTTCCTAGTTCCAAAAAAATTTCATTAACTCGACCAACTACACAAAGAATTGGATCACTTGTTGAAAAGGATATATGATCACTCAATTTCTTGACCCAAGCCGATTCCTTGCTATCCTCTAGAACCCAAATATCAAATATGTCTCAAAAATTTCCATCGACTTTAGCCACAACCACCATACACAAACAACCTTCAAGATTGACCAAGAAAGGATTCATAGTTTCTTCCTCTAGAATCTTAATTATGCTAAAAATTTCCTCCTAAACAACTGCAAGGATGTAGCCAACTAATCGCTCATTTAGTCTTGATTGGCATAACCAGTACACTATTCCATTGATGCATACATGTTCGTTGGAAGAATTAGGACCATGTGCAACATTAGCTATGGATTTCTAGGATCCAGTAGTGGAAGAATATACCACACATTCATAAGGTCGCTCTTCTCTTAAGAAAAATTGAAATACTTTATATTCATTGATAGTAGAATGAAAGGAAACCCCAAACGTAGATATATAATTATGGTTTAGACATTCTGATGCGGGGGCTGGTGGGAGTAACAACACTTCTTAAGTTGCGGGGTTAAAGATATTTATGGAGAAATTCACGTTATACATGTTGTCCCTGTGACTACAGGTACAATGTCTTTGTCTGGGACGATGATCATGGTTAAAGGAACAAATCATACCTTCAAGGTAAAATCCAATACAAGTTGGAAAATTTTGAGTAGTTTCTCCATCAGTTTTGGTCAACATATGTAACTTGTCGTCCGAAAGATAATGACATACAATATAACTTGGATAGTCTTCACATTGGTCGCCAGCGTGTGACAGGACTATATAACTTAGATTTTCTTGACATTTGATTAAATGCAAACGCATGAAACTAGGATTGCAAATTAAACTCCTCCAGTTCTACAAACAGACTTGCATATTAAAAGAGATTTCATAGAAAGCCTTAAGAAGACATTGGTGAGGATTTCTTCCACTTCGTACACATTCTTAGTTTGGGGACAATACTTATACATAGTACTCCTAAAATCATTCATATTTATTAATACTTGATATTTTTCTTACCGCTTCTTCTTCCGCTTCCTCTTTCATATGT
Organism: Tetrastigma voinierianum; assembly: GCA_016808115.1. NCBI lineage: Eukaryota > Viridiplantae > Streptophyta > Magnoliopsida > Vitales > Vitaceae > Tetrastigma > Tetrastigma voinierianum. Next base: position 234,802 of record JAEQBH010004236.1, on the reverse strand, counting down.
GTTATTAGATCACCTGTTTTAATCTTCAAACAGAGAAACAAATGTTTGACAAATAAAAATTTGATTTCAAAAGATGCGAGTAATTAAGCTCCCTATAGATTTATTTTGGAGATGTAAAATATTTGGTATTTTCAAGGTCAAAAGAAATTATAATATATAATTTGAAATTAATTCAAATTATGTAAAAAAAATATTTAACTTAAACTTTATCCTTTCAAGTGATAATGGTATATAAAAAAGTAAAAAAAAAATCAAAATTTAAAGATAACTGGAAATAAAAATTAAATTATTGTAATTATGCATATTCTAGAATATAAAAATGAAATAAGAAAAGTAAAACACGAATTGTATATATCTACAAACTGCGTTTTTCCATATATATATATATATATAGTAAAAATATAAATTAAGCATTATTGATAATATTTTTATTTCCATTTTTAAGAAATAAATGTAAAAATCCGAGAAAAATCGAATTTTTAAGAAAAGGGAGCATAACGATAAGTACTTTAAGAATAGTACATGTTGAAAACCTGGAAATTTTCTTGGTCTCAGGTGATGAAACGGAACTCACCGTTGGATTCGTCTTGTGAAATCTAGTTACCTAGACGAATTTTTTCAAATTAAAAGACAGTTGGATTTTCACGTTTTTCGGGCAGGTGCCCAGGCGACTCGAGGCGAGATTGCTTACGAAAATCTCGGAAGTTGGGAAATGACTTGAGGCAAGTTCATGGGATATAATTTGAACTTGAACGGAGACGAAATAAATCGCTTCGGGCCTGAATTGAACCCGAACGAGGGTGGACAAGCGCGACGTGAGCCACACATCCAATTTAAACTTAAGTTAGGACAAAATAGAAATTAGGGCTAGAAGGGCCCATTTTCCTTGTTTTGATAGAGAGAGAGAGAGAGGACAACCAAGGCTTCCTCCCAATATCTACGGATTTCCGTTGGTCGGTTTTCTTCGAGTCAAGAACGAGAGTTTATTGCATCGACGAGGGGTACGCGTGGGTACTTGAAAAGAGGGATTTCGCCGAAGATCCACGATGGGTGATTTTGGGAAATCGAAGTTATCGGGTTTAGGAGGCTTCCTTCCCATGTATCATGCTCCTAGAGGTAATGGATTCTTTCTACCTTGGCTTACTTTCCATCTTTGGGCCAAGAAAATAGGGTTTTTTTTCGTTTAAGGGCCTGTTTGGTGAAGAAAAATGGGGTTTTCGGGTTATCCTCGATGTTTCTTCACCTAGGCGAAGGTGTGGATCCTTCCATGGAGGTTAGTTCTTCACCTAGGCGAAGTGAAGGCTCACCTAGGCGAAGGGGTCCGCCTAGGCGTGGGCACCTAGGTGAACCTGGGGACAGTGAAGATGGACTTTTTAGTCTACCTAGGGAAACCACTTCGCCTAGGCGAAGGTAGGCTATACCTAGGAGAGCTTGCGACTGTCTGAGGCCTGTGTTTGCATCTTGTTTGGGGTTGGTCTCGTGGCCTGGTTTGTGATTGTTGTGGCTTGCTTCGGGGGCCATTGTATGACTTGTTTGAGTGTGTCATTTCTTGGCTGAGAGTGACATGTTTGGATGTCAATGTGTGTGCTCTAACATGTCGACATGTGATGAATTGTTATGTGCAATGGCCATTATATGGCTTGCTTGTGTGTGTGTCATTGCTTGATCATATAATGACATGTTGAATGTGAATGTTGATATGTGCTTGTATGATATATTGACATGAATGAAATGATGTATGGAAGTCATGGTGATGTGATTGTCCATGACATCAGTAAGTAGTGTGGATTGTGTTGTCCATGTAACATTCATTATGCATGTGACATGATATAACAAGCAATGACATATTGCATTGCATATGCACGAGGAAATCGCATTAAATGGGTGTGAGTGCATGGTTAATGAATCGACATTGTGTTTGGTGTTTGATTGGGTGGGCTCGATTAAATGGGACAACGTTCAACAGAGTTGCACGGTTGAATAAAATGGTAAAGAAAATATGTGCCAGGTATCAGCAAGAAGGGATGATCCTCCATCGAGTGAAAAACTCGCCAATTATGGTCAGACATAGTCCCCAGCGGTGAATGTAAGACCCGAGAAAATTCCAATTTTCTGAAAAAGGGTAAAATAGTCATTTCAGTAAAAATCAGAATTTTTTTCTAGATCTCGGATGACGAAATGGATTTCACCATTGGAATAGATCTCGTGGGGAAATCTACTTCTTTCACGTGAATTTCTTGGTCTAGGGGCAATTTCATGTTTTCGAGCCGCAGGAAGTGTCGGTGTCGTAAAATGGGTTTGAGAGACATGTGATGTGACAAAATTCATCTACTACATGTACTCTTGTGACACATGTTACAAGATTAGAGAGATGATGGAAATGGACGGCCTAAATAGTGCAAAGTGTCAAAAATCAAGAAGAGGGGACATAAGTGGAATTTTTGAGATGTTAATAATAATAAGACGAAAGATGAACATTGTTCATCTTCTTCATTTTGAGCACAAAAACGGCAGTGGCTGAAAATTGGGTGCAGTGGCTGGGGTTTTTCATTTCTACAGAGAGAGTGTGTGTAAGACCCGAGAAAATTCCAATTTTCTAGAAAAAGGGTAAAATCGTAATTTCGGTAAAAATCCGAAATTTTTCTAGATCTCGGATGACGAAACGGACTTCACCGTTGGAATCGTCTCGTGAAATCTAGCATGTGATGTGACAAAAGTCACGTATAACATGTACTCTTGTGACACATGTTGCATGAGTAGAGAGATGATAGAAATGGACGGCGTAAATAGTGTCAAGTGTCAAAAATCCAAGAGAAGGGACATGGATGACATTATTTGAAAGTTAATGAGGAAAAAGACAAAAGTTGAATAGTGGTCTTCTTCCTTAAGGAGCCAAAAACATGAAGGAGAGGAGAAAAATTTACAGAGGCTTAGGTTTTGATTTTTTTAGAGAGAGAGGGAGTGGCTTCTCTCTGTGTGATCCCACGATCGTAATCATTTATTTCTTCGCCAAGCAAGGTGGTTGCCTCACGCAATGAGAAATTTCATGCAGACGGCTTTGGAGATCACAAACTCCGTGAGGCAGGGGTTTTTCTCCTACTGGTTTACTACGGCTGCCAGAATGCCAGCTGATTGAGGCCGTGAGGGTTGCTTGACGGCCCCAAAACTTGAGACCGACCGTTGGAAATTTTGAAGTCGCTTTCTGGGACAGAGCCCACCTGACCGCTTTTGGGCTGCTTCGTGTTGTGATTTATGCATTAAATTATGTTTTGGGTGTGTATGAGGTCGAAATGGCCATCGATATTCCGCTTCCAAAAGTTGAACCAATGTCGATGAGTGGTCTTTACCTGACAACCCATCAGTTGCTGGGGACTGCGCAGTCCCTGTTGTGAAATGACAAAAATCGTCCATGTGTCAGGGCTTGAATCGTGTTGAAATTGCGGTTTAGCTCAAGTGAGCTAAATTTGATGTTATTGGTTAAAATAGAGTAACATGATGTTGTGGTTTAATTTATGTCAATATATGCATGATGATGTGTTGGCATGTGTTGTATAAATTGTGTTGAAATGGCATAATGCATTTCATATGCACCGGGGTAACCTAGAAATTAGGTGTGAGTGCATGACATGAATTTTCCGAAACGAACATGGTCAGCGAAAGGAATTTCACTGATGATTTTTTCCTGAGAATGGTGTTTGAGATGGTCCAACAATATCACGTCTGAGGAGCCCATGGAATTGTTTAGGAAGGGTCCCCAACATATCTCGCCCCTGAGTGGGTAGTCCCATATTTTTACCGAAATCTGTGAAGGTGTGTTTTCGAGAACAATAGTTTTGTTTTGAAAACCCGTGTTTTCTCATACATGGCTTAGTATGTGAGGGAGCTCTGGGTGAGGACTCGAGACATGGATCTGCATTTAGACATTCAACAGATCACGAATTTACTTGAGTGTGTGTTTAAATTGGATCATTGCATATGCACTTAGTTGGAGTAACCCATTTAGTGCACTCCACTATCGGGCAATAGCTCACCCCGTCGAGGGAATATCATTTCGTGCACAGGAGCTAAGCTGAGAAGACTAGCCATCTTAGAGGCCGATTAAGAAAGCTGGTCAGGCTTTGAAGTTTTTTATATAACATGTATTATAATTGTAGATTTTAATATATACTCAAGTAAGAGTGATGTAGTAACTCTCAACCATGTAATATAAACGGGTTGAATGTATTTGGATGAGTATGACATGTAGGCCCAAGTGGCCATTTTACTCTCGATGTGTGTGTCTCAGGATACGAGACGAGGATTTTCCTACAGGTCGACCTGCAAATAACTGAATCTCCTGCCTGGGGCATCACAAAGGTGCTTCGTCGCTTACGATATTCATATTAAACCCAAATCCTGGGCAAGCTTGAGCTTTTAGGAAAGTTATCATTTAACATGGTATCGCAGCTTGCTTAGCAGAGGTCCCGGGTCTCAACCCTCCCGCGGCCTCCCATTTATTGATTTAAAAAGTCCATAATGGACTTCACCTCCACGTAATCTGCATAAATGTATGCACGTGAGTGGAGGGTGTCACATGATATTCATATTAAAACCCAAATCCTACAAGCTCGAGCTTTAGGAAAGTTGGTCATTTAACAAGCCTTCTCTCTAGATTCGACCGATCGACCGGCTTGGCCGACGGCAAGAAGTGTTGTTCCACGCATGCTAGAAGGGCTACGCGTGGACAATCGATTCGTGGAGTTACAGTCAATCAAGTAAAGAGGTAGAGATCTTTCCTACTCAGGATATTCTTTTCGCTAAGAGCCATGTTTATGGTTAGGATATTTGAGGCTTCATTTAGCCGTGAATTCCTGGCCTCAAAACTCTTTCAACCAAAGGGAGAAAATCCTTACCATGGTCAGGAACAAGAGAACTCCGAGGGGTTTCACTGCTCACATGAATAGTGACGTGGATTTTCTCGTGTGAAATGTGTTTGTAAGTGATTCAAAATGAATTATTTCAGGTTTGCCAATTAGCCCATGAGCTAATTCGTGTTATTGATGTGAAAATCGAATAACATGATTGTCAGGAGTAAATTATGTTAATATATGCATGTGAATCAGATTAGCATAAATTATTCGAATCACATAATGTATTCCATATGCATCGTTCTAGAATATTAGATGTGAGTGCATGACATGAAATGAAACAAAAATGAAAATGTTTTCAGGAAAGGAATTTCGATGAAAGATTTTCCTGAGAATCGTGTTGGGAGATTCAACAATTCACGCCTTCTGAGAGGCCCATGAATTGTTTCTTGTGAGGGGTTATCCAACGTATTCGCCTTGAGGGTTGTAACGCCCGTCCCGAGAGGGTGTACTAAGATGTAACCGTATGTGCACCAAGGACTTCCCTTAATTCATTTTGGCTACAATAGAATTTTTTGAAAGGTTTTAAGGGGTGAAATTATAAGTTTTCAAAGAATTGTGGTAATTTTCAGAATTAAGGAAAGTGGAGGATGAAATTCCAATTATGGAATTTTAAAAAGGATAATAATAATAAATTACCAAAATGGTTCAAAGAAGCTTGTAAATTCTCTAGATCTCTGATGACTAAAATCCATCAAGACCGTTAAATCTGCCTCATGAATCTAGCGACCCGTAGTTTCTCACAAATTCGAGAGACAAACAATATTTTATGAATTTCGGGTGATAAACGCTGGACTTTCATGATCTAGATTTTACAAAACTTTAAGTCGAAATTCATGGAGTTAAAGTCTATAAAAATAATCAACTGCAAAAGAAATAAAATTTTTCTGATAAATGGGGACTAACGAGGCAATAGAAATCGTATATGAAAAAAAATAATAATAAGAATAATAATTAGAAAAAAACTAAAAAAATAAAAAGAATAAAAATAAAACCGTTAGTGAGATGGATCACGAGAGAGAGAGTGGAGACAGCTTTTTTTATTTTCCTGTTTCTTCTCATTTACTAAAAACGGACCGTAGGCTTCATCTGCTGTATAGCAAAGTTGGACTTACACAAGAGAGCTACGCATAGGTACCAACATTCCTAGCTCTTTCAAACTTTAAAAGGTAGAAAATTTGCCTACTTGTGTTATTTCGAGCCTAAATGCTATATAATGACTTGAAATTTTCTTAGAGACCGTAAAAGGTCGTAAACTTCAGTCCCAAAATTTTTAGACTGAGTTTAGAAATTTTTAGGAATTTTTGGGACTGTGTTCGGACAGTCAGGCTGAATTTCGGGACTGTTTTCGGACAGTTCGGGTTGAAATTTCAGGCGGACAGAATTTTCAGAAATGTTTCGGGTATTTTTAGACTCTATGGAAAGTCCCTTGAGTCAAAGTTGACTTCATGAATGTTTTGGGCATTTCATGTGCCGGACGTTTGATCATTCCATCAATGATCTCGCCTGGAACGGACTGGCATGTAAGTTTTGTTGGAATCAGTTGGATTGATATAGTCACTTTAGAAAGCCATATGTATGTTTATCGTTCGCGTTAAATGGGCGTACTATCATTGCTGATGCGATCGTGATTTACATTATCAAAACGAAGAATCTAAAAAAGTGTAACCAATTTGAAGAAGTAGTCGAGGAAAAGGTGAGTACTCAAAATCATTTTCTAAGTAAATGTTAAACCTAGATTGTAAAATTAACTTACAGAGTATAGATTTATAAAGCATTTTTTACTCCCAATTGTTATATCTCAGGCGGAAAAGTTTGATTTTATGTTACAAGAAAACAGTTTAACTGGTTTAGCAAAACACTAGATATTGTATCTAGTTCAGTCAGTATATTGGATTATTTATATGTCCTGGGATATGACTAACTATATTTCTGGCGGTAACCATTGGGAATTGATCTAAATGTCTCACATGTCATTGCCTCTGCGTGAGTATATGGTCGCGCCTTGGAAGCGCAATCTATATGATAAGTCGATTCGGTTCCATCACGAACATTACAGTCGAGGTTTATTATGCTATATAGATCCGTGATATTCACAGGACCATCTTAGCTAGAGTATTATTCAAGATTCTATTTCTGTCTCCGAATTAAGACCAGCATCATACTGATATTAAAAATGAGCCACACGATGGTTGGTGCTTGATTTACAATATATAGCACTTTCGGATGTGTGCCGCCCGCGAAGCGGTTTTCGGCGTGACGGAAATAGTTTTGAGCGATTTGTGGCCAAGTGGATTTTAGAGCGATTTTGTGTGGCAGTTCAGCAGTAGTTTTCAAACCGGTTTTGAAATGGTTTTCATAGCGCTTCCGTTTCTCACCACGCAGTTTATCTATTTATGTCTGAATTTTCATATTGGGAGAGTACAAGCGTGACGGCATTTAGAACTTATAGCTCCTGCCAGCCCGTTTGGCTCACGGAGTTTTACTGTTTTAAAATAATTTTTAGTGCGGGTGCTTTGAAATTGAAAGACCTTTCGGGATCTCAGTGCAAATCTTTGTGTTATATAAGATAAAATTATAAATTAAAAATATTAAAAGTTAAAATGTGGCATTTGCACCATATGTCTCGTTTATAAGTATGTCATGCACATAGTTTAGAGAAAAAAACGAGTTGCGACAAAAAAATATGTTAGTTAATCCTTATCTATATTTTATTGAGGACCAGAGGTGCTGTGTATAGATTAGACAGCTAGAAAACAAATTAGGAGTGTATGTTTTTACTCTGAGTGATTACCTTATTTAGGCTTGACCACCGGCGATCGTTATCTTCTTAGGATTTATAAATAAAGACCTTATTGATGAAAATTGAAAAATTTTATAATCACATTTTTAAATACGATTTTAAACGATTTACCGGCAACTGTGTGGCAGTAAATTGGCGAGCTTGGTTTGGGAGGTTCTTAACCGATTCGTGAATTTCTGTCATAGGAAGAATTATCGAGGGTTGTCAACTCTATTTCTTGAAACTCGATGGTGTGTTTCAGACAAATAGTTTTGTTTTGAAAGCCAGTTATTTACTCGCATTCGGTTTGAGCATGTATGTGAGAACCGGTGAGACTCGGGACATGCAGTTCAGTGAAAAAAAGTGTAATAAAAGTGAAGCCAAAGTAGAAGTATTGAAAAAAAAAAAATTCTGAAGATTTTCGGTATAAAGCGGAAATAATAAAATAAATTTAATAAATTATTATTCTGGAAAATCAAAAAAAATATTTTTTGGGTCATTCAGTGCGTTAAATAATCGAAGAAAAAGAAAAGAAAGAACGGAAGCGAAACTGAATCGGGACTCACCCTTACTTTCGGGTTGATCGCGTCGATTTTTGTGTCGTGACGCGAGGCTCTTCTGTTGGCGGTGGCGGGGGACTCGACCTGATGCGGTTGGTGATATGGCGCTGCGCCGGATGAGAGCCACGATACGCTATAGCTCGTCCGGCCGAACTTTCTTCGCGGCCGCGAAATCTTCGCAGTAAACTCTTTTACTGGCTGGCGGAAATTATCCGCGATCGATGGTGTATCGGTGGTGGCGAGAAGCGACGTTGTGTCGCGATATACGCGCGACGGTGTAATCTGGCGTAGGATGCGCCCGCGTCTGACCGCCTATCATGAACATGGCGAGGGCTGCGATAAGTGGCGTATGATACGCCGCCGCGGCGGTGGAGTCGCTGATCTGGCCGAAGATGGAAACTGCGACCGCTGTCGGGCCGTGCGTTCATGGGTAAGTATTTTAAGGTATCTGCCAATCCGCTGCGAAGAGCTGGGGTTCGGGCGTAGAGGATGATGATTCATGATGGATTATGTAGCTGAATTCCACGAAATTAGCCAGAACACCGATGATGACTCGTGGCGGACATGGCCCCAGTCGGGAGGTTCGAGAATGGGCTGAATTTGTCCGTCGAATTAGGATAGCAGGATTTCCCCTACGGGACATGGACTCTATGGTTGGGATGTCTGACCAGTGAGAAGAATCGGGATGCTTTCGGGCTTTTGAGATCTGAATTAATAGCAAGAGGAAGGAGAAATTCGGTCTTCTTATAGTTCGGGAAAGAAGTGAAGCTTTAGTTACGGGTTCCAGTAGGCCATCAGGACGAGGGACAAATTAGGGTTCTTAGATCAAGTTAGGCGGTGATACTATCATTGTAATGGCCGATATGAGGAGGATTGTCAGGCTCTGGGATCCTAGGGTTTCGAGACGGTCCGTTGGCCAGAGTGGAATGAGGAGAGGATCTGATCTCATTCCCTCAGGCCTAGTATGGGCCGGAGGCCAAATTTGATCTTGGAGCTGGGGCACCTCCGTTACATAGACCTTGAGAGAGACGGGTTATGGGCCGGAGACGGAGACCAGGCCCACGGGCGGGGACGTCGGGGTTCGGGGGTGTCTGCCATCACACCCGGCCCACGTCAGTGATCAGCCGATCATCTGTTCATTTTTATATCTACGCTATGGGCAGGTGTTTATCGGTCCATTAGCCGCGTTCGATATTCATCTGAGGTGCGCGATGAGTTGAACCAGTTGAAGACGCCGGAAGAAGACCTTCTTTCGGGTTCTCTCAGGATTAAGGCGAGCAAGATGCTATATTGTTGTTGAGTTGAGATCACCAAAGACTCCTCGCAGTGGTTAGGATCATCGGACATAACCAGTTAATCATGTCGCCGGATCGATTGTTGCAGCAACCACAGTTATCTCCAGTTATGGCGTGGAAGAGTACACTTCCTGTAATGGATGGTACTCGTGTTGTATTTCGGGGAGACGGCATGATATTTTGCCCCCGAGACGATTATGCGAGTCAGTGCTTTCGAGGCGATTAGTAGGTTAGCTAACAAATATACCTGAGACAGTGAGATTGATTAGATCTACCTCGAGTAGTTTGTGAATGTGATGATGTTTCCTAATGAGCTACGGGATTACTCCGTGAGGATTGTAGACCCGGTATGGGAGTTACGCTACAGTGCCAGCCCATCCTCCATAGCTCCATGGGATTGCACAATGATTAAATTCGAGAACCAGTCAGTCAGAATGCGAGCGGGCTTCATTTATTTGAGCACTTCACAAAGACCCTTTGACTATGTGACCGATTCCGGCGGTTGAGCAGAGTTATAATTGAGAATGGTACCATTGCGAGGATTGATGATTTGTTTGACGGTTGAAGGCGTGAAGTATCAGGAATGACAGCCGCCGCCAGATTGCATCGGTAGGGTTAGGAGGCGGATATCTAAGGCGGCGTTTGCGAATGGCGTTATGGGCACTTTGAGTTTATGGTGATGCCCCTTTGGATTGACTAATCGCCAATGACGTTGTCAGGTAGCCTATCTTGTAAAGTCAACACCATTACAGCTCCAGGTCGTTGTTGTGGTCTTCGTGGATGACATTTGATCTCGGTCAGAGTGAGGTGTTATCTTTTAAGGGGATTGTTTATAGTTAAGTCATCGGTATCATGAGGTCAAATAAATCTGGGTTTAACTATGGTGAGATTTTTGGGATGCGATGAATTGTCTCTATCAAGAAGAAGAAAATCGTTATCAGTCATCAATCTTGGATTGAAAGAAGTCGAAACCGTAATGATTAGGAAGCCAAATCAGAGTTCTGAATCTTAGTTCTGGGATTGACAGTACTACGGAGATTCGTGAGATTTCTCGATTCGCCTTCTAATGAAATTGACACGGAAGAATTCAGATTCCAGTTAGGATGACCCGATGTGAGGAGGCATTCGGAGTTGAAGAGGAGGCTTACTTTGGCTCCTATCTTGATAGTCGGGCGAGGGCCGAAGTACACAAACGTGTATGTGATTGCCTAAAGGCGAAGCGGTGTTTTGATGCGATCCGAAGTAAGTAACACTATAGTTCCGGTCGGTTGAAGAATCATAAGCGAAGTACCCCGAAAGCGCCAGGTTATATGTTCGTAAATCTTCCCTCACATGAAGATTGCAAACATATTATATGGTGAGCAATTTGGTATCTTCGAATCACGAGTCAAAGTATATTTTCACGCCGCGGGACCTCTTTGCCGACATGTGATGGATGATTCTGATTATGACTTTGCTTGCATTACCACCGCCTGGTAGAGTAATCGCGTATTAACTAATGCTGGTTGGAAGTAAAGGCATTGTTGTGTCAGCCGGGGTGGCGGATGCTGAGAGGCGTGGGCGATTGATCAATTACTCTGGCGAGAAGCAAGATCGTTAGAGTTGGTGAATCCCCATAATCTAACGGCGAGCTCGACAGAATCCCTCGTCGCGGGGCGTCAGAATAGTATCATGGGGACAGTGCGGTCGAAATGCAATTGAAGGGTTGGGCCGTCCTGCGGATGGTAGTCTTCGATTATGAAAGGGCGGTAGTGGTTCCCCACGATTAATGGGATTTGAAGAGATTCTGAAGTTTCAGTAACTCTGAATTTTCCGTGCATCAAGTATGCGAAGATGTACTGAGGATATGCATCCTTGATCTCTTTAGGCCGAATGAAAAGACACGTGAAGAACTTTGTTAAACGATGTCTCGCGTGTCGGCGAGTTAAGTGAGCACCCCGAAGCGGCGGGGCTCGCCGACCATTGAAGTGGTGATGGAAGTGGGAGCGCGTCACGATGGATTTTGTGACCCACGCTTGCCACGCGGACACCGCGGAGACATGATGTGGTATGGTGATGGTGGACCTAGCTCCACCCAGTGGCCCATTTTCTGTGTGTGGATGATATTCACGTTGGAAGTGCGGGTTGTGCTGTTAGGAGATGATTACGACTAACACCCCACCGCTGGTGTGCCGACCTCCGAAAGAATTCCAGATTTTCTGTTACAAAACTCTGTAATGGCAAATGTTGCTAAATACCATAAAATTTTCTTTATTTTCAACTTAGGATTTGGTAAAATCTTGCGTGGAAAAACCTCGCGAGCATGGCGGCATTATATTGGAATAATTCAAAATCACCATATACATCAAATTTATCTTTATCAGTATGGCAGCGGTATGCCAACACATTCTCACAGGGTGTCTATCCTTTTACCATATGTTCAGTATACATATTCAAAGTCTTTTCACCCATATGTTCACCAATTGACACTTGCTGATAATAGGGACAAATCTATTGTGCTCAGCGTCTTGCGTACAATACCCTGAAAATAGTTTTTAAAATAGAAAATAATGAGCTAGCAGGCTCAATGAGTTTGTCTTTATAAAATGTTTTGCTTTTAGGAAGCATCTCAGGCATAAAAACTCTCTTCTGAATATTCTACAGACTTCTGCTACTTGCTTGCTTTTGTACTTGTTTTTTAAGTTTATAAAACTTTTAATGCCTTGCTGCTTGTGCACTCTTTAAAAGCTTATAAACTCTTATTGCTTGCTTTGGCAGAGTGCATAAACTTCTCTGAAATTTCTCTTACTTGTTGCCATAACAAAGTTGACACCACCACAAACCTTTGTAAAAAATTCCTGGCGTTTTCATAGAAGCGGGCTTGAGCTCAACCGCATGGCACCCGAAAGCCAAAGCAAAAAAGAACCGCGGCTCATGCCGTTTGCCTTAAAATCCACGGGAGCTTGGCTCAACCGATCGTTTGAAATCTAGCGAACTGGGCGCAACCGTTTGCTAAAACTCTCACGGGCTTTGGGCGGCCGTAGGTATCGTTGTTTTCAAAGCCTCTCTCTTATTGCTTACAACATCAGCCATTGAAGCCTATAACCGCTTGCCTTTAGTGAACACGGGGCACATTGCATCGACGTGCAGGTGGAAGGACTTTGTGTCGCATCCACCTTTTTCGATTGAATATGGTGGAATTGACTCGTGTCGCCATCATATAGCCCCAGTTGGAAACTCATAACCTTCTATACTCTGTATTTGATCTCTTCATCATGACGTATGACCTAAGTTTATGCGACCCCGAGCAAAACTTCTAATCATGTGGTCCTATAACACCACCCCGTGCGTCTAGAATCACACCACAAAACGGATTTAGTACTTAGAGACGGAAGGCTGTTTTATAAATATTCTTTGCTTGCTTACTCTTGAAAAAGTGGTTTAATTAAAACCATTTGCTTTGCCTAACTTCCTTTCGAAAAATGGTTTGGTATTCAAAACCATTTGCTTGCCTTTATTTGCTTGCCTTGAAAAATGATTCAGTATTCAAAACCCATTTACTTGTTGTTACTTACTTGGAAAATAGTTTACAATTAATCTGTTGCCACCTTACACTTGCTTTGAAAAATAGTTTCTCATTCAAAAACCATTTAAATACCGGTCTGGCTCAATTTATAATAATAATAATATTACACTGGTATTTGGAAAATGGGTTTAGAACACTCACCTCAGCACAGCTTGCTAAAACTTGAGCATAGTTCCACACTATTCCCGCCTTTGCTTTTTTAACCTACACACTCAAGCGAATCGGTAAGTAATTACTCGTAACCGCTAACAAACACCCTCTTATATAGTCACACTCAACAAATGTCGTAGTGAAACAAAAGCTACCGAAGCCCAATAATCATCACGTTTTACATCGAGTTTTCCCTAATCTTGTCGAACCTATCTTAATCATTTAATAGGTTCTAAACTATCGATTATCTGATTGACTAATTAAAAACATAGCATTACGGCATTTAGGCACACATGTACGATACCCTGCAGGCGTATGTAAGTACATGTTGCGTGCACGATTAGCATGTCGGTTACATGTTGGACATACATTTGTGTGTGACCTCGAAAATGACGTAATGCGGTACACCCACGAACATGTGCGGTGCACGATTTTGCCAGTTGTTATTTTACCGCTATGATTCATAAAGCAGCTTCTATAATTCACAACACCTCGAAGATCATCTTAAATCATCCAAAAACAACTCACAACACTTGAATTAGTATGGACCTCCAAACCACAAAACCCTAGGTGAAAATCAAGAACTATCAACTTCAGTTCTCGTCTCAAACCACATAATTTTGATGATTCCCATGTTTATTTTTCTGATTAGGAGTTTGCCTCTCTAACCGATAAGTCAAGAGTTTATATCAATCTTCCAAAAAACCTGACCAAGGAGAAACTAATCCATACCAGGCCTTAAGAACCCAAATGCCATGATTCAAAGCGAACATACTTGAATTTTTTGGTCTTCTCCTTGTAGTATACCTGCCCTCTTCCCTTTAATAACCTGCCACACTCTATTCTCCATATATTCTGGGTTTTACTCTTAGATAAGTGCAAAATGAATTTGTTTGTCTCATGGCTGTTATGAACTTCACTTCCGCTAATTACCCAATTTGGTCACTCAAGCAACTGCTCTGCAATTGTAATATATTATTTAATATTGTGGCCATCAATTTGATTTTGCTTTTCTTATCCTTTTGCTCAATGACAATTGTGCCCTTGTTTTAATACCCATGTTGGTTCATAACTTTGTTTCCTACTTTAGTCTCAAAATACTACTACATGGCATGGTATCTGCACCACTGACATCATATCTTGCTGCCATCTTCTAGACAGGTGTTTACCGGCTCATAATTACTAGTATCCATAATTAGCCGGATAGGGACTCGAGTTTAAGGTGCACTTTTGGAAGGATTCCAAAAGAGCTAATAGACTGATATATAGTACAACTTTCACCACGGGACGGATGAGTCGATTAAGAGAGGATTCCTCTGAGTGTTGAGGACATGCCTCACGAGCATCAAATCTGCAGATCATCAGGTAATTTGGAAGAGGCATTTGCCCTTAGTGGATTCACCTCTGAAACCCAGTTATCAAGGCTGAGTATCTGAATGGCACCATGAAGGCATTATCATCAGAAATTTATTGTAATCACAAAATTATCTTGGGACGGTGGGAGAGAGTTCCATCACTAATTACGTCGTTGAAGACACCTCAGAAAAGTGAAGCGATCAAATAATCTTCTCTAACTATTTGTGGAAAAATATCTTGATGTCTGGCGGTGAAGCAACTTGGAGTTGGCGGGAGTTGGAGATCGGCGTCTTCTTAAGGTGATACTAGGAAGGTAAGTCGGGTTAAACAGCAGAAGCTATACGCCAAGGTTTATTGGACCCCTTGAGATACTCGGGTAGGCAACATAGCGTCTGCGGTTGGTGTTTTGCCAGTGTCCAGTGTCCACAGAAGTATTTCACGTCTCTCCATCTTAAATTTTCTAAATCAATCATATGTGGATTAGGAGAGATTGAGGTTGTTTTATGGATGGGACACTGGGAGGGACCGGTCTGCGTTATGGATATGGGATTAGGTTTTATGAAGCAAGACCGTGAGGCTAGTGAGGTACTATGGCACCTTAGATTAAAAGTCAGCATTGGGAGCTGGCGAGGACACGATCTGACCAACTTCATCCGCTTCTTGTTTGCAGGGATGAAGAGGTAAAGTCAGTTTAATCGGGTTCAATACCACCTAAATGACTAGTTTACATGCATGAGTATAGTGCCGTTGCATATACAGTGATTACAGTAATGATAAGTAAGGAATTGGATAAGATTGGCACAGGAGGGAGAATGTAGACAGAAAAATTTCAATTTCGAAAGATAAAATGGTCATTTAAGGTAAAATCTATTTTTCTGAATCTGGATAATGAAACAGATTTCGCAGTTGGAATCATCGTGAAATCAAGCTGAACAAATTTAGTGAATTGAGACGACCAAATTTCATCGTTTTTGACCGCGATCTCAGATCAAAGTGAAATGGTTGAGGGCGTATGATGTGACAAAAGTCATCTACTACGTAGCCTCTTGTGAAACGTGTTACAATATTGAAGGATGATGGAAATGGGCTGGCTGGAAGTAGTATGTTAATCGCTCATGCACGTACTAAGCGATGCACCATACCGTGCATGTAAAAATTGGTCGTTTAAGTCTTTAAGCGGTAGCCGCGTCGCCGTGCAAATGAAGGGATGGGTGGCCCACGGCGTTATTATACATATTTCCGCGTTGTTCATGACCGTGGTCTTTGCCGTGGCGCCACCGCCGCCTCACGGTCTTGTGTGCGCTGGCTGATCTTGCTACCATAATGTACTACTGGTCCCATAAGTCCCATAAAGTATTGGCTTCCAATATCTCCCAATCGGCTACGCCCAGGCTGGGTGAAGTGTACTCGAAGCATGGAGGCGTGGCTCTAAATGGGCCCCCGGCTGTATGTGGGCGACCAAAACGGCCGTGCGCTACAAATCACACTCAATATCTCAGAAGGGCTGTGAGCACCTAGGCGATAACTTCCGCCTGGCCCAGCCACTCTATCTGGCATCACCTTAAAATGATCTATTACTCAAACTCTAAAAGTCAAACAAAACAATATCACACTCAACCTCCTTCTATGACTTCTAACGTCAATAAGGCTATTATCATATCAAGCTCACCTTTCGAGTCATCTCTAATCGGATCGCAGCGATGATGGGCTGCCTCATGCCCAGTCGACATATGGAGTGATCGCATCGGCCTCCCAGCTGTGCCTCATATGAATACCATCCTCTCACCACGGTAATGCCCTGTTATTAGCCGAATCCACTAAAGGAAAATATCATCGACCGCATGATCCGAGTTTATCTTCGCGACATGTCTCTGGCTGCGGCATGGTCGCTGCATTTGACCGTATTCAGTAATTGAAAAACTGCTATATGGGGTGCGCAAATGCCACTCTTCCGAAGCTCTTCAGTAAATCATATTCTCGGATCTCTCAGAGCACTGCGCGAATCTGTTACTCCATAAATGGGCCGTTCTGAATATCACATTTGATCTAATGTAAGATCGTTCGCGCGATGGAAAAATGTGCGTTTTTTGCTGAAGACTGGTGTATCCCTATACCGCATCATGTCGCGGGGTGTGGTGCAGATTAATTATCAAATCAAATTGTGGTAATATCAGCGGCTCTGGTGCTCGATGGTGATAGCCTGGCGGCGGTGCTTTCGGCCTTAACCTGCGACACGTGAGATGTGAGTGGAGCGTAAGTCTATCTTACAATCCGCTCAAATAGTACTAGCGGCGAGATCTGGTACGTCTTGGTACCACTGGATGCTGCTTGGCAAATCGAAGCGAGTCAGAGCTCCCTGAGTCTCCTCTCTCGAATCGTCGACTAAGGGAACACTCCCAGTCCATATCGAAGATACCATCTGCGGGCCGGTCGTATAAATCTGCACATTGCTGTGCGGGTCACGATGGACACTATCTACGCATCTGCCTGGGAGCTAATCCACTCACCTTCCAACTGGAAGGCGGTTGTAGCTCTTGAGCTCCCCGACGTGCAGGTGCCTGTGATGTGCAGCCCAAATAAGTCCATCAAGTGCTCAAAGCGTCACCACTCAGGAAGCTATACTAATAATACTCCAGTGACTTCCAGTGGTGTGATACCACATTGCCTCACCGGGGTGGTGTGTGATGCTCAATCTCTAAGAGCCTCAAATCTATCTAGCGTTTACCTGTGTTGAGGATCCTAAGATTAAGTGAAAAACTCACCAGGACTTTTGTATTGCGGAAGTACACCTCGGAACTCCTTACCATATAAGTGGTGAAGCCAAATCTTCAGGCGAGACTAAGCCCGCCAACTCTATATGGTGTGTGGGTGATAAACCATGATTCTTCAGCGAAGTGAGTTATAGCTCTCCTCCAGTTTGTCAAACATCCAGTCAGCCTTGAACATCACAAATACCGTTATGCCACCGCCACATGGAGATTATCAAGATAGGGTGAAGTAGCCTCATCTTCAGCTCTTGGAATGCCTCCTCGCATCAGTCATTGATCAAACTTGACCTCAGCCCAGGGTCGATCACCCTGCGTCATGGAATTGCCGCTAATGGAAGAAATCGCTAAATGAATCTCTGCAAGCCCCGACCGATCCAGCTTCTTGCTCTCTGGCGACGGCCTCCCCAACAATTCGTTGCAAACAACCGGTTGTTGACGCTGATGTTGGCGCGTCACGAAATCACCTCGATGGCAAAGCTTCGCTAACGACACCGGCCCATCAGTGGTGATCTCACGCGGCCCGTAAATGATCTCAGGTGATACTCGTAACCCGCTCTGGCGGTGGCGGATCCGTGTATCGTGAAGACTCTGGCAAAGCTGATCTAGATGGGGTTGGAATACCTGTGCATGAGGTCCGTGAATGCCAGCGGGCGCATTCTGCCGTCGAAATCCGAGGCATCTGCGAAAGCTTAAAGTGCCAGCGCTTGTCGCTTTGAAACCTTCATCGTAGATAATCATCTCTCCTGCCTGTTTGATGTGCCGATGCGGTCTATCTTTAGGTGGTTTCGCTCCTCTGTTGATCAAACAGTCTGTGTCTGGTAATGGAGTACCCGATTCTTGATGGTAACCTGTTCGGTATGCATGAGTCTGATGCGCAGTCAGAAGGGTCGCTATCAACGCTGCCAACGCCAGCGAAGCTGGAGCGCCTATGGTAGTCGCTGATGCAATGAACGCTGTCCGGTAGCTCTGTGGTGGACTGAGTTCTGCAACTCCAGCGGTGCCATCCCACAGTCATAGAGATGGGTGAAGTACCGGTGTGACTTCGTCACGTCAAGCCTCGAGAACATCGATATCCTCAAAATCGAAAAAACATCCTCATGCTCATGAACTACCGAGGTAGATCTAAGTTGATCTCACCTCGTCCTCATGGTAAACCACTGGCGACTTCCACAATGCCATCCATGACACTTGATCTGCATTACCTTTATGCGGGGTAGATATCGTAGCGACTCACAGTACAATGCTGAGTGTAAAGTCTGGTGTAGGTGAACCTCTCAGCGCGGTAATTCAGTGACTCGTAAATTGTCAGTAATCCATCGAAGATGACATCAAACTTTGACATGTCACGTGAGCCCGGTTAACGATGATCTCGAGATCTCTAACTGTGACCGACATATCATCCTATCTGGCGTAATCCCTAGGGGGAGCTTCGTCACGAGGCTCTTCAGGCCTCGACCTCTAAGCTGACTCTGTCGCAGTACGATGTAATGAATAGATGCAGTGCGCGAGATCGGCTCTTATCTTGCCCATGAGTGAGATAACGCTGTAGTATACTCCTTCAGGTTGATCACATACCGACGGAGTGGTGTCTGATCTGGTATCAGCACACCACTAAAACTCCCAGCGTCCTTCTTATGGGCCGTCCTCTGCATCGGCCCATGGTCACAGCCCACCTCACGGCTTTGCTGATAATAACTAAGTGCCGTCACATCCTGGCCAATGTGATCTCTGTTTGTCTTGGTGTGGAGGAATATCTTGTATCTCTGTCTTACGATGAAATTGCATTGTCTAGCTCCAAGATCACTGTCTCTGAGAGCGATCCCTCTGATAATAATAATAAATTGCTGGCAATGGTGCTTCTGTCGCCATTTGTTGTGATACAATCCGCCCCCAGCCGGATCGGCTGCAGCCTGGAATCCACATGAAGCTAGAAGCCTCAAACCCAACACAGACTAGAAGAAAAGAAGTGAAGCTCATGTCACGCTACTGCACCGCATCAAGTGCTCAGGCATCCTGGGTCTCTCCTGGTCAAAATTTGTCCCGACCATGGAGTCAGTATCTCTATGGGTGGAGTCCTGCAATCACTTTGAATAAGATGGCTTTAGCCCGTTCTCGAATCTCTGACATGGCGTGCTCCAGTAGCTACGTAGTCATCAACAAAATAGGCTACCTCAGTGAATCTGTAGCCACATGCTCCATCACGTAAATGGTCCTGGCTGGCTTTCTACAGAACTCACGAGCCCCTTGGCGTGACAGTAGTGTGCGAAAATGCGCGCCAGGCGTGCGGAACTCGTAAGTATCATTTTCTGAATCAAAGATTATTGCCCAGTTCCACCATATGGCTCACCCTCAGTAGATCCAGTAATCCGATCTCCGATGCGTAAATCGGAGTAATCTCCATGCCTCTAACACCTTCTACGACTGCGTGACTGTGGTGCGCACCATGGATCTCCCCACTGCGAATGTCGGAGGATGATATGCCACGAATCTCACAGGAAGTTACCACCGGACCTCCTGACCACTCTTTACCACCTAACCTGTGCGTAGTAGCATCCGCAATCTAACTCAGCAAAACCCCTCACTAGTCGAGTCTTGGTGATTGCTGACCGGTACCGTGGGCATTCACGTCCTCTCATGACTAATAAATACACCGTGTCCAGATGGTAGTTAAATTCTAATGTAATTTATCTGTTAATAAGTAAACATTCCAGACTGTTTACATATAAAACATTTCCCCACAATGTCATTGCGACCATAAAGTATCTGAGCGGAGTAAAGTTCTGTATATCATATTTAACAAAAAATATTTCTTTATTTTGTACCATTTTAATTAAAAATTTTGTTTGTTCATTTGTTTATTTTGAAAACCTCATGTGAGTGTCATGACAATCCACAACGATGACTCCAAAATAGTGCCTTGGAATCAAAAACTGGTGATACAGGTGCCTCCATCCATAAGCTGCTTTGCGCCTTTCTCAGTGGGTGTGGCGGGCTTTGGCCTCAACCTATCAGAGGCACCAGCAAACCTGCCATGGGCTGGCCGATCGTTGTCGCGGCGCCGCGCGTATGGCCCGCCTTGATCGTGTCGCGGCGCGGAAGTTGGCGTCGCCGGCGCGCCGGCGTGCCGCGTTGAATTTTCGCGCGTCGCCGCCGCCGGCGAGCCCAGCCCGCGACCCCAACTGGCGGTGTCGCGACCGGTAATTGGCCGGCGCGCGACGGTCGTATCTGATGATCGGCGGTATCGTGGCATCTCGCGATACAACCGACCAAGCTGCCCTCTGTCGCGATCGCCGTGGTATGCAGCACGATCCCCAGCGGCCGGCCCTGCGTAGCGATGCCGGCGCTTGCCTCTGCGCGGGCGGCAATATCATGGCCAATTGCGCGTGTATCGTACCGCTGCGATGATGGCGTTCTCGATTCAAAGCATTTTATTTTTAAATGATTTTTCATGGAATTTAAGTTTTAGGTGTTTTAAGGTCCTCCTTGAATTTATAATAATGATAATTCAAATAATGATGATCATTACTTAATGAAAAGGCGTTATGAAAATAATAATGGTAATTCAAATAGTAATTAATTAATTACCTTAATGAAAAGGCGTTATGAAAATAATAATGGTAATTGATTAGCAATTAATTAAATTACTTTAATGAAAAGAGAGAAAGAAATTAAAAAATTATTTTCCTAATCTGATCTTACAGTATAAGTGGAATAAGAAGAAATCCTTTCTATTTTTAGGAGTTTCTCTCGAATTTGGTAAATTCAGAGGTATCAACTGAATCTCAGTTTGAAAACATTCTAAAAATATTTAAATTGAAGAAGCGGGACCAGAAGACATATTGTGTCACAAGCAAGGTGAGGAGGAAGAGAGCTTACGTTGGGATGAATAACTAATGACTGGACTAATGGGGTGATCGATTATCTTCATGGTATGACGAATATGTTTGCTCCGTCTGTTAACGATCTAAGTGTCGATGTATGATTCGAGATATAACTCTTGACACTCATTGAATTCACGTTTGTCTTATGCCAGTCAGTGTCAGTTAAATCGTTCATGACGATCATTCATCTATGTGCGTTTCTTCTTGTTTGTGCTGTCCATTGATAACCATGTGGTGTCGTTCTGTTGATATGGATCCATGAAGCCTAGCCCGATGAGTCGTGGGCTAATATTGCGCATCGACACCCTCTGGTAAAGCGAAACGATTACTTACAGAGGAATTGGCTAAAGCTCTAGCGTAAACGAAGCCGATTCTCGGATCTTTCGATTAAGAATATCAGATTCGTTATAAAGTTAAAAAGAATATCTGGTTCAGTACAAGAATTCAAAAGAATATAGATTCGATATAAGATTCAAAAAGATATGGATTCGGTATCAGCTAAAAAAAAAATATATGGTTCCGATATAATTAAAGGACTATGCGGGTTACTGAATGGCCAGCTTCATATTTGTTTGTTTCTAAATCATTTGATGTTGTTGCTCATTGCGCTGTTTTTAACCTATGTGGTGGATTGCTGACCAACCATGCCGTGTTTGGCGCGGTACCCTGGCCTCGGTACCGGCGATATATTTTACTCGAGTTCTCTCACGGTTGATTATCTTTTGGTAAAATGGAATAAGAAGAATCGTTTCTTAAGCCGCCGGATTCATTGACTGCCTGTTGGATTATTATTTTTGTTGGTGAATGAAGTCTAAGTTTCAATGAAGGCTCCATGGTGAATTAACTGATTTATTAGGTTAATTATTTGGATTCGTCGATAAATTTTAGATATTAATTGGATAAATTTGCACGTTATTATTAATATTTGATGAGACCGTTAGGTAAGTTTCTCGTCAGATATTCAAATTACATTGTTATGTTATTGAGATAATATCTTGATGGATTTTGAGTTAGTATTACGATTTTCAGATAAATATTTGTAAATCCTTAAAGATTTGTATTTATTATAGAAGCGAATAGGTCTTGCCGAATTTTGGTAAAGAATGGGGACTCAGAAGCTTGCTCTACTAGTTTTTGTTGGCGGCAACACATACCCATTCTCAGCGGTCACAGCTTCTCAAGTGGATAGTGATAGATGGGTATGTGAGCTAGTTGTGGGGGCAGAAATAAAGGCATGGTGAAGAGAGGATAGAAGGAAAATGAGAGTGTTTGGAAGTAAATAAAAGGGAAGGTAGAAGAGCGATGTTCAGGTCTCTCATAGCAATGAAAGATTTTAAGGAGAGTGACGAGTCGATGAAAGGCAAATATCCTCGACTCTTAAAGTGACAAGATACACCTCTTTAATAAATTGAAGAGGACAGGTACACTGAGGAGAAGAATATGTTCCCACCTAAACATTTTTTATTTTTGTCAGATTTTTTCATGGAATTTAGTTTATTTGGGTCCATAGTAATTTATAATAGTGAATTCAAATAATGATAATTAATTGTAATGAAAGAACGTTATGAAATAATAATGGTAATTCAAATAATGATAGGTATTACATAATGAAAGGCGTTATGGAAATAATGATAATTCAGTAACAATTATTAGTGCTTTAATGAGAAGGTAAAAGGTGACACCCTATTCGATCTACATGACTTATCAGAGAAGAATATCTGATTATAATCTTGTAGGGGTGTATATTCTGATGTCATGAAACAATTTTAGACGGAAATTAGAAAGGAAAGTTCACAGGCAAGATTGGTATTAAAAACAAATTGCAATTAATAAATCTACAAAACATAAAGATATAAAATCACAAAAAACTCAAGGTAGAAAGGACCATAGTAGAAATTAAATAAGTTGAATTGCAATATTTAAAGAGATGAAAAGGAATGGTATATTAATAAAGTTTAGCATAAATAGAGGTGAGGATAATAAAACCCATTTTACATCTAATTTTTATTAAAGTTCTGATTTGAGAAGAAAGGAAGGCAAAGGGCAAGAAGGAAGAAGAAGATCAGTACCAGAATCCTTCATTTTGGGTTTTGGTGAATTCCCATGAAATTAGTGTCCTTGATACAGTTTTGAAGAGATCACTAACTAGATGTTTGACCGGGATCATGAGTTTTGATTAGTGTAAAAGTAGCGTCAGATATCAAAAGCGTGTGGTTTAAATAAATTGGTGGACTAGGTTGGATTTGATTTTCTACCTAAGGTTTTGGTTGAAGTTTCCATAACACTCATTTAAATTGTTGTGAATTATTTTGGTCAATTATATAAAATTCTTAAGTCAAATAATTATAGGATTGTACTTGATGTCAAATTAGTACTTAGTGGCAAAATGGAAGCCAAACACAAGTCTGGAAAAAAATTCAAAGAATTTAATAAGTTCTAAATAAATGCTCTAATTTACTCTGTTTGACCAGTTTTCTCATTACAAATATCTTACTTTAAACTGATCCGATTTGAAGTGAATTCAAGTTAGTAAATATTCAGGAGAATCGCATATAAAATAGTCATCGTCAAATTCACGATTTACTAAGTAGCCTAAAATTCATCAAAAATACAGACCGTATAACAAGCCAACATGCAGTTCTCAATCTGAAGCTATTTTTCTGTTTGACCGGTTCTGTATTTTGACCATAACACATCATTTCTGATCCACAGTTGCGGTGGCGATTCAAGTTCTGGTTAAAATTGACTCAAGAAAATCATATATAAACCAATATCAAAATCTGATTATAAGCGCTAAAAATTCCACTCCAAGAAGTGAGACGCCAGTATGCAAACCTACATGGTTCGATTTTGAATGATTAATAGTTGTTTACGGACGTGCGTGGGTTTTTTGATTGCTCCGATTTGGGTGATTCCGTTGGAGAGAGAACCACCAGCACATAAGCTTTCATCTGTACAAAGAGATAATATCGAAATATGATTAAAGACCAGGAAAAATAGTCAACCTACAAACTGTCCTAATTAATGGTAATGATTGGATTGGCGTAATCACCATAACTGAACCAAGGGATGATCGTTGATTGATTCCAATTCTGGTAAATAGATTCATGAAGGAATAATAATATGGACTGATATATTGATTAAATGGAAATTATAGGTTGTCTTGTAGTTGTGGTTTTTATGAAAGATGAAAGGACTATAGGAAGGAGGCGGGAACTCGTGAGCGAGTGGGATGTGGTGAAACCGTTGAGTAATAAATCTTCGAAAAATTGGCAGTTTTTAAGTGAATGGTTTAATGTTAAACTAAGTTTGTGGAAATGTTTAATGTAAATGTTTAAGGCATAGATGTTTTACTTTCTTGCATCATCCTTCTTTATCATATTATATGAAATATCATTTTGCATATGTTAAAGTATTATGAAGTTTAAGATGAATTTAAAAATGCATATGTGTTTGCCAGTATTCTAAAGTAAAGTTCCATTCTTGTTATAAATGTGTTTTGTAGAAATGTTTAAATCTGATTCTAGCCCTATGACTAATTATGGTGATATCGTGAGGGTGCATATGTGATATATAAAAGTTTGAAGGGTAAAGTTATGGGTTCTTCTTGGGGAGGGTCAGTGTCATGAGTAATATCATACATGATGAGTGTAATTTGGAACCCTACTTCCGCATTAAGTTTCTCGGCGTAGTGGTTATGTTGAATAAGTACCATCCCTCACGATTGATATTTTCCGAGCTATTGGTGTGTGTTTTGATCACGGGTTCAAATGAAAGAAGAAAGAAAGAAAGAAGAAAATAAGAAGAAAGTTTAAGGCGCCGATGTTTTAAGGCATAAATAGTTTTAATTGCTGTGTTTATTATAAAAAGAAAGAAAGAAAGTTTAAGGCACTAATGTTTAGGCATAAATTGATTTATTATAATAATGTCATATCACTTTGCAGTATATCTTTGAAAATGTGCTTCTCATGAAAATGTACACTCTTTGATCTTTAGCTCAGTCTTTTCATATTTTCAAAAGCATTTAGGTTGAGAATGGGTGCATGACAAGGCGTCCCCCGGTGCGAGTGGTCGAGCCATCAAGGAGGCAGCTTTGTGATTTCATTGTATATATATAATTTTGCATCTCTTATGCCCTGTTGAATATTTTGACATAGATATATATATGTAAAGAAGTTAAGAACTCAGTAGGCTTTGATCTGAGTGAGATGAGTCGTGGCGATACATGACCGTCTAAAATCTCATTATCTAAAAATACATGGAATTGAAAAAGTGGAATATTTTTTGATGATTGAAATATGAATAAATGAATAAATGTATATATTGTGTGTTAGAATGGGTTATGGGCGAGGAGTCAACGAGAAGTGAAATTTGGAAGATTAAAGTGTTTTTTAAAATGTTTTGGGGTTTTGTAGAGATTTGAAAGTCAACGAGAGAAATAGATTTTCTGAAAAAATCAGCGTTGAAAAAAAAAAAAATTTATATAAACACCTTTATTATTTTCTAAAATGCTGTTAAGGATTGTAAAGGGGTTGCTCATGGATTTTATTTATTTGTTTTGGAAAATTTATATCAGTTGAGTGGGAGTCCATCAGTTAAATGAGATTAATCAGGTTGGGGATCATGCCAGTTACCTAGTATCATTCTCAGAATGAAGAAATCCTTTCCATTATGGGAGTTTCTCTCCAGTAGTAAAATTCGGAGATGTCCCGACTTTGAGATCTGGGTTTGAAACAAATTTCTCTAGGAGAATATTTCGACGAGGGACGGGTGAGCATCGTAGTCTCAAGCGAGTTGGGAAGGCTCCGCGATTAGGATGAATAGCTAGCTGGCTGGGACTAATAAGGAGAATGGGAAATATTCCTATATCTATAGTGCTTTGCATCGAAATCTATCGCGTTGCTTTCATTGTTGATAGTGTTAATAATTAATATGATTAGACCCTTATTCTTGAGCACTCATTGGGTGGGTGCATCTCATATGCACTTAAGTCAAATGTCTGTCGAATCTTATCTTTGACACGAATTATTTAACTCTTATTGTATTTGAGTATCTCTTCCCCATTATCATTTAGGTATGATAAGTATAACTATGTCGTTAATGTCTGTTTGATGAATGAATCACAAAAACTGAATTAAGAGGGAGATGTCATTTCATCTTGTGTGCCTACAAATTGCAGGCAAAGCCCGATTGCCTACAGAAATTAGTAAAAAACTCTAGGCGTGAGAACCAAACTGGATTCTGGATCACTGGATTAGAATATTTGGATTCAAGTGTAAAGTCAAAAAAAATGTCAAATTCAGTATAAGATTAAAGGAATATACCAGTTCCAAGTATCAAAACTAAAAGGAATATAAGTTCGTTAACAAAGCTAAAGGAATGTCTGATTCGATCTCCAAGATTAAAGATGTGGATTCAGTGTAAACTAAAAAGATATACGGATTCAGGTATAAGTTAAAGAATATCAGTTCTGAATAGTAAAACCTATTCTGTTGTTTAAACCTCTCATTCTCGACATTGTTGTTATATTAAGCTTTCATTAATTCCCCTTCACTTCCTCCGGTGATTTATTGTGTTTAGACCTAACATATCTTATAAGTAGCGCTTGAAATTTCTTCTCTAAATGCGTCGACATCCTATTTCACTCACGGAGGTCTATCACCAAGATTGAGTATCTTCCTCTCAGCACCGAGTTAGAGGCGAGAAAGATCCGGGCGTTTCTTGATTACTTAGATTCTATTTGAAACATATAATCGTTATTATTTGTTTATTTGGTGATAAGAGTCTGAGTTTCAGAGAGAAAGGCTCTAATGGTGAATTAACGCTTGGTTTATTAGGTTAGTATTTAGTTCATCAATCGATTTTAAATCAATTAGTTGAATCAATTTTCACTTTGATGAAACCTTGTGTATTTTGATGGGAATATTACGTCAGTTTTATTAGTGGATGACCAGAAGGTCTATTTGTTATGTTATTTGAGACATAATATCATGATGTTTAGTTAGTATTACTGATTTTGATTATTGCGATCATGGGGATTTATCTATTTTATTATGAAACGAATAGGTCTTGTTAAATTTAAGTATCAGGACTCTGACACCTCACTGGGTTTTGTTCAGCGCCAGCCTACCCACATTCACTGTGCCAGTCCAAGCCTATGAGTGGGATCTTGTGAGCACCACTTTGGCAGTATCTTGCCTCCGAGCCTTTACCGTCACGATACAATGCATTTAATATCTTGACTTGACACAGAATAGACTAATAACCCATTCAGGTTCTTGCACTTTTTTTTTTTTTTTCAACCTCAAATTTTTTTCATTTGTTTCTCTTGGAAGACCACAGCAGAAAAAAAAAAAAAAAAAAAAAAATATACTATATCTCTCATATATATATATATATATATATATATACTCTCTCTCCTCATATAATATTTCATTTCTATAGTAGAACCAAAAATATTTATTTTAAATTTTTTTTTCTACTGTACATATTATAAATAGAAAAAATTTCTCTACACTTTACACTTAAATATAAGTGTAGCCTCCACGCCACTCCCTCATTTGTCAACTAATTCTAGGTCTTTAAATGAAAAATTTTATAGGTCAATTTTTTCTTTGATGCAAAAATTAGAATATAAATTTCAAATTTCAACAGGTTATATTCTTGTCAGAAGAATTGGGCTGTCACGTTTTTTTCATTTGATTACGGACCTTTAAATCAATTTCTCAACCCTAGGTTGTATTTTCTATTACAATGTTCAACATTTTCCTCTTTATTTCACACTACCAATTTCAATCACACATAGAACACATCACAATTCATTCCTCAAAATGCACAAAGGATGCATGATCTAACCCGTGCCCCATCAAGCCCTAGGTAAACCGTATACCTAACTTACCGATACAAAGTTATAACTCTAGTATCCAACATCGAGCTATACTAAGCTGTGATGCTCTCACACATTGATGACCATGGCCTAAACCCAAGTCCCCCAAGCCCTAGGTTTTCATTTACCTAAGCTCTACACTCATCGAGCTCCCAAGGTAATCGTTTACCTTAGCTCTGATACCAAGCTGTGAAGCCCAAAACCGGGGTCCGCTTGACAACCAACTCCGCGGAATACTGCGGAATGCCTGCACCCGATTGACCACCACGCAAAAATCTGCGTAGTCTCCTTTATACTTGGAGCTCTACCCAAGGTACAACCTGTCCCAAATTTTCACAACGACCACACCGGGTCCATATACAAATTCAAAATGAGTAAAAATGGCCACTTGGGCCCTTGCATCAATACTCAAAAATTACCTATCAACTATATACCAATAGTTCAAGAGTTGATACATCACTCTTAATACAAACATATATTAAAATTAAGAATCAATACATGTTTCACATATCCATGTCAGCCACATGCTCCGCTTTCTTCTCAAAACGGTCTCTAATGAGTGCCATCTTCCGATCTGGCCCCTCGCACTCCAAAATAGTGATCCCTCGACAGGGTGAGCAATGCCCAATAGAGATAATTTCCTATATGGGTTACTCCCCACCTAAGTGCACATGTCATGGAAAAACAATCACACTCAAGTAAATACATGATCCTACTTGAATGTCTACATGCCCAATCCCATGTCTCGAGTCCTCACCGACTCCCTCACACATGCCTAAGCCAAATGCGAGTAAAATACAGTTTTCAAAACAAAAGCTTTTTGTTCTCGAAACTTACTACCGAAGTTTTGCAAAATCTATCGACAACCCTCCGAGGCGACCGTTTGGATAACCAAACACCCACGGGCTCCCTCCGACGGAATTGTCGGACAATCTCCCCAACACAATTCTCCCAAAATCTTCCGTCGAAATTTTCTACAAACATTTTCCTTTTATTTTCTTTCATGTCATGCACTCACTCCTTAATATTCTAGAAACCCCCAAAGGCATATGAAATGCATTATGCCAATTCCAACAACTCATGCTAATATATAAAACATGTATATACTAACATAATTAACTCACATAAATCATATTATTCAATTTGCAACCAATAACACCAAAATTAGCTCACATGGACTAATTAACCAATCAAGTAATTCATTTTGAATCACCCAAAACACACAAAAATCACACAACATCACACGGGAATGCTGAAACCCTAGGGTCAATCGCCTTTCGCCATACTAGGGATCTTCATTCGGTTCAAGTATTTTGAGATCGCAGCTTAATCTGCTCGAATATCCTTAACCATTCACATGGATCTTAGCCAAAGAATAACACAAGTAGGAGAAGACCCCTACCTCTTAGAGTTGTCGGAACTCCACCAAATCGATGTCCATGTGTAGCCCTCGCCACTTAGATTGACTTTGCTTCTTGCTCTGTCGAGAACCGACGGTCCGAACCGCGGGAAATCTAGAGAGAAGTCACACTTTCTCTCTCTAGATTCTGAAACTAACCCTCACTGCCGATTTTTGTGTTCCAATTGAGAAGAAAACTATTCTCCTATTTAGTCTTATACTCATTTAACATTTCAATAATTCTCATCTTGTCCTTTTGTCATGATTTTTGACACATGGCTTAATCTAAGCCATTCATTTCCATCATCTCTCTAATCATGCAACATGTGTAACATGAGTACATGTAGCAGGTGACTTGTGGTCGCATCACATGTCTTTCACAAGTCGCTTGATAAAGACCCGACACCCTCGCCGAAAAACATGAATTGACTGCCTCGCATTCGACGTGAGAGGCTAGATTTCGCGAGACGATTCCAACATGGAAGTCCGTTTCGTCATCCGAGATCTAGAAAAATTTTGGATTTTTACCGAAATTACCATTTTACCCTTTTTCAGAAAATTAGAATTTTCCCGGGTTTTACAATTTGAATTTTTAAAAATATATGATATTATTTGGATTTTTTTTAAATAAAATAAATAGATGTTTTAAGGAAAAAGAAATACATATTTAAGGATAAACAAGTAGTATTTTAGGAATATCAAAAAAAAATTTAAAGTGTTTTTTTTAAAAAAGCACCTCCCAAGTGCTTCTAAAAAAACCACTCTAAGTGCTTTTTTTTAACTTTCAAAAGCGCTTTTGAAAATGTTCTCAAACCCCTTTTTTTTTTGTCCTAAAAAACACTTAAAAGTGTTTTTATGTCTAAAAACACTTCTAAAAAACATTGTCAAGCTGACCCTAAAACAAGAATCTGTTATTAAGTATATACCCAAGTTGCCCATCATGATATCTCATGTAAGAAAGATAGGATATAAGGAGGGGAGATGTCTTGAGTTAGGGATAATTCATTACATTGTAACCAAAGTATTAGATGTTAAAAAAAAGTATATACCCAAGTCATCCCTATGCCCTTGCGTATTTAAATTGTAAGACCCCAGAAAATTCTAATTTTTTGAAAAATGATAAAATGGTAATTTCGGTCCAAATCCAGAATTTTTCTAGATCTCGGATGACGAAACAGACTTCACTGTTGGAATCGTCTTGTGAAATCTAGCTACCACGTCGAATTTCGTCGATTTCAAGACAAACCTAATTTTCACGCTTTTGAGACATCTAGATTCGGCCAAGAGACACTCGCATATTGTGAGTGGTTAAAGAGGTGCCACATGTCATGTGCAGAATGAGTCAAATATGAGCTCAAATGGGACCCATGAGAGACACATGGCAACATGTGATTAGGTGGAAATCTATGTTAGATGGATAAGGGATAAGGTGAAATCCAAGTCAACCAATGAGGGGTTGACATGTGGCAAGAGAAAAGACAATTCTCTTGACCCATGCTTGAACAACTTGTCGAGGGAGCAAATGAGAGAGAGGAGAAGGAAGAGAGTTTGAGTGAGAAGCTCTACTTTCTAGATTTTTGGCCACCGGGACCGTCGAACTCCTAGCGACAAGAGGCAAGTCGATCCCCACCCGCAAAGAGCTACACGTGGCACCCAGATTGGTGGAGTTTGCACAACCCTGAGGTAGGGTTTTCTCACTGATATTCTTTTGGTTCAAAACCCATGAAAATGGTTTTCGGGAGTCATGAGGTCTCGAAGGTTATGGATTTCGGTTCCATATTAAGAGTGGAACTGATAAGCCGATGAGGGGTCGTCACGACAAATTTCACTGACCGGCTCGGGACTATTAAAAATACCGGGCTGCTTCGTTGGACCAAGATTGTCCATATGAATTGTTTGCATGTTATCGCTGGGCGCTTAAATAACGAGATTGGAGTTTGCTCAGGTGTCATTGGATTGGAAAATGAATGACACATAGTCGCAGATGAGTGATGCCATTATACGTGCTCGCCGAGGCTACGCGACGACCAATACCACTAGCCTAGGGGTTTATATGTATCATTACCCGAAAGTGTTAGAGACTCAGATGTCCATATGTTTCAATCTGTTCATTGAAATGTATGAAATGATATGAATACGCACCATGCCTCAACACGGTTTGACCACTATAACATAAATTGCTTATGAGCCATCGAATCGATATATGAATTCGGGCATCATTGCACTTATGTGCACGGTGACATCGCACAGAGCTCAGTGGGTGCACTAGATGGTTAGTACCACCACTCTCGTGAATGGGTCAGAGTTTGTCTCGCACTACGTCCAATAAAGACTCATACTCAAATCATAAAAGTGAAATAGAATTAATGTAAATGGGTCGGCCAAGAAGGGGGTCGTTAATCCCCTGTGTGAAAAGTCTGAATTTGGTGTGGTGAGACCCGTGCACATCCAAAAGGTCCCGTATAGGTGTGAGAGATCCGATGCTATCCTAAAAGTCTGTGGGTGTAAGAGACCCACCTGTAAGTCTAAAAGTTCTCACTAGCTTCAAAAGAAACACACCACATGTTTATCACTTAGACCTAAAGTCGAATGATAGGAGCCTGGATTAACTCCTGGGATAGTTACCCATTGAAAATTGTATCGTGTCAGAGCCGATGCTGCCTGCATTTGGGTGTCATTGGCATTACTAAGATCTTATTGCCACACTTGGCATAGCCATGTGTGAGGGAGTCAGTGAGTGACTCGAGGTATGGCCATGGAAACATTTCATGCATGATATAAATAATTCCATGTATGCATTGTAAATTGTATGGAATGTGGATGTTGTGATGTGCCATTGCATGTGCATTTTAGGTAGGAGTACTCGAGGAGAGTTCATAGTTCAACTACCGGGCATTGCTCACTCCTGTCAGGATCCCCTTCGTGCAATGTGGAGTGTTCAGAAGACTACCCTTAGAGGCCTGGATTGGCGAAGCGGGTCGCGACTATGCATTGATTCATGTTTTGTGTATATATTAGAATAAACTAGTTTTAATATATGTTTTGTATTAAGAGTGATGTATAACTCTTGAATTTATAGAAATGTATGGTTTTTTTGTAACTGTATGGACGAGTATGGATGATGGGCCCTATTGGGTCATTTTATTCATGTATGGGTCTCATGATATGAGATACACAAAGTTTGTGTCGATGGTGGTCAACCCAGACTTCAAGCCGTAAGATCACATAAATATCAATGTTCTACCACATGAATCCAGGGTATTGATGAGCACTAAGAAAATAGTGTATAAATAACAATTATTTTCAAATAAACTACTAATTAAAATTCTCTAAAGAAATTAACTATTAATTAAAAGAACATGTATATGAAGATTTTTGTTATTAGTATAGGGTGGTGGGTGGTATAAAGGGAATGCGAAATAAAAGATGTTTTTTATATATATATATATAAAAGATGTTATATGAGATTTGGTTTTTTAAAGAGGAATTTCTTATGTAACAATTACCTGAAAAAAGTATCAAATAAAAACTTCAAAATTTTTTATTAAATGATATCCTTATACATTCTTCCAAAATTTTTAGATTTTTTTTTTAATAATGATAGAAATATAAATAAATTATTATAAATTTTTTTTTAAAATGCATTTATAAATATAAAAATACATTCAATTGAGAAAATTCAAATAACAAAACAAATTTCCACTCCAGTAAAAATCAAATTGTTTAAAAAAAAACATTAATATTCAAAAAGTTACTTTAAATCATTACTAAAGCTTTTTCCAACTCTTATCAAGTTGATCTTTCGCAATTGCTTTTTCCTTGCAATCATGCATTCACTGTTATTGGCCCAGTCTGTTGGATTAATCCAATCCACCCGAAATTAGGATTGTGTTAAACCGATGACATGAAAAAATCGGACTAAATTTGGCTCGTCGCGTTTTGAGCAGGGCTCACCAATTTTTTATGATGGCAACTTGGTCCCACCCGTCCACGCCACCTTTATTATTGGGTGCATGAGAATCAAGAAAAATCTAATCCTTTCGACTTGTTAATTGTTATAAGAAGAAAGGCCCACTGTTTTGGTGGCCTATCTCCTTCACAATTACTTTTAGACTCTAGTGTCACATCTCACACCTCGATAATCTAGATAAGATTTCAATGAGAAATAATAAAATCATATATTCTAAAATAGTGAAATTGTGTGTTCGAAACATGGATTTTAATATAAAATAATGAAACCGTGTTTTTTTTTGGTTAGGTTACGAGGTGTTTTGAGTGGACTCATGTATACATGAAAGATATTTTTAAGCTATACCATATCAGATTAATCTCCATTCAAGCTTAAATATACTACAATGATGATAAAGCTCTATCACGGAACACAACTGTATTTCCAAGGCTCGAACTCAAAAAGTTTTGGTTAAATTAGAAGAGACTCCAACCATCTCACCTACATGTTGGATTAGTAATAAAACTTTGTCTTTGAAACATGATTTTAATGTAAAATAATAAAATAGTGTATTTGAAGACAATACCTTAGTGATTTTTTTTGTTATATCAAAAAATACAATATAATTGGAATTGTTTTAATTAGTACCATGCATGTTACTTAACCTATCCCGTCCTCCCCCTAAATATGACATCTTTGTTCTATATTAATCTCCCACAATTCTCTCAAGTATCCAACCATTTTGAGAAGTCGAGCAGAGGTGAAGATCGCTTTTTCCTACCGTCTGTGAGTTCCATCATCCCCAAGAACCTTACTGTGTAGTATATATCTTTTCTCTTGCAATTCTCTGTATATTTTACCAATTTTCTTGGCCATGTGCAGTTTGTGTTCTTGAAAAAAATGGCGGAACAAATTCCATTCAGCATCGTAGAGAATGTATTGAGTAGCTTAGGATCCTCAGTTGTTCAAAACTCGATCCATGTGGGTGGTGTCTCTGTAAGGAGCTGAAAAGCCGATGTAGACTGCGAATCTGGCACTATCCTGGATGCTGAGGAACAGCTGGAGAAAAGTTATGCTGTGAAAGATTGGGTGAAGAGGATGAAGGAAGTTGTGTATGATGTCGATGACTTGTTGGATGACTTTGCGACCTATCGATTGCGGAGAGGAGGGCTGGCAAGGAAGGTTAGTCACTTCTTATCTTCCTCGAATCATGTTGCATTTCATTTCCAAATTAGTGGGAGAGTCGATGATATAAAAGAAGCCCTTGATGATATAAAAAAAGATATATTTCTGTTGAATGTTGTCCCCAAGAAGCACAATTCACTCATGGGAAAGATTATTGAGAGGGAGACCCACTCATCCCCATCCGCATCCACATCTAATATTGTTGGTCAAAGAAATGTGAGAAAAGAAGAGATAATAGACTACTTGGTGTCACCCAACAATGAAAATATTTTCATTGTTGCTATCGTGGGTATCAGGGGATTGGGCAAGACCACCCTTGCTCAATTGGTATACAATGATGATAGAGTGAAAAAACATTTTGAGCCTAAGATGTGGGTTTGTGTTTATGATGAATCTGGTGAGGGTTTTGGTGAAATATGCTGCTAAAAAAGATCACAAAATCTAAAAATGATGAGCGCAATAGAAGTCAGTCGTTGGATGACTTGAAAACTGAACTTCACAAAGAAATAAGTCAAAATAAGTATTTTATAGTTCTAGATGATGTTTGGAATCCATCAAAAGGAAAATCGGGAGAAAGCGGGAGAACTCCCACCCAGGTCAGGCCTGAGGGAGTAAAATTTAGTGACTCACTGGGGACACGAGGTTTCTTTCATGGGAAAGAATGTCGTTCTAGTTAAGTTGGAAGGTCTAGATGAACGGGAGTCTTGGAGACTATTTTCTCGCATCACATTTGAAGGACAGGAGAATACCTTAATCCTGCAGATCATAAGAGTCGGAAAAGAATCGTTAACATGTGTAATGGAGCTCCACCCCATCATTAACACTTTAGGAAGAACATTAATGCAGTTTCAATCAGACTTTTCCAAATGGTTGTCTATTCGAAAGAATGAAAATCTGTTATCGCTTCCATATGGAAATGATAATGTTCTACGTGTGCTGAAATTAAGTTATGATAATCTGCCAATACATTCAAACAACGTTTACATATCAAGGCTTTTACTTCCTAAGGATTATGAAATTGAGAAAAAGTCGTTGGTACAATTATGGATAGCACAGGGTTACATTCAATCTCGAAATGGGAATGAGCTATTAGAAGAAATTGGAGATCGATATTTCATGGAATTATTGTCAAGCTCATTGTTGGAAGAAGTTAAAAAAGACAATTTTAATAATATATTAAGTCAGAAATGCATGATCTATATGATCTCGCACAATCAATCAGATCCAGGTCCCGTTTTAAGAAGCGAAGTAAGTAATATTTCAAGAGAAGTTCGTCATGTATCATTGTTTGAAAAGGTGAATCCTATGATGAATGCTATAACGGGAAAACCCATAAGGACCTTTTTGAAATTTTTTGGATATCCTTCCGAAGCCCGCACAATTGTGAATTCATTTCTTCCAAGTTTTATGTGTTTACGTGTATTGAGCTTAAACAGTTTGAATATAGTGAAGGTGCCAAAGTGTATAGGCAAATTGAATCATTTAAGGTATCTTGATCTTTCTCACAACATATTTAAGACACTTCCAAATTATATTACAAGGCTGAAGAATTTGCAAACACTAAAACTTCGACATTGTCGAAGTTTGAAAAAATTTCAAAAAAACATGAGGGATTTAATCAGTCTTCGACACTTGGAGAATGATGGTTGTTGTGACCTGACTCATATGCCACGTGGAATCGAAAAGTTGACTTTACTTCAAAGTCTACCATCGTTTGTCATCGGGGAGGACATAGGATGGTTAAGGAATCACAAAGTTGGGAGCTTGAGTGAATTAAAAAGCCTCAACCAACTAAGAGGAGAGTTACACATAGAAAATCTTTAAAACGTGAGGGATGTTGAACTGGCATATAAGGGGAAAATTTTGGATGAAGGATCCCGACCCGGATTAACCTCATGAACCCGAGGGGACCTCCCGGCACTCCAATGGATATAGAAACTTTTTCTCAAAACTATCAAATAAAATCTATAAGCGAACTCCTTTACAATCCTTTACATATCTTGTAAAATAATGCGGAAGCGGCGGGTACATTTTTTTTTCTTTTCTTTTTTTTTCAAACACTTAGATTTTCTTAAAAATCCGATCAGAGTTTCCTCCGCTTCGACTTTCCCAAATTTACAATTACTCCGCATAAGCATTTAAAAACAATTTAATCTTCCAATTTTTCTTACTCGCTTGTGACTCCTCGTCCACAACTCAATCAACACAATATATACCATACATTTATTCATTTCAATCATCAAAACATTCAAAACTTCTTCAATTCCATGCACAGCTTTATAAAAGATTAGGCTTGGTTTGACTTAAGCCACACCGCCTAAGTAGTTCCTTTTCAAAATATATCCATATACATGGCATATATACATGACAAAACCATTTGACATATAAAATATGCAAACTATTTATACAACAGCTTCACATGCGCTGCCTCCGATGGCTCGATTCATCGCAAGCAGAGGGTACTCTACCTACGCACCCGTCTCGGGTCCTCGAAATGTTTTGAAACATATGGAAAAGAATGAGCTAAAGGAGCCCAAAGCGAGTGTACATTTTCATTAAGATACCATTTTCAAGATATACCAAAGTAATACATACTTATACAATTAAAAATCCCTTTATGCCTTAAACTTTCTTTCAAAGTAATACATATTTATACAATTAAAAAATCCATTTATGCCTTAAACTTCTTTTTATACAATTAAAATCCATTTATGCCTTAAATTTTCTTTCTTTCTTTCTTTCTTCTTTCTTTCTCGATGGAACCTGTGTGAAATAAACACACCGAACAGCTTCCGCATCGACGCTTATGACAAATACATCTAAATATAACCACTACGCACGAGAAACTCACGCTTTGCATAGGGTTCCAGCCATAGCACCTTATCACGTGTAAGGATATTACTCTAAACACCCATTTCCCCTCCCGCTAGTAACCTATAACTTTACCCCTAATCCTTACACGCTTAAGGTACTTCTGGCGATATCACCATAACAAATATATGGGGGTTAGGGTAAATCCATCAGTAAACCTTTCTTCCAAATACATTTATAAATCCATTTAAAACCTTTACTTTATCATTAAACCCATATATATATATATATAAATATACATATGTACTCTTACACATTTTTAAACGTCCATAATGCCTTTAACACATGCATACATATATAATTTAACATAATCATATATATTGATGCAAGATAAAACATTTTCACATGCATTAAAAATAACCTTCCACATGTCTTCACCTTTATGAAATCATTGCCCTTAATCTTTTCAATGGTACATTAAAACCATGCACTTTTAAAACTCAATTGGTAAAATATCATTTTTTTACACTCACCGTTCACCGCTCGATCCCGCTTTTCCGCTTCCCGTCCGATAATCCTTTTCACCTTTTTCAAGAAAACCACAACCATACATTAACTTCCATTGAATCCACCATACACACTCATTTTCACTCAACTACATCACATTCACTTTAATCCCATTGAACCACACTTCAAAAGACGGAATTAAGGAAATGACTAAAATACCCCTTTTTTTACTTTACAAAATGACCTAATGCCCCCATTCAAATCCCCTTTTTTCTCTATGACCCCAATTTACTTAGAAATTGGAATCATTCCAATTGACTCATCCAAATTCAAGTTATGGCATTTTCATGCCAAACTAGTCATTTTACCGATTTTACACTCGGGACTTTTTGAAATACCCAATTTTCAATGTCTTAACTCCATATTTGACACTGGTTCTTTATACTCTTTTGAAACTAAGGTGTTATGGTTCTTCTCCAATTGAATCACCCAAATTGAGCAATCAAACTCACTTTACGTCCAAAACAACCCAAGCACCTTATGCTCAAACCGAACTTAATCTGCCGCATACTACTCTACTTTGAGAAAATTTTTGGGCCACATAAAATCAGAATTCGATGATGCTTATTTATATATGTTTGATTCTCCTTGAAGTCTATTTTAACCAGCAACTTGAATCACTCAAATCGGATCAGAAATGAGCAAGTTATGGTCAAAATACGAAAACTGGTCGAAACAGGAAAACATAGCATTTCGTATCGGATCGCGCCTTAAAATGACCGTAATGTGTTTTTCTTCCATTTTTTCAGCTCTAAACACTCCACCCAATGCCTTATACCTCACTTCACTAATGCCTAACCAATTTCAACATATCACAATAAATTTCACTATCAAATCCTAACAATTCCCTTTACTTTCTTTTTCAAAACCTAACCTAATCCATTTCCTTCAATTGATATCAAAATCAGCATCATTCAACCTTAAATACCACCAATTTAACATCCATACCAGAAAAGTCAAGACATTAGATATGAAAAACATCAAACCCTAACAATTCACTCACTTTATTTTTTCAATGTCTAACCTAATCCATTTCTTTCTCAATTGATATCAAAATCATATCATTCAACCTTAAATACCACCAATTTAACATCCATACGTAAAATTCAAGAGACATTAGACATGAAACATCAACCCCTAACTTTCCCACCATTAAAAACTTACTTATTCTTGGTTTCCTTGCTATTCTCTCCTTGCTACCACTTGTAGAGCACTTGAAAGCTTGGAAGGAGAAGAAAAAAATCACCTCCCTTTGCTCCACCTTGGCCTCACACGGTTTTCTCCTTCCCTCTCTTTTCTTTCCTCTCTTTTCTCTCTTTTCTTTTCTCTTTTCTCTCATATGGACGAGCTCTCCTCTTTTGAGCAAACATTCATTTCCTTGAATTTATATTTTGACCCACACAATTTTGCCAAATTGCACTTGAGCCCAAAGAATCTCATCAAGTTGGTGACAAGGACTTACACATGTCACCTTGTCATGTCCATTCTAATTAATCACAAATCCATTAACCTATTATTTTAATCATAACTTAGCCATTAAGAAAGGTTTTGATCACCACAAGAAAATATCTCCTTATAGCGCATTTTATCTCGCTTCACCTTATACGCTTTTATACCGATTAAATGTCAAAATATTCTATGGTCGCTCTAAACTTCAATTTTGACCATGAAATATCTTAATTAAATCCTTCACATTAGATTCCGTGCTCAAATCACCGAAACGGATAAAATCATTAAATCAAATCCCATTGGCATGTGATATTATCCGACTACTCTTCGACCGCCTCAAAACTATTCAAACGGACTCCGCTTCACTCCGCTTTCGCTTCGTTAGACTCTATGATTATTTCACATTTTCGTGATTTTCTACTAATTAAAAAAAAATATCGGGCCACAGGCCCAATTCTCATCCTAAATCACTATTCACTTAAATCTCCTATTCTCTTCTAAATATTAGTTCAAAGTCATAGGAACTGAAATTTCTTAAAAATTCCTTTGCAAACCCCTCCATCCGGATATAATAAGAAAAATCACTATTCCTTAGGGCACCCGATTACAATTTTCGAAAATTCCACTTCATGCCCAAATGACGCCCAAAGCTGCTCTAAATTCTAAGTTACCTCGGTTTAATATCGACTCTAATCGCCAAAACTACTATTATAACATTCAATCGTGTTTGGGTTTTACAATAGTAGCTCGCCAGGTGAGAGTACCCCATCGCTATAAGAGTCCCTTTCACAAGATGGGTCTCTAGAGCCTCATGAGGCGAAATAAAAGGCCGGGACCCGGGCGTACGCACCCACGAGTGGGCTCCCCACCAAGTGGCACTTCGAGGGGTCACGTATGGTGTGGACCCCACACAAAGGCGCTTTTTTCAGGTTCACACTTTCGTGACTCCTCAGTAGGTTGTAACCCACTCAGCATACCCTTCACCCCACCGAGTTCGCCTCCCGCAGATTCAACCCAGACCTGTGGTCTTTAACCAATGGGAAGCATCTCGGGAGGCGAAAGTGAACTCGCTTTTAATGGAGTGATATCCTACGAGTGGGACCCACTCGAAGGGTACTCTCGAGGTCACGGCTGGGTGTGGACCCCACATTGGAAGAAAAAGAATATCTTCAGTCCTTGAGATTAGAATGGGACTTGTGGAGCAGGGAAATGGAATGGCAAAGATGGAGGCAAAGTGATGAGCAGTGTGAGAGTGATAAGTTACTGATGGAAGGCCTTCAACCTCACCCACACCTAAAGGATTTCTTTATAGAAGGTTATTGACACACCCCAATTTCACTAGTGGCTGTGTGCCGACCACCCAATAAATCCCCACCAAGTACTCCTAACGACTAGAAATTCCTATGAAACGAAGTCGTATTGCTTGCTGAAAACTCCTATAAAATTTTTTCCTTTTTCCAACTTATGATTTGGTAAAATCTCGGCAGCATATCAGCTGCAATAAGGACATATTCCAAATCCTGTAAACACAATTTACACTTTTCCAAATATGGCAACCAACAACATTA
Organism: Tetrastigma voinierianum; assembly: GCA_016808115.1. Lineage (NCBI taxonomy): Eukaryota > Viridiplantae > Streptophyta > Magnoliopsida > Vitales > Vitaceae > Tetrastigma > Tetrastigma voinierianum. Next base: position 193,724 of record JAEQBH010004236.1, on the reverse strand, counting down.
TTTCCAAAAGAGCCTCAGGCTCAATACATTTTCACAAAACTACATTATGTACATACATATACTCCACTATACAAATTCAAAGTATTTCCTTACAAAATATTACTAATAACAACACTGTTACAAAGTCGAGAACTTGACCATCTAACGTCCTGCACTCCATACCCGGAAAATAGTTTTTAAACAGAAAATAATGAGCTAAACGAGTTTCAAGTGAGTGTATGCTTTATAAAATGTTTTTTCTTTTTTCTCAAATACTACAAAATCAGAAACTTCTCTTTTACACGATATTTTCCAGAAGCCTTGCTTGCTTGCTTTTCTTTAAAAGTTTCTAAAACTTTTCATACTTGCTTGCTTGCTTTGCTTTTATTTAAAAGTTTCCAAAACTTTTCATACTTGCTTGCTTTAAAAGTTTATAAAACTTTTCATAAATTGCTTGCTTGTTTTACCTTGCTTTAAAAGTTTATAAAACTTTTGATAAATGAGGGAGCCTAGGCTTCAACCGCTTGCTTTAAAAGTTTATAAATTTTTTTTTATAAACACGGGGAGCCTGGGCTCAACCGCTTGTTTTAAAATAATAACGGGAGCCTGAGCTCAACCGTTTGCTTTAAAATAAAAACGGGAGCCTGGGCTCAACCGTTTGCTTTAAAATAAAAACGGAGCCTCGGGCTCAACCGCTTGCTTTTAAAATAAAACGGAGCTCTTAGGCTCAATCCGTGCACCAAAGGGTTGATTTCAAAATTCGTATAACCATCAACCATCGGAGGCCTTTCCCGCTGGCTGCACTTCTAGCGAACACGGAGCTCGGCATCGACCGTGCCGGTGGAAGGACCTAGGTCCACATCACCTAGGTGGAAGGGCCTGGGCACACTTCACCTTTCTCCAGAATATGGTGGAATCGACGCCTTTCATCACCATAATTTAATAACCCGTTAACCCTATATACTCCAAAGTGACGTGCTACTAGTTTCCCTTTAAATGCCATGATGCATGAACTAAGTTTGCCGACCAGAAAATCTAAAATGCATGAATGATATCCTAACACCACCTGCACGTATTTTAATACCTCCACCCATGCTCGCTAGAACTAGGGGATTTTAGTTCAGTTCGTTTTTATAACATTTACTTGCTTGCTCATTGCTCGTCTTTGAAATATGGTTTTACAACTCCAAACCATTGCTTGCCCGCTTAAAAGTATGGTTGAATACATCAAAACCATTACTTATTTGCTTTTCATATATGGTTTAAATCAAAAAACCATTATTATTTGCTAAACTCATCAGTTGCTTTAAAATACATGGTTTACAATCAAAACCATTAAACAAAGATAAAACATTTTTATAATGACACTCCGCATTTGAAAATAGGTTTAGAACACTCACCATTTTCTGCTTACTAAACTCGAGCACGACTCCACAACTTTCCCGCCTCATAGCCCACACTCAAACGAATACGCGAGAACATTAATCGCCACGAGCCGTGCATTACTTAACGTACTTCAGACTTTGAGTCACTAACATTTACCACACTCAATGACGCCACGAGCCTGGGCGAGTAGCGCTACGCTTTTTCATTGAGTTCCAATCTTCTGAATCTCTCTTAATCATTTAGTAAGGTTCTATACCAATCCGGCGGTACGACTCACATTTAACTATGCGAAATTATAAGAATCAAGATTTGACACCGTGGCACTAAGACACTTGTATCTGCATTTCAGTACCGATTGGGTTCTATATGGTGGTACCGGTACCACCTCGTGGTTTTTGCCCAGAAATGCTAATTTTGCATCTTTTGATACCAATTCTCTTCATACAACTTATCCATTACTTAATACCTCAAGAATCAACATGAAATTCATCCAAAACTACTCCACAACACTTGAATTGGTGATTTGGAACTTCATACCACAAAACCCTAGGTGAAAATCTTATGAATTCAACCCAAGGTTCACCAATTCCTACAAAAACCATATAAATTATGATGATTTCATGTTTATTCTATACCAATTAGGGTTTTTCCCCCAAAACTTCAAGAATTCTAGGGTTAATGTGATCTCTCCCCAAAACCCTAGGGCAAGGAGCAACTAATCTCCATGGAAAATTCATACCAAAACCCTAGACATCCAAAAGACACTTGATTCCATAATGAAAAACATACCTTTTTGGTCTTCTCCTTCTTCTTCCTCCTCTTCTTCCTCCTCTTCCTCTTCTTTTCTCTCTTCTCCAAACATGAAGCCCTAGCCCAAGGAGAACAAATGAGATTTTTGTTTGTCTCATCTCCTATTTATAGTCTCAACTTTCCTTTAATTAGAATTAGGTCCTTCATCTCTCAAAATTTCTCAAATTTTGCACATCAACTCTTGTTATTTATACTTTGGCATACTATCTTCTTTGATTATGCCCTTTAAGTCCCATTTGATCAATTACAATTCTACCCTTGCTCTAGTACGACAATTCCGGGTTCATAAATTTATGATTTCACAATTTCATCTCCAAGATACCACAATGTGACACTTGGTGCTCGTATACGCCCTGGCGCCATGTATCAGACATCCCCTGATCTGGGTGTTACAGCTTATGGAGCTAGCGAAGGCTTCCAAGTCAGACGATGAATGATAAGTTGCATTCCCTTCTTCCCAACCTTATTAACATTCAAATTTCATAATGTTGGAGATGCAAATTTGTACAACCCTTTTCCTAACTCCATCTCTAAAGTCTTTGAGGCTTGAAGATATGAGAGAAGTGGTGGAGTTGAAGGAGGTGAGGGATCATCAGCAACACCAATTGTACTCTTCCCATCTCTTAAATCACTCACTCACGCAAGATGTGGAGTCAAGGAACTCAGGAGGATGGAAGGTCCTTCATTTTCTCGACTTTCCAAATTAAATATATGTGATTGCTAGAACTTGGCATCATTGGAATTGCATTCATTTCCTTCTCTTTCTGAATTCGAGATCCATGGTTGCGATAACTTGGCATCCTTGGAACTACATTCATCTCCTTCTCTTTCAAAGTTAAAGATCAACAAATGGAATAACTTGGCATCCTTGGAACTGCATTCATCTTCATCTCTTTCCAAGTTAGAGATCAAATAATGCAATCACTTGGCATCCTTGGAATTGCATTCATCTTCTTCTCTTTCCCAATTAGAGATCTATGATTGCAGTATCTTGGCATCCTTGGAACTGCATTCATCTCCCAATAGTAGTCTTTCTCAATTATATATCAAAACATGCCCCAGCTTGTCATCCTTCAAAGTGCCTCCATTTTCTTCTCTTGAGACAATATCTCTGTCTAGAGTTGGGTATGATGTGATATAGCAGATAAAGTTTCTCTCTTCCTCTTCTTCATTGAAGTCCTTGTTTCTGTGACACTCCAAACCCGAGGTGTCCGTTGACCACCCGTCAACCCGCGAAATTCTACATGTCTCACTTCATGAGGCACGTACAAGTGTAAAAACGGCCCAATAGGGCCCACACATCCATACAACCCAAATGTATATTTTATACAAAATGATTAAATTTCAATTGTATTTAATTACAATTTATACAAAAATAGGTCTCTTGCCCAGAATTTTACAAAATACAAGATAAGACCATCTTGGCCGTTTCTTCGCCCCATATCCCTGATGCCCCATCCCCAAGTGCTGCCTTTCTAAGACTCTGAAAGGGGTCCCACGACTAGGTGAGCAAAGCCCAGTAGTGGAATTTCCCTACTTGGGTTACTCCCCACCTAAGTGCAATGCAATGGCACACAAAACATCCAACACATGCTAATATATCACTCATGCATATATTAACAAAATTAACTCGCATATATCATGTTATTCAATTTACAATCAATAACATAAAATTAGCTCACATGGGCTAAAAATCCCAAGCAGCTTCATCTCGAACCGCCCATAAAATCAAAATCAGCATGTTATTTTCTCATGGCAACAACATACATCACACAAATCACACAAACAGTCCGTGGACTGTCCAAACCACTCTAGGGATTTCTTCACCGGTCCAAATCTTTGGAATCAAACTACGCCTCATCCAGCCTCAATAAATCCCCATCCATTACATGACCCTTACAAAAGTAAAGCAAGCAGGAGAAAAACCCTACCTTTTGAGTTCGTCAACTCCCGGAATGGTACCCATCAGCCGTAGTCCTTGCCGTGGGAGCAATCTCTTGTTTCTATCTTCTACGGGATCCGATCATTCGATCGTCGGAATTCTTAGAGAGTAAGGTAGAGCCTCTAAAATCCCACATTTTCCTTCTCTTTCTGCTGTTCTTCCTCCTTTCCTCTCCCCAAACCAGCTGGGAGACTTTGGCCAAGAGCGACTGTCCTCTCACGCCAAGTGTCCATTTCTCATTGGACCATGGGATTACACCCTTATCCTTATCCATCTAACTTAGATTTTCTTTCATTCACAAGGTGCCATTTGTCACTCATGGCCCCACTTGAGCTCATGTTTGACCCCTTTTCTACCTAGGACATGTGGCACTTCTTGAGCCACTCATAAAGTGCCAAGTGTCCCGTACTCCTCAACGTGCCTCGAAAAACGTGAAATTCCGACTGTCTCGGAATTCGACGTGGTAGCTAGATTTCGCGAGACGATTCCAGCGGTGAAGTCCGTTTCGTCATCCGAGATCTAGAAAAATTCCGTATTTTCAACCGAAATTACCATTTTATCCTTCCTTAGGAAATCTGAATTTTCCGGGGTCTCACAGTTTCTTGGAAGAATCAATAATATAAACTCTCTCCCAGAGGAACTACTTTAACATTGTTCTAGTTTGGTAACATTATGGATCCGTGCATGTCCTAACTTGCAATTCTTGGAATTGCCCTCAACCCATTGTCTTTCTGAATTAAGGATCATAGATTGCCCTAACTTGACATCCATCAATGTGGCTTCATTAACTAGTCTTGAGGAACTAAGCCTACGGGAGTTGGAGTAGAGATACTGAGGCAGTTAATATTCGTCTCTACCTCATCTTCATTGAAGTCCCTCCATATATGTGAGATTGATGATATGATAGCTGACCTAGAGGAGGAGCCAGAGGTGCCGCTTTGATATGTTTCCACTCTTGAAACTTCGATTTGGAAGTAGCTGTTTAACAACATTACTGGTACACGGCAACCTTCACTAATGCACCTTGTTATTTATGATCGTCCCACTGAATTGACATCACTCCCACAACAGATCTATTCCCTTCAAAAACTGCAGACCCTTTATTTATGTGATTGTCCACAACTTGAGCAAAGATAAAACAAGGAAACAAGTGAAGACCGGGCCAAGATTGCTCACATCCCATGTGTTTATTTCCGTCTTGAAGGCTATATGAAATGGAAGGTTCAAAATCCCTAACCTCTCTTCCCCTTTTTATTATTTTAGAATCAAAATGCCATGTTTTCATTTTTGTCTCTGGTATTTCTTTTATATCAGCACCTCTTATGTTCGTTTAAATTCTCATATCAATTTCTTGGAAATTTTTTTTTTTTGGTTTCCAGCTTGAACACCATTTCGATTAGGACAAACGAATCAACTTATTAACTCAAGGAAGTATTGAGGCCTGGTAATATAACTCCCATCCTTAAATGTTGTTTTGTGTTTGGAATGTTTCTACAATTGATGAATACCGATTTGATCACCTCACTTACGTGGCTTGATTTTACGGCTCCCCGAATTGTCATCCCTAACTCTTCGTGTCCGAAACTTAATTTTTTCTTCTTGTTTTGTTACATTTAAAATACTGCCATTTCTTTATTGTAAGGCTTCTTTGCATTTGCAACTTATTGTCTAATTAAGTGCTTACTTAAGTAAGTGAATTTGAAATTTTGTACGTCTTCAAATCATTTTACCTAGCCATGTTTAGTTTCAGAAAGTATTAAAGAAAGAAAAAATATTAAGAAAAATGGTTTTTCTTTTAATATATTTTGTTGTCTAATAAAAAATCTCAAATAAAATCAAATATAAATAAAGTTACTTAAAAACATACATAATTTTTAAAATTATATAATCATTATATTGATGAATATAAATAAATAAAATAAATTTAAAGTAAATTTAATAGTAAATAACATGTTGATTTAACTATATTTTTTTATTTTTCTAATTACTTTTCTTTTATTTTTCCACTCTATTTTTTTTTCATTGCATTTTCCTTTAAATTTTTCAGGAACCAAACATAACCTTAAATATTATATTTTCTAAGAGCTTGAGTAAATATTAAGCTTTAATATACTTTACAATTTAGCCATTGATAAATTCTAACTGTTATATTAGAGAAAATTGTCAAGTAAATGTAAAATAAAGAATGGTGTTAGTGAATTCTTTAATTCATCTATGTTGTAGTTTTGCAGGGCTTGTTTTATATATATATATATGAGTTGATTTATCATGTTACCGTTCAAAATATTCTTAAAACATCCTGAAGCTCTTTTTGGTCCTAGGAAAATTTCAAGAAAAGAAAAAAAAGAAAAAAAATTAAAATCAATAAATTATTTTTAAATCTTCAATATAAAGATAGACTAATTTAAAAATGAATTAATTTCTTACCTATATTAACTATATTTTATTTTCTTTGATATTTTTCATAAACAATCAAATATGAGAAACTTGTTTTCCTTATATAGTAATTTTTTCTTTTCTTGAAACTATTCGGAAATTAAACATAACCTATATGTTCTAATCTAATAGATTCACCAAGTTATATGCGACAACTTCATATATCTTAGTAGGTTGAGGTGCCAATTTAAGCTCGGCCCGTTGGACTAGTTCGGTTCACCCGAAATTAGGGTTGAGTTGGATGTTAATTTATTGGTTCGAAAAAACTGGGCCAAATTTGACCTGGCTCGAACCAATCCACTCGAAATTAGGGTCGAGTGGGATGTTAATTTATTGGCTCGAAAAAACATGGCCAAATTTGGATTGGCCCGATTTCGGGCTTGCCCAATGTGGTTTGGCAACCAGTTTTTTTTTGCTTTTTGAGGTAATTTAGCTATGTCCGCTCGGATTTAGGGCCCGGCTGCTATATTTTTTGCCCGAATTTGGCCTAGCCATTTCGGCATGGCCTGATATCGGCCCAACCCAACCTAGCCCGTCCGCTCAATTTGCCACCTCTATATATATGTTAGTTGTTTTGTCTCTACTTCTTCATTAAAGTCTCTATCTATTGAATGCACAGATGAAATTCCTTGATTATATCCCCAAATTAAAAAGGCAAAAACTAACTCACACAAGAATACATACGGTTAAATACTTAGTGGTGAAGGGTTCCATCAATATGGAGAACCATTTCAAGTATTAAATCCTCTCTTCTCATTTTCTTTCTTTCTTTTTTTTGAGAAGCTCCTCTCATTTTCTTATGGCTTCATTGGATATTGTTTACGTTCATTTTCTTTGGATATTGAATTTTGTTTCTTGCTCAATAATTTTATTAATAGTAAGTTGTATGGATATCACATTTTCTTTTGATTTTTGATTTTATTTTTAGAATAATTCAAAATGTATTTTCTTACTCATTGGGAATTTGATTTAATTAGTGATTAAAAACATGTTTGGTTCTTGTTTTTGAAAACACATTCAACACCATTTTTGTGTTATTTGAAAATTGTTCTTCTTCTTCTTTAAATTTTGTGCTTTTTGTGGTATTCACAGGGCAAATTAGGGATGGCTGTGTTTCTCTGTTGTTTTCCTTTCTAAATTTTCTTTGTTCTCTGTTTAAGAACTTAAAAAGAGAGAGAGAGAGAGAGAGAGAGAAACGGAAATTTTAAAGTGGGAACTAAACAAACCCTAAAATTCAAATGTTATATTATTATTGTTGTTATTATTATATCGTCTTTGTTATGTTACAATTAGTCATTACTTTTTTATGCAACCTACCTTAATGATCAATTAAGACCAAGATAAGATATTCCTAATAGAACTGGCTCATACATTGAAAAGGTATACCTTAATGAGTCATTTGTGTCTAATGGTTGAGATTTGCGTTTTTTACTTATCTGGTTTTTTAGGGCTTCAAATCTTGATTTGGCAAATGATCATTCGAAGGCTTTCAGGTGAGGTATAATTTCTTTTCTTCTTCTTTTTTTGTTTTCTCTTTCTCTTCAAAAGAGGATTTGATATTGCAAATCATAGGGGTGGTTTGTTTTTTACTTAATACTAAATAGAAAATTTGACACACCCCGCTTTATTAGCGGCAGGTGTGCTTGAATACCCCACAATCCCTAGGCAGTACTTAACGACTAGAAATTCACATGAAACAAAGCGTGACCTTCTTGAAAACTTCGTATAAATTTTCCTTTCTCAACTTATGATTTGATAAAATCTCGGCGGCATATCAATGCGCTAAGGACATATTCGAATCCGTAAACCACCAGATTTACACTTTCCCAAATATGCGACCAGCTTGGCGTTCTTTCAAGCGAGCCTCGGGCTCGACACACTCGCAAGCTACACTTATGTACATACATATCTTGGTATAAAAATTCAAACTATTTCCTTCTGAAAAGATTGTTAATATGGCATTATCCTGAGAGTGCGGGAGAATCTACTGTATGCTCAAGCGTCAGGCTTACGTACCTAGAAAATAGTTTTAAAGCGGCAAATAATGAAAGGCTAAATGGCTCATTAGATGTATGCTTTATAAGTGTTTGCTTTTTGAAAATATCTCCGCTGTAAACTCTCTTTTCAAGACATTTTCGAAACCTTGCTTGCTTGCTTTGCTTTACTTTGCTTTAAAAGTTTCTAAAACTTTTCATAACTTCTTGCTTGCTTTAAAAGTTTATAAAACTTTTCATAAACCTCTTGCTTGCTTTAATTTGCTTTAAAAGTTTATACAACTTTTCATAAACCTCTTGCTTTCTTTAATTTGCTTTAAAAGTTTATACAACTTTCATAAATCACGAGGAGCACAGGCTTGACCAGAAGAGAAACGCTTTCCAAAGTTCATAAAACTTTTCATAAACACGGGAGCTTTGAGCTCAGCAAGGAGATTTGAGATTTACTACTACTTCACTTCTTATTATTATTCTAAAGTTATAAAAAACTTTATAAACGTACAAGAACTGGGCTCAGCAAGCTTGCTAAGTTTATAAAACTTTTTATAAACACAGGAGCCTTGGCTCAACCGTGCTGATGTTGCTTTTTTACCAGTGGTTGATTTTCAAAACTGTGTGAAAAATGTTTATAAATCAAGATCAACCACTGGAGGCCTTTCTTGCTTACTGTACCCTAGTAAACAGACTTGGGCTTAAATTGTCTGGAATTGGAAGGACACAGGTCATATCACGCCTAGAGTGGAAGACCTTAGCTCTTCCCACTTTCCGTAAATATGGTGGAATGACCTTGGTCTACGTCACCATAATCTATTGCAGCCTTTAACCACTATATACTCGATGCGTGCCACTATCTCCATTAAATGTCATGATGTGAACTAAGTTTCTTAGGCAAGGAAATCTAAAATGCATGAAATTATGTCTAACACCACTAGTGCGTCACGAATACACCTCCCAACCGGTATGCTTGCTTAAAACTAGGGGTTTTCGTTAGGCCTGTTTTATAAAATATACTTTGCTTGCTTGCTTGAAACATGGTTTAACAATTCAAAACCATTGTTTGCTTGAAATATCGTTTGATAATTCAAAACCATTGTTTGCTTACTAAAACTCATTGTTTGTTTGCTTTAAAATATGGTTCACACGAGTGGCTCATTAAATACGATAAAGCAGTTTATAATAATACAACGATTTGAAAAATAAGTTTTAGAACACTCACATTTCATTTCACAAAACTTGAGCACGACTCATGACCTTGCGCCTTTGCTTTTACCCTACACACTCAAAAGATTACGTCGAAAACATTAATCGCCTGCGTAATTGCATAAACTTAATGTACTTCATAGGCAAGTCACTTTTAGTAACTAGCACGTATTCACACTCAATGAATACGTGCGTTTTCATTGAGTTTCATTCTTCTTTGAACCTCTCTTAATCATTTATTAAGGTTCCTATACTATCGGTGTATGGATTTGGGCTTAACTATGAGAAATTACAAAAATCGGGCTATTGAAAATTTGCTGGTATCGGTACCACTATGTTTGGTGCGGTACGAACACATTACATAAGTTGATGCAGGTACCACTTGTCTTGAAATGCCGTGCAGATGGAATTACAGTAGGGGAATCTTAGGGTACCACCACATTTGGTACCCGGTACCACCTTGCGAATCTTGCCAATAAATGTTGATTTTGCCCTCTTTTGGTACCCGATTTTCTTCGTCTGACTTCTCTATTTCCTGACACGTAGAACGACATGGAATTCATCCAAAACCACACCACACACTTGTATTGGTGGTTTGGAACTTCTTATAACCAAACCCTAGGTAAAAATCTCAAGAATTCAACCTAAGGTCCACCAATTCCTACAAAACCATATAAATATGATGGATTCCATGTTTATTACATATCAACTAGGGTTTTACCCACATGACTTCAACAAATCTAGGGTTATAGTGATCTCTCAACAAAAGCCTTGAAAAAGGAGGAACTAATCTCCATGGAAAACCCTAGAAATCATACTGAGCAATGGGGTGACCGATACAAAACATACCTTTTGCTCTTCTCCCTCTTCTTCTTCCCTCTTCTTCCTCTTCTTTCTCTCCTCTCCACAGGTTGCCCTTGTCACACTCCGCTACTAGTGGCGGGTGTGTCGTACACCACAAAACCCAGTCGTTACTTCCAGCATTGAAAGTCTTGTGAAGCGAAGTCGTGTTGCTTGTTGAAAACCCGTATAAAAAATTTTTCTTTTCTAAATTTGTGATTTTATAAAATTTCGGCAACATAAATGACAGTGACGCGGTGTATAAAATCTGCCTTTATATGCGCAAGTCTGACCGCCCCAGTAGTATAGTGTACTCGTGAGTACGAGATATCGATCCACGAGGGACAGTGTATTGACTACAAAGGGATTACGCTTTTTTAGATATCGAGAAAAATGACTCTAGGAGGAATTCAACATATAAAGATTACCTAAACTATTGATTCAATTAAAGTATTGGTTTTGAAGCCTAGGGTTATATCTCCCCCTGTCACATTCAATGGATTAATCTTCTAAATATGTTATTATTCGATTATATTTACAATATGTCGATAGCGAGGTGATCTTTTCTCACAAGGTATCCTCTCTCAGTATATCACTTGTTCGCGAATAGAATCGGGTATATCTACATCGACTCGATTAGAAATGCGTTAATGTCCTAACCCCGATTGCCACCTTCGGGTTGAATATCTCTGTTACCGTCGTGAAATCTACTCTACTGAGATCCTGAATACCCTCGTGTCTCGAATCTCGAATCTCAGTGTAATTAATACGCACTGTGTTGGCGGACATCAACATACGATTAAATCATAGGCATAGAATAGTTACAACATATTGAAAAATAAGCGAATAATATAAAGTTTCAAACTTTAATCCATGAACATATGACAAGGTTCAATATAACCACCAGAAATAGATCTGAACATCATGAATGAAAGAAGAAAATGTTTAGAATTAAAAACATCGTTCTCCCCATGTGAAAATATCGAACAATGAAGGCGGTTGAATCCGGGCACTTCCTCGGAAATTACATTGTCACTACGCTCTGGAATTAGTTACTTCGTTCCTCACGCTTCCCGATGCAGCACTACGAGATCCTTCGTACTTTAAATGATAGGGTCACGGATCTCGGTAACGTCGCGGCGTGGAGGCGTCGCGGCGTGGGACACTATCCGCGGCGTGGGGCGTCGCGGCGTGAAGGCGTCGCGGCGTGACCTGAATCTTAAATCGCTGGTTCCCGTTTGCTCCCGAAATTTGCTTCACTCAGCTGGCACGCTCTTTTTTCGCCCCGATGCTCTACCGTTCTAGCAGACATCCCAAGTCGGTATTCTGTCAGCAAAAACTATAAAATTACTACAAATAGACAAAGAAAATGGAAGGCGGCAGTATAATATGAGTGTTTAGGCACTCATCACCCCCGAACTTAGTTTCTTGCTTGTCCTCAGCCAGCCGGCTCAACGAGGACACACACACACAACCTAATGCAACTAAAACTAAGAGCGGTGTTGCCGTCTTGAAAAAATAAGGGATCAGTGGACTTACTCACACTCTACTACACTGCATTTGTGTTGCTCGAAGTTCACCAAATGCATACAAGTGTTCGGCTTCGGAGAAAGCTTCGGTTGAAATAGGTAGAGTGACTAGTGCATCCAAAATCCCTTGGTGCTCAGTAGCCTTTCCCAAAACCCACATGTGCTTATAATGGAATGACCTCAGCATATGCCTAGGTTCAGACACCCCCCCGAACTTAAGCTCGACTCACTGTTGGAAGAAGCTAACTAGAAAAGGATAAGGCAGCACCCAGATTATTCACTTTGACAGAATACACAGAAACTTCCCTACGTGCTTAAGATAAATGTAAGAAAACCTAGTGCGAAGTTTTAGTAGAGTGTTCTGTGACGAGGGGATCCGTGGTGACTCCCCACCGATTGGTTAAGGGCACGAGGCATTAAATTCGCCAAACTTCGCAGAACACTTTCGACCAAACTCGGGGGCCCTGGAGTTGCGTGAATGATCATCTTACATCCCATGTAGCGGGCGGTGATCAATGACTCCGACCGGGTTGGCTCAGGCTGAAGCTTTGGCAGACCCGCCCGGTATGCCGGGTTAGATTGGATGATCTAAACATTCTTATGCGATACCTATTTTTGTCATTTACGTCTTTCTTTTCACTTTTCTTTTGTTTTGTATTTTTTCTCTTTTTGGTTGGGCTCGATGGCGATCCTCTTTTTATTGAGTGTCCCATCACTTAAATGGTTCAGTCTCCCAGGGTTGGTCGAACTCGATGGATTGGAGGAAGTCTCCGGCGCTGTGCATGCTACGAAGGTCATTAGTGTGTGAGTGTGATGGGTTCTTGAAGCGGTGTCTTGACTACTCGGGATTGGTTCGCTCAACCCTTTCCATCTGTTCCAGCTAATTCACAGAGCATAAAAACATTGTATGCATTTGAACATTCAGGCGTAATTGTCGTGAATCAATCCAAAGTGATCTCGATTTTAACATGGCACCTGAGCATGCGATTATTACATATAAGATTGACTGGCACCTGAAAAGCCCATGGCTTAGAGTACACATAGCTCGGATAAATTTGGACTAAACATAGGCCCAAATAGAAACACAAGCCAATGCAAACAAAATAAAAGCACTATAAAACACAAACAAAACATAACTATGAGAATAAAGCACGATCCACCACACCCACACACCCACCCAGATAAAATGGCAGTGTCACATGAGTGAGGAAATAAATAGTAAATTAGAGGGGACTCCTGGTGATCAGCTAACGGTGGTGGTAGTGGCGATGAAAAGCCGGCGGGGCGTCGAGCACCTGGGAGGCTATTCTTTGCGAATGGTAGCTGGTTGGCGGGGCCAATGCGCCTGCGGAGGGCCTCGAATCTGTCAGGCCCAGACCTTGGTGCTCCTGGAATTGCCTCATCGAGAATGCGTGTGCGGCTCGGTGAGGAAACGGGTCCTCAGTGCAGGAATGGAGGGGCTGCTGGCGAGAGCTGGCGGGGTGGTGGTGGAGGTGGTGGGACGGGGCCAGCGATGTCTCCACAGGGATCTCCAGGGGATCCATGAGCAGATACTCATAAAGCTCGATCTCGTCAGGGCTCGTGACCGAGGTCATTAGGTCCCCTCCGGGGGTTGCGGGACACCGAGGTGTGTCAGCAGCCCGATATGGCTTTGATTGGGTGAAGCGAGTGTCGATCGTCGAGGGCACCCAGAGCTTGTTCGCCATGAGCGAATCGGGGAAGGGGTGTCTGGGTTCGATGCTGCATCCGGTTATGGAGGATGGCATCCTCGATAAGCTTCTTGACTATCGAAGGGTATACCGTAAGATGGCATAGTTGAGCATGGCCGTACAGGTAGGTCCTTCACACACGTTCATCGTCGAGATGGGACGCGACGTGATGAAGTGGTGCCGGACAACAGGAATGAAGGCGAATGCTTGGCCTTGAAATTCTGCGCATGACCGCCGCCAGTGATTCTCCTCACCTGACCATTGGTATAATCTGCGGGGTAGTCGGGTGCTCGCGGGCCGTCGAGCGACTCAGAAGGGATTATGTTCGAATTGTAATACCTATTGATCGACTCCGCACTCTGACTTTCTTCAAGACATGGGATGCGAGATTGGCGTAGAACTCGCGCACCACACTCATCGCTACCGGATGAGGTGGTTGGCCTGAGTACGCCATCCGCAAGCGCGATTGTCTTGCGGAAGAAGTCATTGAAACCATGCCTTGATGAAGGATCGGTTTTGCAAATGATGCCATGCGATCAGCGGCACTCGAATTACAAACCGGCGTGACCATTGAGTGGGAGTCGGGTCCTTCAAGCAGGCTACGCAGCGAAGCGATTACGCCTCTTGCGGGCCATATTGTACTATGAGACACGTGGTGGTGGTACCAAAGTGGGCCCCTCTGACTCAGACAAAAACACAAACACCTAGTGTGCTAAGGAAAACTAACTATGACTCGAGACTCGAGCTCTAAACCAATGTACCTACACTAGACCCTAATAGAACCACTAAGCGAGCACCTAATGGCCACCAAACCAGTGATGCAGATGCCTAGAAAGTGTCGAAGCTAGAAGCGAGGCACAGTGTGGTGGGAATGCCGATGACTCGGAGCCCAGGTAAGGTGTGACACGTAGGGGCACAATAGTGGTCGTGAAGCGATTGTAGGTCCTCGGAGCCCGGTCTCGGGAAAAGGCTCGACGGTCGATTGAGAGAAGCGGTGGCGGGGCTGGGGTTTCAGGAGTTGGATGTGTGGTGGCGCCATAAATGGACTGTTCTTGGGCTTAAAGCGGGGCCCGCGTCGCGGCGTGCGGGAGTCGCGTCGCGCGGCGTGGCGAAGCTTCAGCGAAGCAGCGTCGCGGCGTGGGAAGCGGCGTCTCGGCGTGGCCGGAAGTGGATTTAATCCTGTCGCGGCGTTGGAATCCGCGTCGCTGACGTGAGAGACATGTAAAAATGACGTCAGCGGCGTGAAATCCTCGACGTGAAATCCGCGTGTCGCGTGAAATCCGCGTCGCGACGTGGCGGATAAATGTGCGTTGGCGTCGCGGCGTGAAACCACGCTGACGTGGCAATTTATGAATGCGTAATTTTAGACGCGATGATGATCTCTTGTTCGAACACCCTCTCCGCCGTACTTGTGACTTTATGGAATTGTAATGCACCTCTTGCGAATCTTCCCACTAGGCTGCGTGGCGGGTTACGAAATTAAACAAATAAGTGAAACACGGATTACGGAGAAGAAAATTTAGAAACCACATATTGCTGAAAATAAACAATAGAAATTGGAACTAAGAAGGACAAGTTTAAGAAACACTTAGGTTGCCTCCAGCCCATGTTTAATGTCGTTAGCTCGACGGCTCTGAATCTCAATGTCTTGTATGCGTATAGCGGGGCCAGGAAATGCTACGCATCCCACATAATGCTCACATCCATACTCAAGGTGGATGAAATATTCTTACATTCACCATTGCCCTTCGGTGTCTCTGTGTAGTCATAGGCTTATCTTTGAAGTTTTTAGCATCTCCTTGCAACATCTGGGTAGTGAGTTAGGGATATCTTAATTTGGGTCATTATCTTCGGATGCTTCATAGGCTGGAATACATGGAAAGTGATCTCGTCTCCTTGGACTCTCGGGTGAGCTCACCTTCTTGCACATTGATTTGAGCTTTTCCGTGGCCAGAAAGGTGCGCGAGTATGATGGGAGCGAATTAAGTCTTCCTCCCGTATCAAGAATGACAAAGTCTGCTTTGGTTAGACGGGGTACCAACTTTTACAGGACATTTTCGATTATACCCGCGAGGTTGTTGGTATGACTGTGCAAGTGCAAGGCGGTGATCGATTTCGGTTCTCCGGCTTTAGCCTTTTAAACATCGAGCGGCATCGAGTTGATGCGCTCCCCCGAATCACAGGCTTTCGGATGCAGGTTCCACATGGAGAGCGGTCATAGCAAAGCTACCGGATCTTGTAGTTTTGGGGAAGCTTCTTTGCGGGATAACCTTGCATTCCTCGGTTAAAGAGCGATGGTCCCATATTCCTCCAACTTCTTCTTACTCGCGAAGATCTTTTTCATGAATTTCACATAACTGGCATGTTCTCCGGTGCCTCAAAGGGTATATTAATGTAGCTTCTTGAAGATGTCAGAAACTTTGCAAATTGCTTCTCTAACACCTCTTCAACCTCGAGGATACGGGATTGGTGTAATGAGTTCGTTTGTTTTGTCTGTTCCTCGGTTTCTTCCCTGCTTTTATTATCCTTGGTTGCTCTCATAACTCGGGGTTGCTCATTTTTCCTCTGGTCTTTCGGGATGCTTTGGTCTTGTTCCTTAATTTTCAATTCTCTTACCACTAGTTTTAGACTCACGGGGTTTCCGACTCTTTTCCACTCCTTAGATTGATGGCCTTGCGATACTCTTTCCTTCTCCTCTAGGGTTTACCTCGAATTGCTTAGTAGTGAACCTGTTGCCTTTGCAATCAGCAGGCCCGGCCCATTTGACCATCTGTGCCTCCAATTTCTCAAGCGTAAAGCTTGATTGTTCAATTGGGTGTGTTCTTTTTATAATCGCCTTTGTCTCATTCATAAGGTAGTGTGTGAGGTGAGCCTTGTGCGAGGCTTGTTCTAAGTCCACTTTTTCGGGAGGTAGTTCCGCGTTCGATGGCATATTGTTATGATTATTCCTCCATCCATACCCTTGATTATTCTGATTCTGATTCTGATTATTACGCCACCCTTGGCCTTGACTTTGATTCTAATAATTGTTTCCCCATCATCCTTCTTCTGCTTTATGGTGACTAAATTGAACCTCGACCACGTCTTTGGGCTGCTCTTGTTTGGTTTCTGGCCCGGCATTACGTGCTATTGTGTTGTCTTCCCCAAATTCACGACTCCAGCCGGGTTTGTTTGTATGGCATTCTGTACCTTCTTGTCTAGTCGGCTGCGGTCATTGTGCAACATGATTCACCCGGACTGAGGACCTCATTGCCGGTGCCACCTTTGCTTTTCACAGTGTAGCCTTCTCTCTAGGCCACTGATTGGTATTGGTCGCAGCATCTTCTAAGATCTCATACGGCACGTAGTTTTTCTTCATCAATGCTCCTCAGTGAAGCATCAATCATTGTTAGTTTGCGTCGAGACCATTATAGAGAAGGTGTGGACTTGCATCCATCGGTTGAGTCGGTGGTGTGGGCGCCATGATGGTCGGTGGCTTGTCCCATGCCTCTGCCGGAGTTCTCCTTCAAGTTGTCCCAAGCGTATTGATTTCTTGCACCGGTTGTGCAATTTTCGCTGATGGGAAGAACTTGGTCGAGAAATTTTGCGCAAATCATTCCATGTAGTAATGGAATGCGTGTATTGGTTTCTCGGTGTTTGGCCCTATCCCCAGTGAAAGTGGGAACGACCATAACACGAGAGCTTCTTGTTAACTCAGTTGTATTTGATAGTATATAAATGAAACCGAGGAAGTTAGTCAAATGCATGTTCGGGTTCTCATGGGGTAGTCCATGGAATAAGATACGAAGCATACATCTTGTGGTACGACTTCAATTCGAAATTGTTTGCTTGAATAGGTGGTCGTGCGATGGGCTGTCACGAACAACGATCCGATTATTGTCACGAATTCATCTAATAGCATGAAAGGATCATGCGGGTGCGTATAAATGGCACGGGTGCTTGATTCGCTTGATTCCCATTTATACGTGGTTGATGCGATGATGCGAATTTTGTTCTTCGGTGTTTCCATGACTTCATGGATTTCTAATATGTTACATTCTCTGTTCGCGCGTCACGTGCGAAGTCATAAGCTCGGGATCAAGCGGGTGTTAGTTATTTTGATCTCGATGTCGCATGTACTGCGAAACCTATCTTTGCCAATAACACGAGGCAATAAAACCAAGTTACCGGCGCGCAAAATAAACAAAGTAAGAAAATTCCGAGTAATATCTATTTGCTTAATTCTCTATGTCAATTCAATCATTTGTCGGCGGCGCCAAAAACCAGCGGGCGGAGAAGCGCGGTGTATAAAATGCGCTATGTCACGCAAGTGCGCTCCGCCCCAGTAGTATAGTGTACTCGTGGTGCAGATATCGATCCACGGGGACGGGTGTATTGACTATATAAAAGGTTACTGCTTTTAGATAATATCGAAAAATGAGAAGCTCTAGGAGAATTCAACTATATAAGATTACTAAACTATTGATTCGATTAAAGTATTGGTTTTGAAGCCTAGGGTTATATCTCTCCCCTGCTCAATGGATTAATCTTCTAAATATGTTATTATTCATTATATTTACAATATGTCTAACGGTGATCTGCTGGTATCATCTTCAGGTATCACTTTATTTCGCGAATAGAATCGAATTTTATATCTCTATCGAACTCAATCTTAGAAATGCATTAATGTCTAACCCCGATTGCCACCTTCGAGTTCGAATATCTCATTCTGCGAATCGGCGAAGTCTACTCTACCAGTTTGAATACCCTCGTATCTCGAATCTCGGATCCCGATTGTAATTATGCGATGTTGGCGGTTATGTTATACGATTAAATCATAGGCATAGAATAGATTCTGACATATTGAAAAATAAGCCCTGAATAATATAAAGTTTCAAACTTTAATCATGAACATATGACAGGTTCAATATAACCTAAATAGATCTAGAACATCATGAATGAAAGAAGAAAATGTTTAGAATTAAAAACATCGTTCTCATGCGAAAATATCGAACAATGAAAGGCGTGGCGATCCACGGCACTTCCTCGAAGTGCGTGTCACTTTGCGCTGCGGAATTAGTGCCTTCGTTCCTACGATACCCCCTTTTCACGAATCGCCGTACTTTAAATGATAGGGTGCGGATCTATTTGGCAACGCGTCGCTGGCGTGGGGACATCGCGGCGTGGGGGCGTCGGCGATGAGCGTCGCGGCGATGGGGGCGTGCGACGTGAATCTTCATTGCACAGTTCCCATTTGCTCCAAAATTTGCTTCTATTCTTCTTTGCTCTTTTAAATGCTCCTACATTCTAGCGGACATCTAGGTAGTATTCTAGTCTACCATATAAAATTACTCTAAAATAGACGGGGAAAATGGAAGGCGCGCGAGTATAATATATGAGTGTTTTAGGCACTCATCAATATATTGCCACATGACATATCCCAAAACACAGTATATACAATTTACTTTTAGAAACATGGCAACCAACAACACTTCTTCAAAAAGAGTCTCGAGGCTCATCACATTTCGCAAAACCAAAATTTTGTACATACATATGTTCCTGTCTGATTTCAAAGTATTTCCTTACAAAAACTTGATAATACGGCATAAGCTATAAGTGGAGAATCTAATATGTCGAGCTTACGCGTGCTGTACTGGAAAATAGTTTTAAACGAGGAAATAATAGGCAAAACAGGCTCAGTGAGTGTATGCTTTATAAAATGCTTGTTTTTACGAAAACATCTCAAAGCGTAAACTAACTTTTGCAAGACAATTTCCAAGAACCCTTGCTTGCTTCTGATAAAAGTTCTAAACTTTTCATGATATGCTTTGCTTTAAAAGTTCTAAAACTTTCATAATATGCTTACTTGCTTTGCTTAAAAGTTTCTAAAAACTTTTCATAAAATACTTGCTTACAGTGGTTGATTTTAAAGCGGCCTTGAAATGTATAAATCAGAATCAAGCCCTTTGCAGGGCCTTTCTTGCCGTACCCTAGTAAACCACGGGAGCTGGGCTGCTATGCTTAGTCAGGTGGAAGGACCTGGGTCCCATCACCTGGAGTGGAAGGGCCTTGGCCCACATCACCTTTAGGTAAATATGGTGGAAGACACCGTGTCTACGTCACCATAATCTAGCTAGCCTTAACCACATATATACTCGATGCGTGCCACGGTCTCCTTTAAATGCCATGATGCATGAACTAAGTTTTGCGACCAGGCAAATCTAAAATGCATGAAATTATGTCCTAACACCCTGCAGGTGCACGTCTGATACTCGGCCGGTATGCTTGTAGCCATAGGGATTTTTGTTGAGCTGTTTTATAAAATATACTTTGCTTGCTTTCTTGCTTGCTTGCCCGAAACATGGCAACAATTCAAAACCATTACAGCGAAATGGTTTGATAATTCAAAGCCATTGCCTTACTAAAACTCATTGCTTGCTTGCTTTAAAATATGGTTTACAATCAAAACCATTAAATACCAATGTAAAACAGTTTATAATAATACACTAGTATTTGAAAAATAGGTTTAGAACACTCACATTTTTGTTTACCAAAACTTCAGCACGACTCCACAACTTTCTCGCCTTTGCTTTTACCCTACACACTCAAACGAATACGGCAAAAACATTAATCGCATGCGTATAGCGTAAAACTTAGCATTACTTCTACGCCAAGTCACTTTAGGGTCTGCAAACATTCATATAGAATGAACAAATTACCCTTGAGCACAGCCTAAAAAAAACCACTCATTTGCCTTTGCAGTACTCTCTTGGACTTTGTGCAAAAATTATTCAAATGGTCTTCAAAATTATGTAACTCTCCAGATCAGTCCTTTATATATCCAATGACATCTCTTTAAATTTTCAATTTAAAATTCCTTCTCTAAGGCCTCGACCACACAACCTGATTACAACATTTTTATGGGTGTTAGCTCCTTTGAATCACCTCTTTGTTATCCCCTTGATTTCTGGGGTCTTAACTTCATAAATTGGAAATGGTTTCTTCACTCATTTGAAGCTATGGTTCTAAGCTATGGAATCACCCAATTTGGATCACCAAAACTCAAGTTATTGTATTTTACATCTAGATTACTCAATTTGGCATAACAGAATTTGCACATAGCTCCACTTTGAAAATTTTCTAGGCACTTTGGGGTTACAATTTGCATGACCTTCCTTCAGCTAACATATTCCCCTAGAAGTCTATTTTACCCAGAATTTTGAATCACTCAGTTTGGATGAGTGAAACTCAACTTATGGCCAAAACACTACAACAATACCCAAAACAGAGCATAACCCGTGAGCTACACGAGCTCACCTTTCAGTCCATATTTGGGAGTCTTAGAGCTACAACTTGCTCTTGGTCCCTTCTATATATTTGTATCCCTGTCTCTTATGGTTATTTACCAATTGGAATCACTTCATTTGGATGGTTATAACTTAATCTATAGCCAAAACAAGAACATGGATTTTTACAAAAATTTTGACAGCATTTCCTTTGAAAACCCAACATTCTCCTTTTTACAACCATTCCTCAAAACCAACATGGAATTTACCCAAAACAACTCCACCACACTTATATTGGTGGTTTAGAACTTCTTATAACTAAACCCTAGGTAAATCCAAGAATTCATGCAAGGTCCACCAATCCATACAAAATCCAAAATACACACAAGATTCCATGGAAACTTATACACAGATTCTTCTCCTTCTCTTCCTCTTCTTCTTCTTCCTTCTCTTCTTCTCCCTTTTCATCTCCCAACCGTGGAGCCCTAAGTGTGAGACCAAAAAATGAGATTTGTTTGTCTCACCCCTCTTTTATATTCTCATTTTTGCCTTAATTACAATTTGGTCCTCAATCACTCAAGTATTTGAAATCAACTTATGTTATTTTTATAATGGCCTCTCATCTTCTCATATTATTCCTTTCATATCCTTTTTGGAAAATTACAACTTTACCCTTGTTCTAGTACATCATTCCGGGTTCAATCCATTTATCATTTCACCATTTCATCCTTAAAAACAACTTCCTAAAAATATTACAATAACACTTGGTGCACATACGCGCCCCTACGGTTACACGTACCATACACCCTCTTGGGATAGAACGTTACAGCCCTAGCCAAAATGAGACCAAATGAAATGGTTGTCTCATCCCCCTTTTTATACTCTCATTTTTGCCTTAATTGCAAGTTGGTCCTCAATCACTTTAATATTTGCAATTCAACTTATGTTATTTATATAATGGCCTACTCTCTTCTTTGATTATGACCTTCATATCCTTTTTGGCAAATTACAACTTTACCCTTCATCTAATACAACATTCCGGGTTCAATCAATTTATCATTTCACAATTTCATCCTGAACAAAACTCCCAAAAATACTACAATGACACTTGGTGCACATATGCACCCCTATGGTTACACATACCATACACCCTCTCGGGATGGGGCGTTACAAAATTTGTTATGAATAGTGCTTAATAAAATTTGTTATCAATCTTTTAATTTTTTTCTACATTATGAGAAAACAAAATTTTAAATAAAAATTTCAAAATATATGTATGTTTATTTTATTAGCATGAAAGGAATGATTAAGAGTTTCAATTGAAACATATAATATGTGATTTTCTCATATTAGAATATCTAGCTTTTTTTTCTTAATAGAAAATAATATTAAAAAAATTCAGAAAAAGCAAAAAAGGTAAATGTTTTGACCTTTTCTAATTTAGTCAAAAATTTTAAAATTTCATGTATGAAAAAGTAAAAAAAAAAAACTTTAGATCTCAATAATTGCTTTAAAAAAAGCCAAAAATAAATAAACAAAGTCCATATGTTTTAAAATTTTTCCCTCGGCCTTCTTTCTAATGGTTTTTACATTGAGATTACTGGATTGATAGTGGATTTCTTCTTCTTCTTAACATCACATTTTTCTACAAGTATGCTCGCTTTTCTCGTTTCCTAATTCAGACAGCTGCCTCCTTAAATCCAAGGTGTGAAGTTGTGTCTGAAATCATGGTTGAACAGCTCTCTGCTCTTGAAAGCTCAGGACCTCGATGGTGGGTTCTCTTTTCCCTTTTTTTATTCTTGCTTCCTTATTTGTTGACTGAGCCTATTTTGTAAAATGTTTGTTTCTTCTTTGGAATTTGGCATTTACATTTTTCTGAGAGAAAGTTGAGAGCAAAATATCTCCATCTGAAAGGTTCAAATAGAGAATATTCTGTTAGTTCGATTTTTTTGGAGTTGATTTTTGTTTCCTTTTTGGTTTCGTATAAAAATTTGAGTAACCAAAAGCCTGGCGGTATAGGCATCGATTGATGTATTAACGTACTAAATCATAACCATTTAGGCGTAATCGATTCGAGCTTTCACTCGAGTTTGTTGAAGGCGATGCGATTGAAAAAATTCTCGAATAAAGAATCGATCGATAATTCTCAAATTCGATTAGTTTGTTGGGGAAGCGAAGAGGGGCGGTCGGCGGTATGACTATGAGTCTTCCCCCCTCTCTCTCTCTATATATAATATAGATAAAGATATAGATATGAATATGAATAAGGATACAAAAAAACAAATCCCTAATCAATAATGATGATTTGAGAAGGTGGAGGTAGCTTTGGATGCACGTATTGGGATTTGGATTGTGTTAGGTTATCTCTTTCTCCCTGCCATCGGACTTCTCCGATTTTCGGTATCATTTATGTCTCTGTTTCCATTGTTTCTGATCGCTTCGTTTTAAGAAAACCTGCATTTTGCTTACGGAAAAGCGAACTCAATCTCTCCGTTGTGATAATTTGGACCGGTTGTTTCATCGGTCAGCCGTCATGGTAGTTTGAGGACTGCGGAGATCTGGGCCGAATCTATCGGCATGGACCCACGGATGATGGTGTGATGCAATTGGGGTCTAGCATAAATGGTTTGGCTTGTTGACTATGTGATTAGAAAAATAAATTATGAGTGTAGTCTTTCATCTTATGACTCATCCTATCATGGAAACACTTCATGGGTCCATAACCCAATTGTTATATACTCATTAGAAGATTCTGGATATCAGTATTGAGAAAAATCATGAGTGAAAAGTAGCCAAATTTATATAGATTTATGGTAAATCTGCTTTGATTTTGAAAATCCAAGTAATTCCCATATTTGGATTCTTAAACTTTAAAAACATGCACCATTCCAAGAATAGGACAATTGACTTGTGACACACAAAAAATTAACTAACAAATTCTATGTACCTAAAATAATAACCAGATTCTTAAGTGTTTTTGCCTCTGAAATCTTGTTGCCCCACAACAAAATGCTTCAAATGTCATCAATCTTAGCTCATTACAGATATTGATGACATTATTACTTTATGATGGGTTTGCTTTTTTTATTTTTTATTTTTATTATTATTGACATCCATGGGTTTGCTTCTTTGTCGAAGGATGGGAGTGAGGTTTTTTTTTTATATGGGGCAGGATTCTCTCCCATGTAAAATATCCCATTGTGTTTGACTGTCAGTTGCTGCTACTCACTCAGAAACCATTCTGCTGACTTTAGCCAATTTTTCTCATTTTTGGAGTTGAAAAGAGAGAGAGATCTGATCTGAATTTAGGTCTTTGCACAGTTCCAAGACCAACCATGAAGGCATTGGCACTAATGATAAACTTTGCTTTGGGGTCAGAATTCAAAGCTTGAGTGAGTTTATTTCATCCCATTTAGGAAATCACGGTCAGAAATTTGCCCTTCTTTCCTCTGCTGTTCACTACATTTTCCTTTTTTTTTCTTTTTTTGGTTATGATTTGATTTCTAACTATGTAAATGCTGCCAAACTCTTCAGCAGAGAAATCTTGGAAATCGTTGTTCTTCCTAATAATTTTTTTCCCCTCCTTTTAGGAGCCACTGCTTAAAACTGATTCTGTGAAAGTGATCTTCCAGATAAATTTAAAAAGCCCGATCTCCATTTTGGGGAAATAAAGTTAAAGAGAGACTAGTTCAGTCCTTCAGGGATTCTGCAAAAACTTTGGAGAGAAACAACATCTCTTCGATGTCATTTTTTTTTAAATATTTCTTTTCTTTTGTATGTTATGGGCTCCTGACAGTTGAGAGATCAGCATGAAATGGATTCGCATTTTAACTCAAACTTCACATGCAAGTCACATTAGGGTCACACAACATTCATATAAATCCAAATGATCAAATTACCCTTGACCACAAAAAGCCCCTAAAAAAAACCCACTCATTTTGGCAAACTTTTTCCAACAGTACTCTTTGGACTGTATTACCCAAAAATTATTCAAACAGTCTTCAAAAATTATGAAACTCTCAAGTTTAGTTTCTTATATATCCAATGACAGCTCTTTAAATTTTCAATTTAAAATTCCTTCTCTAAGGCCCTACCACATAACACAAACAGGACAAAACATGCTGGTTTTTTTTTTTTTTTTTTTCTAGACAACAGTACCTTTAAAACGTCTCACCAAAATCAATCCTAATGTTGTCCAAAATTAACTTCAAACATTGCTTTCTGGACATAGCTCTACTTTGACAGATTTCTGGACACTTTATGGTTACAATTTGCATACACTTTCTTCAAGTAAATTATTCCCCTAGAAGTATATTTTACTTAGAATTTTGAATCACTCAATTTTGATGAGTTAAACTCAACTTATGGCTAAAACACTATAATAATACCCAAAACATAGCATACCCATGAGCTACCCGAGCTCACCTTTAAGCTCGTATTCGGGAGCCTTAGAGCTACAATTTGCTCCTTATCCCTTCTATACATTTGTAGCCCTATCTCTTATGGTTCTTTAAAAATTAGAATCACTTCATTTGGATGATCATAACTTAACCTATAGCCAAAACAAGAACATAAGTTTTGACAAAATTTTGACAGCATTTCCTTTGAAAACCAAACATTTCTTTTTTTACAAACATTACACAAAACCAATCCAACCAACAATACTTCAAAACTCAACCCAAAACCTACTTCATAACCAAAACAATACTCTTTTTATCCACATTTGGGGTTTTCCCCAACTCAAGCACAAATAAAAAGCGTTTAGGGTTTGTCTCTTACCTCAAATCTTTGGAATCTTCAATACCAAGGTTCCTTCTTGTTCTTGATCACCAAATCTCTTGTTCACATGGAGAAATCACCAATTTTTGTGAAACCCCGAGAAAATTCGATTTTTCTCAAAAAGGGTTGAAATCGTAATTTCGGTAAAAATCCGAAATTTTTCTAGATCTCGGATGACAAAACGGACATCTCCATTGAAATCTTCTCGCGAAAGTTGGTAATCACGTCGAATTTCGTTGGATTTCGAGGTGGTCGGGATTTCACGTTTTTCGAGGTGTGGGATGTCGAATGACACATGGCAAGGTTAGGGGATGCCACATGTCACCTCAAAAGTGTGACACTTGGCATAAAAAGCCACTTACTACACAGCCACACGGATTTGCACGCATTCCACGGCTCATATTGCCCATGTGTCGATTTACGCCATAAAGAGGAATTATGAAATAAAAGAAAAGGAATGGAAATGGGATAGCCGCCACATTTGGCTTGGAGGAAGGGAGGGGAGGAAACTTCCCTCCTTTCACCCACCATACTGGCCAATGCTCCAAAAAAGGAGGAGAGAAATTCAAAGAGAAAGGAGGAAATCGGTAAAACGAAGCAGAAAGAAAGAGAAATGAGAAGCATTAAAATGAAATAAGAAAAGGAAAAGAAAACGTAATATAAGAAAGAAAAAAATATCCAAGAGTTTCCATAAATTTGATTTTTGAGCGAGAGTCTTTCCCTTCTCTCTAGAATTTTAGGCGATCCGACTCGTCGATTTCTTCTAATTAAAAAGCAAAGTCAGTTTCACGAAGAGCTTCACGCAAGACGGCTTCGTGGAGTTTTTGACAAACTCCATGAGGTAGGGTTTCATCCTACTTGTTTTATTCTTGGTTTAAGTGTTTTGTTGATGCTTGTGTTGGGATTGAGGCCGTGAGTGGTTTGCTTGATCGGTTCCAAAACTCGAACCCAAATATTGGAATTTTTGAGACCCATTTGTGCAAATAAGAGCGCTTTAGGGATCGTTTAAAAGTTGTGTGATAATTTATTAAATAAATTCTGATTTGGGTGAGTAGGAGGCCTAAATGGTCAAGGAAATTGGTTTCCAAAAAGTGGAACAAATGGTGGATGAGGGTTATCACGGGATGTACCCCTACATGCCTGCTGGGATTGTTAAAATGTCCTGGCTCGTTGAATTAGACCAAAATCATTCATATGTTGTGTAATTCTTGAATTGCTGTTCGAATGGCTTGGTATGTGTGAAATAGATAGGTTAAGACATACCTTAATGTGTTAATATCAATGACACAATTATATGGAATAAAATTGTGTTGTAAGCCATTGAGAGATTGTGATTTGCTCATGGTTCCAAATCAGCGGGAGCCAAGCATGCGTTGAATTACATGTGTGTAATTGTAATTGATTGAGAATATGCATATTGACATATTGTATAAATGGTTTTGAAAATGGCATAATGCATTTTCATATGCACTGGGTAACCTAGAAGTTAGGTGTGAGTGCATGACATGGTTTTTGTAAAACGGGCATGGTTGCGAAAGGAATTTCACGCACGATATTCCTGAGACCGGGTCGAGACGGGCCAATTATCATTTCGATGAGGACCATGACTGCTTCTGAAAGCTCACCAACCAATTCGCCGAGGTAGTCCCATATTTTACCGATACTCCTGGTATATTTTCAAGAACAACAGTTTTGTTTTGAAAACGACATTTTCTCATACATGGCTTAGGCAAGCAGGAGTGAGCTCTGAGGACTCGTGGCATGGGGGTGATCATGTAGACATTCAAGCAGGATCACGTATTTACTGGAAAGTGTGTGTTTACTTGAGCATTGCATATGCACTTAGGTGGAGAGTACCCATTTAGGTGATTCCAATTAAGCATTAGCTCACCCCGTCGAGGGATTGTATTTTTCTGTAATGTGGAGCGCCGAGAAGACAAATCTCATTTAGAGGTCGATTTTGAATAGCTTCGCCGTGGTTTCTTGATGGTTTTTGGGATACACATGTATTAGAATTGTAGATTTTAATATATGTTTGTATAAAAGTGTAATCAACTATTAAATTCATTGGGAGATAAATTTCTGGAGAATAGTCGTGATATTTGTTTTTATGAGTATCGTTTATGAGCCCAAGAGGCATTTTTAATCATGAGTCTCGATACGAGACATATAGAATTTCCAAGCAGTTGATCTGGTAGTCAATCCGGACACCTCGCTTGGGCTCACAATTTTTCTCCCTCAATACCAACCTGATGATGCCCTTAGCTCTCCCAAACAAAATTCCCAAATGAGAGTTTTGTCTCTCAAAGACAAAAATGTGGTCTTAAATCCCCATGTCCCATAAGGCCTTGTTTTGTTACCACAAATCCCCATTTCTCATTTTTCTCACTTTAACACTTCATTTCAATTTCATTTTCATTTTCATTTCATTTCCTTTCATTTACATTTTAACGCTTACACTTCTCATTTAGGATCCCTGGTCCTTATTTGACATTTTACTAAATTCATTCTGACTCTCTCGTAAATTTCCTAGTTATTTTTTTTTTGTTCCGAGCATTTAAATTCCGGAAAAATTTCATTTAATTTATTTTAAATGAACTTAGTCATTTCCTAACTTTCGAGATTTTTGTAAAAATCTTATTCTGAGGTCTTGTGACTTATCACGAGAAAATTGTAAAATTTAAACATCTCAATTGACAAAACTTTTGGGTCACTAGATTTGTAGGCAATTTAATACCAGCAATCCATTTAGTCATCTACCAGAATCTAGAAGAATTTCTAAAGCTTCTTTGAACCATTATGGCAATTTATTACTATTATTATTATTATTATTATCCTTTAAAACAACGTTAAAAAATACTACTATGGCACTCAAATAATTAAGGAAGCTCTTAGTTCACATATGCGATCCTACGGTTACACGTACAGTACACCCTCTCGGGACAGGGCGTTATAAAAACCTCGGCGATATACCAGTCCCTCACTACAATGGGGCCCTCTAGCATTGTCATATTGAACTGAATCAAACTGAAATGGCGTAAGTACCATAATCTTTGGGTATGATTGCTTTTCAACACCACAAATTGTTATAAAATGAGCAGAAAACCAAGCAAATCATAGCCAGGGGGCCCTCAACTAAAAACAACGAGGAATTTGTTTGAAGCATTTTCCTAAAGTAATAATGTCATCAATATACGTAATGAGCTAAGATTAGTGACGAGCTTTGAAGCGCTATTTGATGTGAAGCGATAAGATTGAAACCATAGCAACGATTAAGAATCTGGTTATTATTTTAGATACATAAAATTTGTTAGTTAATTTTTTGTGTATCTGATCAGTTAATATTCTTGGAATGTGCATGTTTTAAAGTCCCAGAGAATCAATATAGAATTACTTGGATTTGCAAAATCAATAAATTCACTGTAAATCTAGGGTGCTACTTTTCCTCATGATTTTCTGTCACGATATGGAATCTTCTATTGGTATATAACAATTGGGTTATGGACCGGCGGAAATTATTTCCATAATAGGATGAGTCATAAGATGAAAGACTACCCTGCAATTTATTTTTTCTAATCACACAGGTCACTTAACAAACCATTTATACTAGACACGGTCACACATATTCGGTGGGTCCATGCTGAATGGGCTGATCGGGAATACAAGATGTAAACTTCACCATGTGAAGGTTCGTTAAACAAGCATCCCTTGTATCACGATTGGAGAGATTGAGTTACTGCATTTTCGACAGCAGTGTTTTCGAGCGAAGCGATCGAAACGATGAAGCGGTGAAATGATAAATCGGAGAAGTTAGGTGGCAAGAAAGAGATAACTAACTTGATCAGATCGATCAGGCTCACGAATCCGAATGGGTGTATTTATATATAGATTACGAGAAAAACTATGACATAATCGAATGAAAAACCCAATTGAATATGAGGTATTGCTGTGAGTTCTTTTCTTTCGAGAATTTTCCGCATGACTTCAAACAAACTTGAGTGAAGACACGCCTTTGAAATGGTTGTGATTTAAATACAAAGTGTCGTCTGATAAATACTATATGAGCTTTTTGGTTACTCAAATTTTATACGAAAACCAGGGGAAACAAAATAAAGAGAATGGAAAAAAACATTTTACAAAATAGACCAGTCAGCAAATAAGGAAAGAATAAAAAAGGGAAAAGAGAACCTTTATCAGGTCTGACTTTTGAAGCGAAGTTGTTCAACCATGATTTGGTCACAACTTCACCTTGGATTTAGGAGCGGTTATGCAGATTGGGATCGAGAAAAGCAAGCATACTTGCAGAAAAATTTGATGTTAAGAAAGAAATCACTATCAATCAAAATCTTCAAAACATTAGAAAGGAAAATTTTAAACATAAGGTGGAACTTTGTTTTTTGGATTACTGCTTAAAACAATTACTTTAGCATTTTTTTATTGGCTTATTGTTTAATTTATAAAATTTTTAGCCTAAGTGAAAATGTCAAAACATTTACCTTTTTGCTTTACGAATTTTTAATGTTATTTTCTATTAAGAAAAAAAAGCTGAATATTCCAATATTAGAAAATATATATACAAATTCAATTGAAACTTTCTAATCATTCGTAACTTCATGTTAATAAATAAAAGTACATGTATTTTAAATTTTTCATTTAAAAATTTGTTTTCTGTAGAAAAAAAAAATTAAAAAATTGATTCATTTTTAGAAAAAACCAACAACTAAATACTTAAATTTATTAAGCACTATTCATAACAAATTTTCTATATGGCATGAAGTAAAAAGCAAAATACGCTTAAGATTTGCAATATCAAATCCTCTCTTGAAAGAAAAAAAAAAAAAGAAATCATACCTCATCTGAAAGCCTTCGAATGGCCATTTGCCAAATCAAGAAATCAACAAAACTCCTAAAAGTTGCTGCTTAAATTAACAAAACTCCTCAATTCAACCACTGAATAAAGTTGGTGCCCTAGAAATAATATAGAAACAGTGACAATAACAATAAGTCAAGTCCAGGATACACCATGGAATGGATCTCATATGTGAATTCACCTTCTTTGATATCTTTGGCGATATATACCATTTGGTTCAGCACTCCCCCTCGTCAAGGTGTTAGAGTCTTTCATTTCAAGTTATAAATTTCTCTATAAAAGAAGAAGAAAATGTATGCATTATCAAATGATCACAAGCTAGGTTCATGATCAACATGTTGTTTTTATTCGATTACTTTGAATTTGTTTAACTAATCAATATATTAGTTATCTGTTTTTAAAATATGCATAAGTTTTTAAGTAACTATTTATATTTGGTTTTATTTGAGATTTTTATTAGACAACAAAATATATTTAAAAGAAACCATTTTTAATAGTTTTCTTTTATTTTAATACAGATATAAACATAGGCTAGAGTAAAATGATTTGAAGAGGAACAATTTCAACAACTTATTGGTAAGCACTTATAGGACAATAAGATGCGATACAAAGGCGCCTAAACAAAATAAATGAAAAGCAAGCATTTTAAAATATAAAAAAAAAAATCAGTTCATAGAAAACAAGAAGAAAATTTGGGTTGTAATTATTTACAGAGCAATATGAATCAAGAGCCTTGTAAAGAGTTGATGGAGGTATTTTATCAAGTGTAGTAACATTTCTAACACAAAACAACATTTTAAGGTTAGGGTTTACCTTAATACTGACCTCATTTTCTCGATTTAATAAGTTGATTAGTTTTGTCCTAATTGAAATAGTTTCAACAGGCAAAAAAAAAAAATGAGAAATTAAATGAAATTTAAAGCAGAGCTGCAGAATTTTGATATTGCAAAGAAATACATAGACAAAATACGAAAATAACATTTAATTTGATTCTAAAATAATAAAAATACGGAAGAGGTTATAAATTTCGAACCTCTCATTTGCATAGTCATGAAGGTGAAATAAACATATGTATAGGATAGACAATCTCTTGGCACGTCTTACATGTCTCTTTATTATATCTTTCCCTTTAGGTGTTGACAATCATATATAAATAAAGCGTGGGTTTTGAAGGAATAGTATGTTGTAGCGGTGATGTCGATTAGGCGGTCACAAATAGAAGGTTTGTAAGTGAGAGAGGTTACTGTCACGCCAAAAACCCACCTTAAGGCATGGCCCAGCCAAATTCTTCCTCGAGCCTTGACTGAAGATTTGAAGTAGTAAGCAATACTAACCTTTCCTTGTAGTGGATTTTTGTCGATTACTAATGCATATTCGGTGTCATATTCCCTAAATTCTTGAATTACCCAAATTCGAAATTTAATGCGATATAAAATTTCTTCTAAATATTCAAATCTGTTCTTGCCTCATATAGTTGTTCGAAATAAACAATATTTGAGATCTCTGAAATCCAACTTGTACTAATATAAAAGGAATATTCATCCATTGACTTTCTGATTAACACAAAACCATTTCACATAAACATGAACTTATATGAGTTCAAGCATGAGTCCATAAGTTCTAATCAAATCCTAATGATGGCCAGATCCCAAACCTAACCACATCACTCTATAGCGAAACTAAAAGTGCTGAAAATGTCAATGAATGGGGTAGTACAAAAGCTCGATAAAATACCATCACAGTTTCATAGAATTCAGTTTTCAATCATATAACAAATAGGAATGTTTTCATAGAAAACTTTTGATTAATAAGTTTGAACATTAAAGCACCAAATATATACTTCAAAACATTCTCATATCCATTTCAAATCGGTTTCATATCAAATGTAGTCCAGCAATTTCATATCAAATTTGATTCAGGCACTTTCATATCAAATTGAAATCGAATAGAATTTCGAATATATTTTTATAGAATGCAGTAAATATCAAGTAGATTTTTTGATTATGTGGACTCAAATGGGTGGCTAGCCTTAAATTGTTATTTTAATTAGATGGACCAAACACTGCTAGTACTAGTAACTCAGCAAACCTAGAGGTGAGGGTTAGATCATTCATTCATGAGAAATGTAAGATTCGATGTATATCCAGTGACAGGGCGAATATGGTGTCAACTATTATATCCAGTTGACAGGGCGAATAGTGTCAAACTATTATTCAGTTAGCAGTGGTAACAGTGATATTTAATTCAAAAATTTAAAATTACAAAACATCATCATTTTCTTTGGCAAAGCAGAGCAAATAAAGTGATCATACACAATTACTTTTTTTTGATCCATGGATAATGAATAAATAAAACAAGTAAAACTTTTCATAAATATTAAGATTATATATAATTTTAATTAAACAATTTCTCATCCTCAAATGAGTAAAAACAAACAATTTCTTTTTAAAAATCTGCATTAATATCTACTTACGTACATATATATAAAATAATAATTTTAAAAAACATAGAATCCTTACCTGAAGAGTCTTTACAAAACTTTGAAGGCCTATTGAAATTTCACCTCAATGAAATATCTCCTAAAAATGGAAGAACTATCATCATTGCTATTATTCTTAAAGCTTTCTAATTTGATATTCATAACAATGATATTATTTTGTTACATTATAAACATGTGTAGTATTATGAGTAGTAACTATTTGAATTAGGTAGTTTACAAATTTTATAAAACTCCTTCCTTTTGGATCTTATTTTAACCATTTATATATTTTTATATATAAATCTTAGAGACTAAATGCACTAGAAAGAAATAATATTAATAATATTTTAAATTATATTATTACATAATACACATCAGCCTTTTACTAACAATTATCATTTTATTAATAAGTATTGTATGGATCTTATTTCCCCTATAATTTATAAATAATTATTCTAATCATATTCCTTATCTAATAAATTGATTCTTAATAAATATTTCTTGCAAAATATATATATTTAATACTTATCAAATATATATTTATAAAATTATTTTTCAAATTATCATTTTGTTTATTATTATTTCTTTCAAATTATCACCAACTACTTTTATTCTCATACTCAAAGTAATTCAATGTATTTGCAGTCTTTATTTTATTTCTAAAACGAAAGTGTAATCTAAATCTGAAACTCTTGAGGTTTATCTAATGAAAAATTAAAGAACCTAGATCAAAGAAATCTGAACAAATAAAATGAGGAAGATCCACGAAAATTTTGTTCTTTGAAACCACAGATCAACTTTAAGTAATTCATAGATTCTACGTCAGAGAGAAATTCAAAGATGGAATAGAAAGTTTTCCTTCTCTTATTCAATTTATACTAGAATTTATCTATTGAAATTACCTTTTACCCCTTTTCATTATAACAATTAATTAATTTATAGATGAATTACCATTATTATTTTCCATAAATTACTTATTATAATGTTAATTAATTACTAATTGAATTACTCATTATTTTTCTTGAATTACCACATTATTTCATAACATTACTTGCAAATTAAGTAATTAATTAATTGCTGTATTATTTTCTGTAAATCAGTGAATTATCATTTATTATTTTAGTAACTTATACATCTGAATTCTTATTATTATTATTTTACTAACATCATATTAGTTTTAGTGTGTAGGCTAAAAGCAAAGCGGAAAAATTTGGCTGGGAGATCATGCAGTTAATGTGAAAGGTGAGTGTTAAACTTTATTTTTCTCAAATACTAATTGTATTATTATTATAAATTGTTTTACAGCATTGTGGTTTTGATTGTAAAACCATAATTCAAAGCGAAGCAAATGGTTTTGATTTAAACCATATTTGAAAAGCAAACAAATGGTTTTGAGTTATAAAACCATATTTAAAGCAAAGCGTGGTTTTTGAATTATTAAACCATGTTTCAAATGCAGCAAACAAATAGTTCGATTCTCAAAACTATATTTCAAGAACAAGCGACAAAGAATATTTGAAAGCAGACATTCAACTAAAATCTTAATTCTAAGCAAGCATCTACAGTCGAGGTATTAAAGTGTTGGTGGTGTTGGGGATATCATACATGCATTTTAGTTTTTCTTTGAGTCGGCAAACAGGTCATGCATCGGTAGCATTTAAAGGCAGTGACATGCAGATATATAGATTGGAAGCTCTAACTAAAATTATGGTGATGGGGGCCCCGGGTCTAATTCATATTTGGGGAGGGAGAGAGGAGGAAGGAGAAAGGGCAACATTAACATTGAAAAAAGACTTAAGAAAAGAAGAAGAAGAAAGAAGAAGAAGGAAGAAGAGGAGGAGGGGCGGAGAAGGAAAGGGAGGCTTGTGGGTAAGTGCAGGCCCACACACCACTGCCCAGGTGATGGACAGGTCCTTCCAAGCCACTGGATACCGAGCTCCCCTTGCTCAAGTCAGTAATGAAAGGCCTCCGGTGGTTAATGATTTATAAGCATGAACCATACAGTTTTGAAACCAACCTTTGGTGGTTGACCAAGCTCAGTGTTTGTTTTAAACAACGGTTGAGCCGGGGCTCAGTTTTATTTCAAAACGGCCCGGTTGAGACGGGCTCCGCATGGTGATTTTAAAGCAGTTTATGAGCTTGATCTCTTGTTTTTATTTTAAGCAAGCGGTTGAAACTAGGGCTCGTTTTATTTAAAGCATGCGGTTGAGCCCAGGCTCCCGTGTTTATAAAAAGTTTGAGAAACTTTTTAAAGCAAGAGATTCATAAAAGTTTTAGAAACTTTTAAAGCAAGCAAGTAAGGGATTTATGAGGAGTTTTTACCAAGCACAAAACAACAAGAGATTTGAGAAAAGTTTTAGAAACTTTAAGGAAATGCGAGCAAGGCTTAAAATCTTATAAAAGAGAGTTTTGTGCAGTTTGAGATGTTTGGAAAAAAACATTTTAATCGCATTACACTCACTGAGCTCATTTAGCTCATTATTTTGTGTTTTAAAAACTATTTTTCAGGTACAAGCACTCCGGACGCTGGAGCAGATTAGTATTCTCCTGACATTTGTATCAGTGCTGTAATTAAGAATATTTTGTAAGGATATACTTTGAATCAGGCAAGGAAGTACATGTATGTACATAGTATAGTTTTGTGAAAATGCGTTGGGTTGTTGGTTACCATATTTAGGAAAGTGTAAAATTGTATATACAGGATTTGAAATATGTCCTTGTTGCAGCTGACATGCTGCTGAGATTTTATCAAATCATAAGTTGGAAAAAGAAATTTTTTATACGAGGTTTAAGTAAGCAATACGGCTTCGCTTCACAGGAATTTCTAGTCGTTATAGGTAACGGGTGGGGATTTCTGTGGAGTGGTCGGCACACCCGCCGCTGGAAGGGGGTGGGGGTGTGTCATTAATATTCCTTCTAAAGTGTTAATGATGAGTGGGACTCCATTACACATGTTTACAATTTCTTTTCCAACATTTATGATCTTTCCACTCACACTATTCTCCTATCCTCCAAATGTGATCTGTGAAAATAAATCTATGACTCCTCTCGCCTGCACCTTTCAACTCAAAAGGTGTAGTATTATTTCCCAAAAATGAAACCTCGGTATTTCGGGGGGTGACAAGAATTTTACTCCCTTTGGCACCAACCTCCAATAAAGGTCTCACTTTCTCCCAATCTTCCCTTTGCTTGTTCCAGACATCATCTAGAATTAGCAAGTACTTCTTTTGACTTAGATTTTCGTCCAGCGTCTTTTTCAAATCCTCCATCAACTTATCATTTTCAGATTTGGTGATCTTTTAGCACACAGACCAAAGCCATCACTGTAATCATCACTGTAAACACAAACCCATATCTTAGGCTCAAAATGTTTTGTCACTATTTCATCATTGAATACCAATTGAGCAAGGGTGGTCTTGCCCAGTCCCCCAATACCACAAATTACAACAATGAAAATATCTTCATTGTCAGGTGACACCAACAAGTTTACAATCTTTTCTATTTCGGCATTTCTTATATCAAGATTATATGTGGATGGTGATGGGGGATGAGTGGGTCTCTCTCCTAGTATTATTGTATTCCCTTTTTTGAATTGTGGTATGAGGAATGGCACTCAACAGAAAGATATATTTTTTGATATCATCAAGTGCTACTTTGATACCATCGACTCTCCCACTCATAAGGAAACATAATGCAACCTGATTCGAGGAAGAGCACAAGAAGAAGTGATTGACCTTCCTTGTCGACCCTCCTCGCCGTAATTGATAGGTCGCAAAGTCATCCAACAAATCATCCACAGCATACACAACGCGTTTGAGCCTCTTCACCCAATCTTTCACAACATAGCTTTTCTCTAGCTGATCCTCAACATCTAGAAGGATAGCATTCAGGGTGCCTAGCTTCTCCTCCAGCTTTTCCAACTCACTTTGTGCACCATACATAGATCCAAGTTTTTGAACAACTGAGGATCGTAAGCTGCTCAATACATTCTCCACGATGCTGAATGGAAATTGTTCCACCATTTTTTTGAAGAACACAAACTGCACAAGGCCAAGAAAATTGGTAAAATATACAGAGAATTGCAATAGAAGATATATACTACTACACAATAAGGTTCTTGAGGATGATGGAACTCACATACAATGGGAAAATGTGATCTTCAGCTCTGCTCAACTTCTCAAACTAGTTGGATATAAACTTTAGAGCATTGTGGGAGATAAATATAGAACCAAGATGTGATATTTATGGTGGGGACCAGATAGGTTAAGTCACATGCATATATGGTACCAATTAAAATAATTCCAATTATATTTAATAAATATATTATATTCATGTTAGTGACAATTTATTCCATAACATGGTTTGTGGAAATTTATCACATAACACGGTTTGTGAAAATTTATCCCATAACACACGTTTGTGGAAATTTATCTCATAACACTGTTTGTGGAAATTTATCTCATAACACCGTTTGTGGAAATTTATCCCATAACACCGATTTGTGGAAATTTATCCCATAACACACATTTGTGGAAATTTATCCCACAACACGATTTGTGGAAATTTATCCCATAACATGGTTTGTGGAAATTCATCCCATAACACGCATTTGTGGAAATTTATCCCATAACATGGTTTGTAGAAATTTATCCCATAACACGGTTTGTGGAAATTTATCCCATAACACCCATAACACGGTTTGTGGAAATTTATCCCATAACATGTGTTTGTGGAAATTTATCCCATAACACGCATTTGTGGAAATTTATCCCATAATACGGTTTGTGAAAATTTATCCCATAACACGTGTTTGTGTGAATTTATCATACTTCCAATAAGTCCAAATGTCCAATCTTCTAATTTCTATTTATTTTGTCAATTAATAAAAAAAAAAAGTAATCGACATGAATAATCCATAGTTTGATCGATCTTTTTTAATTAGTCTCATCTAAGGTTTAACTATGAATAATCCCACGTTTGAGAGGTCCCATATTCGAATGGTCCACAACGGGTAACGATTGACTTAATTGGTTAAAAATGTCATGTGTTACTATGTAATCTGGCCCTCAAAATTTTGTGATTTTAAAAATAAAAATCAGCCTGATCCCCACCACCTCTCTCCTTCCTCTCTCGCCTATGTGTCATTATTTAATTACACCAAAATTTTTAATTTTTTTCCTTAAAAATTCAATTCTAAAAAACTTTCTTCTTCTCTATCGTGGTCTTCTTCAGGTCATCGTCTTGGTCTTCTTTAGGTCACCGTCTTGGTTTTTCGAAAACCATTTATGCTTTCTCTTCTAGATTCATTCACTTTTTTTGTTTTTTTTGGATTTTGGTTCGATGTAAATGATCTTTTTCGGACAACCATTTCAGGTTCTTGTTTAATTTTTGATCCAACAAACCCATAAACTTTACTTATAAATTATGCATTTTCTAGCAATTCAAATAAAATTGCAGATTTTCAAAACATCACAATCAAAACTCCACCACAACTCCACCAAAACTCTTAATTTCAAAACAAACAACCAAAGAAAATATCAAAATTTTCTAACAATCCAAACAAAACCCCAGTTTTCATAAACGATAGATTTTCTAACAAACCAAATAAAATTGCAGATTTTCAAAACATCACAATCAAAACTCTATCATAACTCCACAAAAACTCTTAATTTCAAATCAAACATCCAAAGAAAATATCAAATTTTTCTAGCAATCTAAACAAAACTCCAGATTTTCAAAAACTACAGATTTCTAGCAATCCAAATAAAACTGCAGATTTTCAAAACATCACAATCAAATTAAACTCCACCAAACCTCGTAATTTCAAAACAAACAACCAAAGAAAATCTCACAACCAAAGACAAGTGTGAAACCCCGAGAAAATCCAATTTTCTGAAAAATGACAAAATGGTAATTTCGGTTAAAATCCGGAATTTTTCTAGATCGCGGATTACGAAACAAACTTCACCGTTGGAATCGTCTTGCGAAATCTAGCTACCATGTCGAATTTCATCGAATTCCAAGACAATTGGAATTTCACGTTGTTCGAGGCACGTAGAGGAGTGCGGGACACTTGGCACTTTATGAGTGGCTCCGTGTCCTGGGTAGAATGGGTCAAACATGAGCTCAAGTGGGGCCCATGAGTGACAAATGGCACCTTGTGAGTGGATGGAAATCTAAGTTAGATGGATATGGATAGGTGTAATCCTAATGTACCAATGGGAAAGTGACAAGTGGTATGAGAGGACTTTTCACCTCAATCTGTACTCAATCTGGTTCCTTTGGGAGGGAAAGGAAGAGAGAGAAAGACCAAAACCGTAAAGAGAGAGAAAGAGAGGGATTTTGTAGAGAGAAGCTCTACCTTCCTCTAGAATTTCAAGGACGGACCGGTCGATTCTAAGTAAGGCAAGAAGCAAAGTTGCTCTTGCAAGGGCTACGAGATGGGTGTCAGCCAGGAGCTCGACAAATCCTGGTTATGGTTTTCATCTACTTGTTTTACTCTTTCTACTTAAGGGTCATTTTAATGGATGGGATTTGTTAAGGTCCGATGGTCGGTGGTTTCGCTCCAAAAGATTCGACCAATCAAGAAATCCCTATAGTGGTTTTAGACACCCACCTAACCGTTGTGTGGTCATGATGTTGCGTTATTTCCATCCACGAGTACAATACGTCATCAGATTTTCGTAAGAACCCCCAAGATTTAACTGATTGTACATTAGCCCATGTGAGCTAATCTTATGTTATTGCTATGAATAAATAACATGTGTAGCTTTTGTTAGTATATGCATGCCTAGTATATTAACATGGATCGTATGGAATGTGAATTGGATGTTTGGTGTGCCATTGCATGAGAATTTAGGTGGGGAGTAACCCATGTAGGAAAATTCCACTACTGGGCGTTGCTCACCCTGTCGAGGGAATATATTTATTTCATATACTGAAGGTGCACCCGAGGATGGGACGCATTTGAGACCGTAGAGACGAAGAAATTGCCAAACTGGCCTTATTTTCGTATTTTGTAAAATTCTGGGCAAGAGACCCAATTTTGGATAAATTGTAATCAAAACAAGTTGTAATTAAATTCTTTTTGTATAAAATATACATTTTTGTGAGTATGATGTGTAGGCCCAAGTGGCCATTTTTACTCAGGTATGAGTCTCACAATATGAGACACAGATTTTCCGCGGGTTGACGGTGGTCAACGAGATACCCCGGTTTTAGGGCGTCACAACATGTCCTCGTTTAGGCATGTACTAATTAGTCTCACTAATTAGTTGCCGAGGCTAGAATACTGGAATATACAATTTTAGGAACATTTTATGATCGTGTCCTTCATTGTTCAAACTAAAAGTCGAAGAAACATGAATGATGAAATCAAGAGAAGAGGTCTTTCTGCTTTTTAGACATTTAGTAAAAAGAAAAATATTCCTCAAATAGAAAGGTTTAAAAAAATATTCCTAAATCTAATATAATTTAGTTCACTATGTTAATTTATCCTAAAAGATGCTTCCTAATTGTCTAAACTTTCAAATACCATTTTTGTCTCAATCAAAATGCAGTTTGATTCACTACAAAAACTAATTGAATTTGAGAATTATTAACTGATTCTTTTTCTTTGAGAGAATTTTTTCAACTACATCAGCTTCAAACAAACTTGAGTGAAAGACGAATCAGATTACGCCTAAATGGTTATGATTTAGGTACAAGTTAATACATCAATCGATGCCTAAAATTCTGAGCTTTTTTTGTTCCTCAAATTTTATACGAAAACCAGGGGAAACTAAATCAATCGAAAAAAAAATGGAACCAATAGAAAATTCTATTTGAACCTATGTATGGGGATGTTTTACTCTCAACTTTCTTTCAGAAAAATGTGTATGCCAAATTCCAAAGAAGAAACAAAGATTTTACAAAATAGGCTCAGTCAACAAATTAGGAAGCAAGAATAAAAAATAAAAAAAAATAAAAAAGGGAAAAGCGAGGCAACCATGATTTCAGACACAACTTCACACCTTGGATTCAAGGAGGCAACTGTCTAAATTAGGGGTCGAGAAAAGTGAGCGTACTTGCAGAAAAATGTGATGTTAAGAAGAAGAAGAAGATATCCACTATCAATCCAGAATCTTCAACAGAAAAACATTAGAAAAGGAAGGCGAGGGGAAAATTTTTAAAACATAAGGTAGACTTTGTTTTTTTTTTTTATGCTTTTTGCTTAAAGCAATTTAATTTTAGCGTTCAATTTTTTTTTTCTTGGCTTAGTGTTGAATTTTTAAAAATTTTAGCTAAATTAGAAAAGGTCAAAACATTTACCTTTTCTGCTTTTCCTGAATATTTTTAATGTTATTTCCAATATAAGAAAATCAAATATTATATGATTCAAT
This sequence comes from Tetrastigma voinierianum, assembly GCA_016808115.1. Classification (NCBI taxonomy): domain Eukaryota; kingdom Viridiplantae; phylum Streptophyta; class Magnoliopsida; order Vitales; family Vitaceae; genus Tetrastigma; species Tetrastigma voinierianum. The sequence goes on along the minus strand of JAEQBH010004236.1, from coordinate 152,125 downwards.
TGAAAATCTCATCATTCGATTTTCATGCTAATTAAATAAAAATACAAGTATTTTTAAATTTTAATTTAAAATTTTGTTTTCTCAAAAAAAATTGATTCATTTTTAGAAAAAAACAACAATTAAACACTTATTAATGACTATTCATAACAAATTTTCTATTTGGCATTAAATAAAAAAACAAACCCCCCCAGGATTTGCAATATCAAATCCTCTTTTGAAGATAAAGAGAAAAAAAAAAAAGAAAGAAATCATACCTCATCTGAAAGCCTTCGAAGGATCATTTGCCAAATCAAGATTTGAAGCCCTAAAAAAGCAGATAATTAAAAGATAAGGGCAAGGATTACAGAAAGAAAAAATTGCAACCACATCCTAGAGAAAGAATTGCCATACCCGGCTGGTCTAAATTACGGTTCTCCTTTTTACCAATGGTGTCGTGTCATATTTAACAAAAGTCTCCAATAGATTTCAAAACCCGTGAAAGGTAGACATGTCCCCGTTTGGGCATGTACTGTGAGACCCCGGATAAAGTAAAACGATAAATACAGGTTGCAAACCTGGGAATTTCTTTAGATCTCGGATGACAACACGGATCACACCGTTGAGTTCGTCTCGCTGGACCTAGGTACACAATGAGCCTCTCATTAATTCAAACAAATAATTTCACGATTTCGAGGTAATGGACTAATCGAGAAAGTGACACGTGGCATGAGGATTGCATTCCATGTGGCACTTGAGGGCGTGACACCTTGGCACAAATAGTGGGCGCCAAGTGTCAAGTTTAAATCATGCATGAAAGATAGTGATAAGGAAGTGGGATATGGTGACATGTGGCATGCTTAGTGTCAAGGAAGCATGAGGTGTTCTACACCTGTGAAGTCTTCTCCACCTAAGAGAAATCTATTCTGCAGGCGGAAGAGAATAGCAAGGGAAAAGGGGAAGAGAATGCGAGAAAAAGAGAACCAGCTAGCCTCTAATTTACATGAACAAGAGGAGTTGGCAAAGAAAGGAACTTAATCTACACTTCAAGAGGTAGGGGTTCTCTCCTACTGGTTAATCTTTTCATTTCAGCCATGACATGGTTATGAGGTAGCCCCGTGATACATTCAAAGAACAGTTTGACAGAAACTGTTGTTGGTGGGGACCGGTTTCTGGGCCCGTGTTTGTGTAGTTTCCAGAACTACAATTCTGGAACTGATTTTTCCCCTGATATGAAAATCCGATATTGATGATCTTGTGTGTTATTTCTTGTTTGAATAACATGCAGATTGTGTGAATATCGATGTTGATATACTCATGCTTGATATATTAACATGATGCTTGAGATGAAGCATGAATATAACTGCCAGACAAGCCAGTGATGCATGTAACATGAGATATTATAAAGACATTATCATCGTACGTGCACGAGTACATCGCGTAAACGTGTCGCGGTATTAATAAAATGGGTATCGGAGGGTTGTCCAATAAATTATATAGGAGGGTTGTCCAATAAATTATACTCCGAGGGGTTGTCCAATAAATTATTTCTATGTCATTCAATAAATTATGCTCTGAGGTTTCGTCTTAATGAACTCCTATCATCTGAGGTTGTCCAATAAAAGGGTTCTCGGAGATGGTCCAATGGTTTGATACTCGGAGGTGGTCCAGTGGATTTAAAAACAAAAAGCTTTTGTTTTGAAAACAGTTTTCATACATGACAATTGCATGTGTGAGGGAGTCGGTGAGGACTCGTGGAAACTAGATGTACATAGACATTCATATAGATAAGTATATTTTATATGAATGTGTGAATGATTTTGTGGATTATGTCATTGCATGTGCACTTAGGTGGGGAGTGTACTCTTGTAGGAGACTTTCACTGCATAGCTCACCCCGTCGTGAGAAAAACATTTCAAGTACCGGAGGTGGGCAACAAGAGAAGGCACTCTGGGGCGAGGCCTTAGTTGAGAAGAAGGTCAAAGATGGCTTGTTATGTATTTTGTAAAAGTCTGAGCAGAAAACCCAATTTTTGTTATATACTGGACTGTTATTCAGTTTCTGTAAATGTAGTGTTAGATAAATTGTAATTAAACTCAGTTCACATGTTTAATACAATTTGGTAAAGGTTTTCTCACCTTTGTTATTTCACGGACTTTTAAGACTGATTTTCGTTGGGCAGAAAAATGGAATTTGGCCCTATTTCCTTCTGGTATTGTAGCCCCACGCAAGCTTAATGTAGCTTTCTCGAATCACCCAAATCGACCTCTGCATCCCAAGTTATGGCCTTTTACTTAGAAGGGTATGAGAGGATGAGCTGTGGACGAGCTCATCTAGCCGAACCGACCCTCTTGGGTCAAAAGTGCCGAGCCTCCCGCACGAGCCGTGGCTGAGCTCCTCCCCGCATGAGCCGTGGCCGAGCCTTCCGCACGAGCCGTGGTCGAGCCTCCCCGCATGAGCTACGGCCGAGCCTCCCGCATGAGCTGTGGCTGAGCTCTTCTGCATGAGCTGTGCTGAGCTCTTCTGCATGAGCTGTGGCTGAGCTCTCCTGCATGAGCAATGCTGAGCTCTCCTGCATGAGCTATGGCTGAGCTCTTCTGCATGAGTTGTGCTGAGCTCTCCTGCATGAGCCGTACGAAGCAATCCCTTCAGGCCGAGCTCTTCTCATGAGCCGCATGAGCCACCACTTGTGCCGAGCTCTTCGCATGAGCCGTGTGAGCCGGAGCCGACCTCCTGGTGGGGCCTCCGCCGAGCCTCGCCAGGAATGAGCTCTACTGGTGCCAACTTCTAACATCATAACTTCTGCCTGAAGTCTCGTTCACGCGGTCGCAGACTCCCCACTGGAACCCTTCGGGAGTCTAGAACCCATCTATATGGCTCAATATAATCTGAGCACATATTAGGCTCTGGAAAGACGAAAGAGAGAGAGCCCGCGCCGCATCACACAGTCAGCCATATGAAGCGCCAACTTCGGATGACCATAACTTCCTCGTCCGAAGTCCGTTTCAGGTGTTCTTAGACTCTATGGAAAGCTCCTTGAGTCTAGAATCTGACCACATGCTGTGAATGGCATTTAGTGCTCAAATAAAGCCAAGCCGACCTCTTCTGGCCGAGCTGACATCCTTTGGCCAAGCTGACCTCGTCTAGGGAATGAGCTCGGCAATGCCAACTTCGGATGATCATAACTTCCTCGTCCGAAGTTCGTTTTGCACGTTCTTGGACTCTATGGAAAGCTATCTGAGTCTAGAATCTAACCATATTCCTAAGGATGGAATTTGGTTCTCACATAGTTTCTGAAAAATTGATCATTGCACTAAGTGCACTAATTACTAGAATCTTGAATGATATGGACAGTTATGTGTCATTGCTTAATAATTGAGTGACACGTGAATATGCGTGAATGAGGCTATTAAATAGCTTGTTGAAGGTTACCTGTGAACAAAAAAAAAAAAACCCCTGGAATTTGGGGTGTCACATGTACTAATTAGTCTCACTAATTAGTTGTCGAGGCTAGAATACCAGGCACAATTTCAGGGAACATTTTATGATCAGGTCCTTCATTGTTCAAACCAAAAGCTGGAAGAATATAAAGGGCATGAAAATTCAAAGAAACATGAATGATGAAAATGAAGAGAAGGGGCCTTTTCTCATGCTTTTTAGACATTTAGTAAAAAGAAAAATATTCCTCAAATAGAAAGGTTTAAAATATTCTAAATCTAATATAATTTAGTTCATTGTGTTAATTTATCCTCAAAGATGCTTCCTAATTGTCTAAAACTTCTCTCAATTCATTTTGTCTCAATCAAAATGCAGTTTGATTCACTAAAAAAACTAATTGAATTTGAAAATTATTGACTTATTCTTTTTGTTTGAAAGAATTTTTTCAACTACATCGCCTTCCAAACAAACTCGCGAAGACGAACTGACACGCCAAATGGTTATGATTTTGGCACATGTTAATACATCAATCGATGCCTATAATTCTAAGCTTTTTTTGTTACTCAAATTTTATACGAAAACCAGGGGAAACTAAATCAATCGAAAAAAAAATGGAACCAATAGAAAATTCTATTTGAACCTTTGTATGGAGATATTTTACTCTCAACTTTCTTTCAGAAAAATGTGTATGCCAAATTCCAAAAAGAAACAAACATTTTACAAAATAGGCTCAGTCAACAAATAAGGAAGCAAGAATAAAAAAAAAGGGAAAAGCGAGGCAACCATGATTTCTGCATTAATAAACTTCACACCTTTGATCTGGGCTGAGGCAAATTGGCCTCGAATTGTGTGGGCCGAGAAGCGAGCATACTAAGAAAACGATGTTAAGAAGAAGAAGAAGATATCCACTATCAATCGAGAATCTTCAACAGACAAACATTAGAAAAGGCGAGGGGAAAAATTTTAAAACATAAGGCAGACTTTGTTTTTTTTTTTTTTTTGGCTTTTTGCTTAAAGCAATTTACTTTTAGCCTTCAATTTTTTTTTTCTTGGCTTAGTGTTGAATTTTTAAAAATTTTAGCTAAATTAGAAAAGGTCAAAACATTTACGTTTTTTGCTTTTCCTGAATCTTTTTAATGTTATTTTCTATTAAGAAAAAAACTAGATATTCCAATATAAGAAAATCAAATATTATATGATTCAATTTAAACTCTCATCATTCGTTTTCATGCTAATTAAATAAAAACACAAGTATTTTTAAATTTTTATTTAAAAATTTGTTTTCAAAATGTAGAAAAAAATTTTAAAATATTCATTTTAGAAAACAACAATTAAACACTTAAATTTATTAATCGCTATTCATAACAAATTTTCTATTTGGCATTAAGTAAAAAAACAAACAACCCCTAAGATTTTCAATATCAAATCCTCTTTTGAAGAGAAAGAGAAAAAAAAAAGAAAAAAAAAAAAAGAAATCATACCTCATCTGAAAGCCTTCGAAGGATCATTTTCCAAATCAAGATTTGAAGCCCTAAAAAAGCAAATAATTAAAAGATAAGGGTAAGGATTAAGGAAAGAAAATTGCAACCACATCCTAGAGAAAGAATTGACATACTTGGCTGGTCTAAATTTCGATTCTCCTTTTTACCAATGGTGTCGTGTCATATTTAACAAAAGTCTCCAACAAATTTCAAAACCCTGGAAAGGTAGACAAGTCCCCGTTTGGGCATGTACTAATTAGTCTCAATAATTAGTTGTCGATGCTAGAATACCAAGCACAATTTCAAGGAACATTTTATGATCAGGTCCTTCATTGTTCAAACCAAAAGCTGGAAGAATATAAAGGGCATGAAAATTCAAAGAAACATGAATGATGAAAATGTTAAAGGTAGTTCTTGAAGTCCTTCCATGCAGGTGGTAGCTTCTTAATGATAGCAGCTACTTGAAAGGCTTCACTCACAATCATCCCTGAATGAATTCTCATGTGATCACTTAGATCTCGAACTCGTCTACCACGCTTTTGAGTCCAATTATTTATAATCCAGGAACTGGCCTACCACAAAGTTCTTAGTACCAGCATCCTTGGTTTTATATTTCTTATCTAGAGACTCCTACAGTTCCTTAGGTGATTTCTTCATGCTATACACATTGTACAACGAATTAGTTAAACTATTCAGCACATAATTCTGACACAAATAATAAGAACTTTTCCACATGTCAAACGCCATGAGAGAATCTCTATCATCTTCATTTGCTTTCGGTGGATCCTTAGTCAAGAACCTCACAAGGTCCTCGTAAGGTTGAGGGTGGTCAAATAGAACATCATCTTTTGTTGCCACCTCTTGAAATTCAACCATCGAATTTTTCCTGTTCCTCCACACAGCCCCATCTGAACAATCACAATGAGGTAGTACCTCGTGCTCGCAACACAGCTAGTGGCAGACACTGTACGCAGGATGACGTTGTTCCACATTAGCCATGTTCCTATTGAAAAACAAGAAACTATTAATTTATTGCTTTAAAAATTGCAACAGATAATTTTTTAAGCAAATAGAGAAGTATATATATTTTTTCCTGATGATGTCAGCACGCATGCCATGTCGCCGCATCGCCTAAGACAACATACTAATCTGCCAATCATAGCCCGCTAAGACTCTCACCCGTAAACAGGCACAAACCACTCAGCCTAGGTCATAAGCCCACACGCCCAGACCAGCCCAACGTGCAACCAGCGTATAGCCTGACACGCTACCCGTTTTGTAGATCTGCCCCCTGCTGACTCACCGAAATCGCAATCTGCCCACCAATTTCGTGTGGTTCAGTTGTCAATCTCTCAGTTCCGACGCGTACATGTATCCAATGATTCAAAATGTTTAATTTAGGTCCCAAAAATTGTAACTAAGTCTTGGAAAAAACCGATCTAAAAATTTACATTTTAGTTTGAAAATTCAATTTTTTTTTTTTCGTTTTTCCCCGAAACTGTACACCTGCAAAGTCAAGGTCTTTTATTTTTTCCTTCTCAGTATTACATGTTCAACCGTTGCTACGAATTCATCTTAAGATTGTTAGAAAAACAGTAAGCATAATTGAACAAACAAATATAACAAATAACAAAATAATAAAATTATGAATATAATAATAAACCTGTTGCTAAACAAATACAAGAGATCTTTAGGATTCAAGACTCAGGTTCCATGCTGTCCTTAAGACAAATTCGCTCTCCAATACTCAGACACTTGTTTCAATTGCAACGTTCATCTCTCATGATACAACGAATCAACAAGAATTCCGGATAAGGCACCTCCAAAATTCCTCCAACGAACATTAGAAACACCTTTACTTTATCACCCACACTAACAAGTTTCTTTGTAATATTATACGTAAAACATAACTGAAAAAGTTTATTTCACAAATGAAAACACACAACTGTATATAGGCTCCGAAAACAAAGGTTACAAAATAAAAATTAAAACCCATTTAATAACAATTTAAAGGCCATTTAAAATGCAAAAACCAAAACTAAAAATTAAATATACAATTCATTCACACTTATTACAATTGATCTAAAAAAACCATTACAAAACGTATTTAAAATCCAACAATATCAACGTTTGTAATTACCTTATTGAACCAAAAAAAAAATCTAAAAGTTAAACAATATATAAGGTATTGATATAGAAAAGCCGTTAATTACTACGCAAGGTGCATAAATAAAATTAATTTTTATTGAAAATTAAATACTAATTAAAGGCTAATAGAGACAAGATTTGAGCTTTCACAAAGCTAACAATATTAAATGAGCTGTTATGAAGATTATTGGTTCCACAAGGAAAAGAATTACAAAAAATTAATTAGCATTCCAAAAGACTTCTGTGTAGTTTACTAATAAGAAACAAAGATTGGGAATTTATACAATTTTATTCTGAGCCAAAATAAATACTTCAAAACAAGTCAATCAAATATGAACAAACCTTGATTTATGAATCAATGCGCTCATTACCTGTCAAAAGAAGTGAGGGAAAATAAGAAAATCTTTCGACTCCTTTAATTAAAAAAATAACTAAAAACTCTTTATTTTAATTTCTTAAAATACAAATCTAATTATATCTATAATAAGGGGTTTTGCCAAAAAAAAAAAGGGTACAATATGCAATATATACAATATACCATGTTTCAATACTCTACAAGGGAAAAGACTCTTCCACAGATGCTACTAGAAGTGAAGTACTCCAATAAGGACCACAAGCCCAATTGAACACTTTCGAAATTCTAGTATGAATATTGTAGAGCAAATATTGTTTCCTATTTCCAAAAAAAAATTCATTAACTCGACCAACTACACAAAGAATTGGATCACTTGTTGAAAAGGATATATGATCACTCTCGACCAAACCGATTCCTTGCTATCCTCTAGAACCCAGATATCAAATATGTCTCAACATTGACTTTAGCCACAACCACCATACGTAAAACAACCTTTCAAGATCGGACTCAAGAAAGGTTTCATAGTTTCTTCCTCCTGAATCCTAATTATACAAAATTTCCTCCCCAAACAATTTGCAAGGATGTGCCAACCACCGCCATCTAGTCTTTGATCGCGTAACCAAAGACACTATTCCATTGATGCATACATAAAATTGAAGAATTAGGACCATGTGCAACATTAGCTATGGATTTCCAGGATCCAGTAGTGGAAAAATATACCATACATTCATAAGGTCGCTCTTCTTCGAAGAAAAATTGAAATACTTTATATTCATTGATAGTAGAATGAAAGGAAACCCCAAACGTAGATATATAATTATGGTTTGGACATTTTGATGCGGGGGCTGGTGGGAGTAAATAACACTTCGAAGCCAGGGGTTGTAGATATTTATGGAGAAATTCACATTATACATGTTGTCCCTGTGACTACAGGTACAATGTCTTTGTCTAGGACGATGATCATGGTTAATGCAATAGACCAAACCATTAAAGGAAATAATCATACCTTCAAAGTAAAATCCAATACAAGTCGAAAAAATTTGAGTAGTTATTCCACCAATTTTGATCAACAGATGTAACTTGTCGTCCGAAAGATAATGACATACAATATAACTTGGATAGTCTTCACATTGAATTCTGACACACCCCCACCCCTACTAGCGGCGGGTGTGCCGGCCACCCCACAGAAACCCCCAGTCGTTACTTCCAACGACTAGAGAATCCTGTGAAGGGAAGTCGTGTTGCTTGCTAAAAACCCGTATAAAAATTTTTCTTTTCAAACTCTTAGGATTTTAAAATTTGGCAAAGATAACAAATTATGATACAGACATATCCCAAAAAACCTCGATACGCTTTACACTTTTCAAAATATGGCAACCAACACACTCTTTCAAAGAGCCTCAGGCTCATCACATTTTCACAAAACAAAACTATGTACATACATATGCCCAACTGTACAAATTCAAAGTATTTCCTTACACAAGTTATTTAATACAATACTATACTAGAAGTTAGGAGAATACTAAAATGCTCCAGCATCCGGCGTACCTGTACCTAGAAAATAGTTTTTAAAACAGGAAAATAATGAGCTAAACGAGCTCAATGAGTGTATGCTTTAAAAAATACTTGCTTTTTCTTAAAATGTCTCAAAACTGTAAAAACTATCTTTTACAAGACATTTTCTAGAAACCTTGCATGCTTTGCTATAAAAGTTTATAAAACTTTTCAAAAACTGCTTGCTTGCTTTGCTTTAAAAGTTTCTAAAAACTTTTAATACTATGTTTGCTTGCTTGCTTTAAAAGTTTCTAAAACTTTTTTAAAACTACTTGCTTGCTCTTGTCAGAAAAATTTCTAAAACTTTTCATAAAATGCTTGCTTGTTTTTAAAAGTTTCTAAACTTTTCATAACTTCTTTCGCTTGCTTGCTTTAAAAGTTTATAAAACTTTCATAAATAAGTGAGCCTGGTCACCCTTGCTTTATAAGTTTATAAAACTTTCCATGAACACAGGAGCATAGGCTTCTACCGTGCCAAGAGTTGTTCGCTTTCTACCGCTGGTTGATTTCAAACCGTATGAAAAATGCTGTGGTGAATAAATATCAACCACTAGGAGGCCTTTCTTGCTTGTTATACCCTAGCAAACACCTGAGCCCTGGCTTCCAACCGTGCCTGAAGGACCTCGGGTCCACATCACTAGGTGGAAGGGCCTTAGCCCACATCACCTATTCCGACAAATATGTTGGGAAAGACCTTGGTCTACGTCACCATATAATAGCTAGCGCGCTAACCCTATATACTCCAGTACGTGCCACGGTCCCCTTTAATATGCCATGATGCATGAACTAAGTTTGTCGACTAGGCAAATCTAAAATGCATGAAATGATGTCCTAACTTCACTGTGCACGTACGGAATACCTCTGACCGGTATGCTTGCTTAAAACTAGGGATTTCTTAAGGCCTGTTTTATAAAACACACTTTTTGCTTGCTTGTTTGTTTGCTTTTTGAAATATGGTTTTACAAATCAAAACCATTGCTTGCTTGCTTGTTTTCTAAATCACATTGCTTGCTTGCTTTTCAAATATGGTTTACAATCAAAACCATTGCTTGTTTGTTTTTCAAATATGGTTTACAATCAAACCATTGCTTGCTTGAAATATGGTTTAATACTTTAAAACCATTGCTTGCTTGAAATATGGTTTGATACTTTAAAACCATTGCTTGATTGAAATATGGTTTAATAATTTAAAATCATTGCTTGCTTGAAATATGGTTTAATACTTTAAAACCATTGCTTGCATGAAATATGGTTTGATACTTTAAAACCATTGCTTGCTTGAAATATGGTTTAATACTTTAAAACCATTACTTGCTTGAAATATGGTTTAATAATTTAAAACCATTGCTTGCTTGAAATATGGTTTAATACTTTAAAACCATTGCTTGCTTGAAATATGGTTTAATAATTTAAAACCATAGCATACCAGTGTAAAATGATTTATAAATAATACACTAGTATAAAAAAAAATAGGTTTAGAACACTCACCTTTTGTTTACCAAAACTGAAAGACGACCAAAACTTTCCCATTGCGAAATTAATACACTCAAACGAATACAAAGAAAATATTAATCGCATGCGTATAGCGTAAAACTTAACGTACTTCACACGCAAGTCACTTTTAGGGTCACAAAATGATTCATATAAAGTCTAAACGAATACCACTTTGAGCACCAAAAAGGCCCTAACAAAAAAAACCACTCATTTTGGCAAACCTTTTTCCAACAATACTCTCTGGACTTTATTACCCAAAAATTATTCAAACGGTCTTCAAAAATTATGAAACTCTCCAGATCATTCCCTTATATATCTAATTTAAATCTCTTAAATTTCAATTTAAAATTCCTTCTAAGGCCCTCAACCACATAACACAAGTTACAGCATTTTTTATAAAATTGGTTAGCTCAATTGAATCACCTAATGTTAGTCTTGATTTCAGGGTCTTAACTCCATAAATTGGAAATGGCTTCTTCACTAATTGGAATCTATGGCTCTGTTGTTTTCCTCCAATTGGAATCACCCAATTTGGATCACAAAAACTCAAGTTATTGTATTTTACATCTAGATTACTCAAATTGGCATAACAGAATCTGCACATAGCTCCACTTTGACAGATTTCTAGGAACTTTGGGTTTACAATTTGTATATACTTCCTTCAAGTAAATTATTCCCCTATAAGTCAATTTTACCCAGAATTTTTAATCACTCAATATGGATGAGTGAAACCCAACTTATGGCAAAAACACTACAACAATACCCAAAACAGAGCATAACCCGTGAGCTACACGAGCACACCTTTAAATCCGTATTTGGGAGCCTTAGAACTAAACGTTGCTCTTGGTCCCTTCTATAAATTTTTAGCCCTATCTCTTATGGTTCTTTACCAATTGGAATCACTTCATTTGGATGATCCTAACTTAATCTATTGCCAAAATAAGAACAAGGGTTTTTACAAAAAATTTAACAGCATTTCCTTTGAAAACCCAACATTCTCCTTTTTACAACCATTCCTCAAAATCAACATGGAATTTACCCAAAACAACTCCACCACACTTGTATTGGTGGGCTTAGAACTTATAACCAAACCCTAGGTAAAAATCACACCATACCAAGGTCCACCAATCCATACCAAAATCCAAAATACACAAGATTCCATGGAAAACATACCCGAAATTTTCTCCTTCCTCTTTCTTCCTTCTTCTTCTCTTCCTTCCTCTTTCTTCTCCTCCTTTCTCTTCTCCTAACTGGAGGTCTCTAAGTGTGAGACCAAAATGAGATTTGCTTATCTCACCCTCTTTATATTCTCCTTTTCCCACTACAATTTGGTCCTCAATCACTCAAGTATTTGAAATCAACTTATGTTATTTTTTATAATGGCCTCTAATATATTACATTCTTCATATCCTTTTTGGCAAATTACAACTTTACCCTTATTCTAGTACATCATTCGGGTTCCGATCCATTTTATCATTTCAACATTTCATCCTTAAAAACAACGAAAAGAAATACTGTGGCACTTAAATAGTGGAAAGTCTTTGTTTGCATGTAGCCCTACGGTTACACGTACCATACACCACCATCGACGGGGCGTTACAAATACTCCTCCTTAGAACATTTCGTCCTCGAAATGAACATAGCACAAAGGAAAGGAAAAGTACCTCATTTGGAAAATAATTGGGGATCTTGTATGCGAGCTTACGGCTCCCAATGCATTTGCTTCCTCTGTGATTCTTCCACGATTACTTTAACTAAAGGAATCATGACCCTCAACGCTTGTTCCTTACGATCTACAATCTGCAAGTATTTTCATATAAATTGGGTTCACTCCTTTGATTTGCCTTGTTTTATCTCAACACATGTGAAGGATGCGGGATGTACTTCCTTAACATCGACACATGGAGATGTGTCATGAATCCCTTGATGACTCACAGGAGTAGCTTCAACCTATAAGCTCTTGATTCACCTTGCTCACAATCTAATAAGGTCCTATAAATCTTGGACTGAGCTTGCCTCGCTTGCCAAATCTCAAAACACCCTTCCAAGGGAAATCTTCAGGAAGACTCAGTCACCTATCTCGAATTGCAAGTCTCTACGAATGTTGTCCGCATAACTTCTCTGTCTATCATGTCGTCATCTCTGATTTGAAACTCTGTTTTCTTTCCCTTTTCTATCTCTTCCTTAAGCTTAATCATCTGTGGATCCTCAAACTACCACACTTTGATTACGATCCACTAGGATAAGTGCAACATGAAATGTGGCTATGATACTCTGAATCTCGGCCTCCAATATCACCTAAAGCTCGGATCCACGATGAAGTGAAAGATAACTTTGATCTCATATGACAAAGAAGCTCTCTAGCCGCTTACTCAAGGCATACCTTTCTACGACATTAGTTTTTCTGGATGGTACTCAATAGATACCGATCGTAGTCATAATCAATTCAAGCCATCTTCTTTGCCTCGGGTTTAATTCTTTACGGGTGAAATTATATTGAAGACGCCTTGGTACGTAAGATCACGCAGGAGCACCATATAAGTAATGTCTCCATATCTTCAGGGCAAACACTACTGCTTCAAGCTCTAAGTCGTGTGTAGGGTAATTCTCCTGATGCTTCTTTAGTTATCTAGAGGCATATGTAATCACCCTATCATTCGCATCAAAGCACAATAAGGCAACGCGACATCCTTGTAAAACCCTGAGCCCATCTCCCCATTTTAGGCGAAGCTAGAACTAGGATGAAGTCAATCTACCCTTCAACTCCTCGAAACTCTCTTGTGACATCCACTAGAAATCATACTTGACATCTTTCCTTAGCTTGGTCAATGGAACAGCTTTATCTGGAGAACCCCTTAACAAACTTCTGTAATACCTGCTTGCAAACCAAGGAAGCTTATGACCTCGACACATTCTTTGGCGGTTTCAATTTACCCGCGACTTCTATTTTTGGGGATCATCACCCTCGGCCCAAGATCACATGACTGGAATGCCACCTGTCAAGCCAAGCGGCACTTGCTCAACAGCATCACAGTGCCCAGCTCCCTTAGGGTCTGAACACGTCGTCAGTGCAGATGTTCCTGCGGGCTGCACGGGTCACTGGGGATATCATCGATAAAGACTGACAAACCTATCGAATACAATTTGGAATACCCGATTCATCATATGCTCATGTTTGTCAGGCATTAGTCAAACCAAACGGAATCACTAGAAATTCATAATGCCCGAAGCGTGTCCTGAATGTAGTCTTAGGAACATCACTCTCCTGCACTCTCAACTGATGATATCCCGAGCACAAATCTATCTTAGAGTACACTCGAGACCCCTGAATCTGATTGAATAACTCATCAATCCTAGGGAGTGGATACTGATTGCGGATGGTAACTCTATTCGATTTGGTTGTAATCCCCATACCTGTATGAGCTCCCATCTTTCTTTTTCACGAAGAGAAGGCTGGAGTCTCCCCGTGGAATATGCTCGGCCGAATAAAATCCCTTACTCCACATGCTTGAGCTAACCTTATTGAATGTTATAATGGTAGGTTGTTGGAATGATTAGAGGTCAATGATGAAGCGAAATTGGAGTTAGAATTGAGAAACGCTCCGAACGTCATTGGGGCATAAAGTGAAATTTTGAAAATTTTCATAGGAGGATGCCTGGGAATAATAATTCTTCTTATTATATCCCGGGATGGAGGGGTTGCGAAGATTTTTAAGAAATTTCAATTCCTATTACTTTGACCCGATATTTAGAAATTGGAGATTTAAGTGAATAGTGATTCCGGATGAAATTTGGAGCTCTTGGCCCGAAATTTTTAAATTGGGCCAAAAACTCACAAAAATGTCGAAAATAATCATGAGTCTAACGAAACTGGGGAAATGGGTGAAGCAGTCCGTTTGGATAGTTTTAATTGTCCGACGTAATTCGGACTATCAACATCAGCTGGCCAACTAAGTTCTGATTTTAATGATTTTAAATGTCAGATTTCGGTTGATTTCGAGCACGGAATCCAATGTGAAGGATTTAATTAGAATATTTCATGGTCAATTTGAAGTTTAGGCGACCATAGAATATTTTGACATTTAATCTGTATAAAAGCGTATAAGTGGCCCGAGATAAAATGCGTATAAGGGAGATATTTTCTTGTGAGAGCCAATCAAAATCTTTCTTAATGGCTAAGTTATGATTAAAATATCATGAGAATGGACCAATGAGATTCATGGGCTCAAATGCAATTTTGGCAAAGTGTAAGTTAAAAAGCTAAATTCGAGGGACTCAAATGCAATTTTGGCAAGTTGTAAGGATCAAAAGATAAATTCAAAAAGTTGAACTTTGCTCAAAAAGGGAAAGCTCGGCCATGATGAGAGAAAGAAAGAAAAAGAGAAAATAGAGGAAGAAAGAGAAGGAAGGAGAAAGCGTTTAGGGCTAAGGTGGAGCAAGGGAAGGCGTTTTCTCCTTCTTCAAGCTCTTCAGTGATCTACAAGTGGAATCAGAGGAGAATTCCAAGGAAAACCAAGAACAAGTAAGTTTTTAATGGTGGGAAAGTTGGATTTTGATGTTTTCCATACCTAATGCTTTGATTTTCTTGTATGGATGGTAGAATTGTGGTATTTAAGGTTGAATCATGATGATTTTGATATAAATTGAGAAAGAAATGGATTAGGTTAGGGTTTGAAAATAATCAAGTGAGTGAATGATTAGGGTGAGGTTGAAATTTTATGATATGTTGGGAAATTGGTGAGGATTAAGTGAGATTGAGGTATAAGGCATTAAATGGGAGTGAGATTAGAGTGAAAATGGAAGAACAAAATAGAATATGGTTTGTGCATAGTCGGCCAAAATGGAAATCAGAGGGTCAAGGGTAGTTTGGTAATTTGTGTGTTTTAGGGTGAATCTGCTCTAGAAATGCATTGGGAATTGGTTAGAAAAGAAAAGGATTTGGACAGGGCATTAAGATTCATGTTGTAAAGTAAAGGGAATGCTGTCAAAATTTCTGTAAAACCCCGGTTTTTGTTTTGGCTATAGATTAAGTTAGAATCATCCAAATGAATTGATTCCAATTGGTAAAGAACTATAAGAGATAGGATACAAATGTATAGAAGGGACCAAGAGCAAATTGTAGCTTTAAGGCTCCCAAATACGGACTAAAGGTGAGCTCGTGTAGCTCACTGATTTTGCTCTGTTTTGGGTATGGTTGTAGTGTTTTGGCCATAAGTGGAGTTTCACTCATCCAAATTAAGTGATTCAAAATTCTGGGTAAAATATACTTCTAGGGGAAAAAGTTATCTGAAGGAAGTGCATGCAAATTGTAACTCCAAAGTTCCCAGAAAATTTGCCAAAGTGGAGCTATGTGCAGATTCTGTTCTGCCAAATTGAGTCATCTAGATGTAAAATACAATAACTTGAGTTTTGGTTATCCAAATTGGGTGATTCCAATTGGAGAAGAAACCTTATAACCATAGCTTCAAATGAGTGAAGAAAAAATTTCCAATTTATGGAGTTAATACCCCAGAAATCAAGGATAACAGTAGGTGATTCAGTGAGTTAACCAAATTGGCATCAAAAACATGTTGTAACTTGTGTTATGTGGTTGAGGGCCTTAGAAGGAATTTTAAATTGAAAATTTAAAGAGATGTCATTGGATATATAAAGGACTGATCTGGAGAGTTTCATAATTTTGAAAGACCTTTTGAATAATTTTTGGGTCCTCTATAGAGTATTGTTATGGAAAAAGGTTTGCCAAAATGAGTGGTTTTTTGTTAGAGCTTTTTAGTGCTCAAAGAATTAATTTGTTCATTTGGCTTTAAATGAATGTGTATGGTGATTAAAATGGAAGTTATGATTAATGCATGAATTGTGGTTTTCTTGAAAAGGTGAAAGGACTATCGGACGGAAAGCGGGAGGTCGACGGGAAAGCGAGAAGTGGGATTGAGCGGTGAACGGTGAGTGAAAAAAAAATGATATTTTGAAACTTGAGTTTTAAAAGTGAATGGTTTTAATATTAAACTGAAAAGTTTAATAGAAATGTTTATATAAATGTTAAGGCATATGGGAAGTTTATGTTAAGGCATATGGAAATGTTTTATCTTGCCTAAATATATATTTATATTAAATTATATATGTATACATATGTTGAGCATTATGGAAGTTTAAAAAATGTGTAAAGGATGCATATGTATGAGTGAGTATATGTGTTTTAATACAAGAAAATAAAGAGATTTAAATGGATTTATAAATGTATTTTGATAAATGTTTCTTGATGGTTACCTAACCTATACTTAGTATTGCCAGGCGATATCAGCGGTACCTTAAGCGTGTAAGGATTTAGAGGAAACACAATTAGGTTACCCCTAACGAGAGGGAGGGGAAATAGATTTTTAGTGTAATATCCTTGCACGTGATAGGTTATAAGCTGGAGACCCTATGTAAGCGTGAGTTTCTCCAGCGTGTGAGTAGTTGTAGGTCTGGTATCCCTTCACCGTCGTACCGAAGCTGATTCGGTGTGTTTATCCCCTTGTGTTCCATCAGAACGAAAGTTTAAAACATAAGATAGTTTTTAATTGTATAAGCATGTATTACTTTGATATATCACGAAATGTTATCTTAATGAAAATGTACCTCCATGGGCTCCTTTAAGCTCACTCTTTTACGTATCATTTCAAAAAACATTTTCGAGGACCGAGATAGATCTTGTAGGTAGAGCATCCCCTGATGGTCGAGCCATCGAGAGGCGGCATGTAAGCGCATTGTATATATTTGCATATTGTATATGTTGAATATTTTATCGCTATATATATGTATATATGTATATATTTTTGAAAAGGAACTACGTGGGCTTTGATCCTCGGTGGACCCGAGGTACGTGGGCGGTCGGCAGTCAAACCAAAGCCCAATCCTTTTTATAAAACTGTGCATGGAATTGAAGAAGTTTGAATGTTTTGATGATTGAAGTAAATAAATGTATATGTGTATATATTTTGCTTGATTGAGTTGTGTGCCAATTGGGTTGTGGACGATGAGTCACTGGAAATGGAAGTGAGAATTGAAAGATTAGAAGTGTTTTTAAATGTTTTCGCGAGGTTTTTGTAAATTTGGGAAAGTCAGAAAAAGCGAGAGGAAACTGTAGATTTTACGAAAAATCTAAGTGTTTGAAAAAAAAAAAGAAAAGAAGAAAAAAATTTACCACTTCACTTCCGCATTATTTTCCAAAGATATGTTAAGGATTGTAAAGGGGTTCGCTCCATGGATTTTATTTGATTGTTTTTAGGAAAAGTTTCTATATCCGTTGGAGTGCCGGGAGGTCCCCTCGGGTTCATGAGGTTAATCCGAATCGGGATCCTTCACCACAACTCTTCTAACTGAGCCTTAAGCTCCCTCAACTCTGCAGGAGCCATCCTATAAGGAGGAATGGAAATGGGCTCAGTCCCTGGGATCAAATCAATGGTGAACTCCACCTCTCTATCTGGAGGTAAGCCTGTAATATCATCTGGGAATACATCTGGGAACTATCTAACAACTGGAATCTCATCCACTAGAGTCCCCTCCTTTTTTGTCTCCACCACATAAGCAAGATAACCCTGACAACCTTTATGTAGCATCCTCTGCGCTGCCATGACGGAGATCATACTGGAAGATAACTCTCTGTGTATTCCCCTGAACTTTACCTCCAATTTCCCTAGCCTATGCAACTTTACTTCCTTTTGATAACAATCTAATGTGCCTCTATGGCGAGATAGCCAATCCATGCCAAGAACCACATCAAAATCCCTCATATCTAGAACCTGATCGCTAGGAACTCCTGTCCTAATTAGAACTCTACTATCTCGACTATTACGCTCCCCCAGAATAGAATCTCCTCTTGGAGGAAACTCTCAAACGACCCACGTGGGTGGGTGCTGCGGATCGCCACTACCGTCATATGGCTTGGCGCCCAACTTCTATGCTCTCTCTATAGACCTCTTAGGCTTTTTAGGAACCTCTCGGGGTGGCGGCGGAGGTGGCTGAGGCTACAGTTGTTGAGGAGTCGCTATAGCTACTATTTGAGCAATCTGTGCCATGCCTTCCTACTGATAAACCATCCAGGGGCTGGGCTCCCTCACGGTGGCTCGGATGGTCGGCTCGACTGCCACTTTGAGCTGATTCGTGGTAGTAGTAGAACCAGCTACGTGCTCGATTCTCTTCGTCTTCTGGGGCCTTTCAGCCTTTGGTATGGCTCTCCTAGGACGACCTCGACGTCCTCTGCCTGACATAGTGCTTTATTCAACAAAATCAATTGTTTAATACTTTTAAACACTTAATATGTATGTACTTTTAATTTGAAATTGTATGGTTTCCAATAGTGTAAAATAGTGTATAAGAAAACTACGATGCTTAATAACATAGGTTTCTAAGACCACTTTCACGATACCCGACTTCACCCCTTTGCCCCTGCAGGCGGCGGCCACCCCATAAAACCCAGTCGTTACTTCGGCGACTAGAGAATCTGACAGACCCGAAGTCGTGTTCTTTTCTTCAAAGCAGTATAAAAATTTTTCTTTTCTAAACTTTGATTTTATAAAATTTAGCGACATAACGAGTTTGCCTCACGGGACATATCCCAAAACACCATGCTCTCACGAGTTTACACTTTTCAAAATATGGCAACCAACACACTCTTTCAAAGAGCCTGCCGAACTCATCACATTTCTAAAACAAAACTATGTACATATGCTCAACTATACAAATTCAAGTATTTCCTTACCTGAGTTATTTAATACAACACTATACTAGAAGTCGGAGAATACTAAAATGCTCAGTCCAAGCGTACTGTACACGGAAAATAGTTTTTTAAAACGGAAAATAATAAGCTAAACGAGCTCAGTGAGTGTATGCTTTATAAAATACTTGCTTTTTCTTAAAATGTCTCAAAACTGTAAAAACTATCTTTTACAAGACATTTTCCATAAACCTTGCTTGTTTTGCTATAAAAGTTTATAAAACTTTTCAAAAACTACTTGCTTGCTTTGCTTTAAAAGTTTCTAAAAACTTTTCATACTATGCTTGCTTGCTTGCTTTAAAAGTTTCTAAAACTTTTCAGAAACTACTTGCTTGCTTTTGCTGTAAAGTTTCTAAAAGCTTTTCATAAAATGCTTGCTTGCTTGCTTTAAAAGTTTCTAAAACTTTTCATAACTTCTTGCTTGCTTGCTTTAAAAGTTTATAAAACCTTTCATAAATGCGGGAGCTTGGGCTTCGACCGCTTTCTTTAAAAGTTTATAAAACTTTCCATGAACACGAGAGCCTGGGCTTCGACCGTGCCGATGTTGCTTGTTTACCAGTGGTTGATTTCAAATTGTATGAAAAATGCTTATGAATAAATATCAACCACTGGAGGCCTTTCTTGCTTGTTGTACCCTAGCAAACACGGGAGCCTAGGCTTTAAAGCGTCTTGGAGGTGGAAGGACACAGGTCCCACATCACTGGGTGGAAGGGCCTTAGCCCATCACCTTGCAGGTAAATATGGTGGAAAGACCTTGGTCGATCACCATATAATGGTGTGATTAACCTGCTTTCCGTCGTGCCACGATCCCCTTTAATATGCCATGATGCATGAACTAAGTTTCTTAGGCCGAGCAAATCTAAAATACTTGAAATGATGTCCTAACTTCCTGCCGTCTGCGTCACGGAATACCTCTAACCGGTATTCTTGCTTAAAACTAGGGATTTCTTAAGGCCTGTTTTATAAAACACACTTTTTGCTTGCTTGTTTGTTTGCTTTTTGAAATAAGATTTTACAAATCAAAACCATTGCTTGCTTGCTTATTTTCTAAATCACATTGCTTGCTTGCTTTTCAAATATGGTTTATGTGACGCCTCAAAACCCGGGGGTCCGTTGACAACCCGTCAACCCGCGGAATACTCGTGAATGTCGGGTAACCCGACACCACTCATGAATCGGGCGAGTCTCCGCTTTGTACGGGGCTCTACCCAGTCCTGAGCATCCCAACAATTTACAATGACCACACAGGGTCCACATGCGAGTAAAATATTGGTCACTTGGGCCCCTGCATCAATACTCACAAAATACATCGACTATATACAATAGTTCAAGAGTTAATAAATTACTCTTTACCAAACATATATTAAAATGTACAATTTCTAATACATGTTATACAAATGACAATGCAAGCAGCGGCAGGCTTCTTACCACAAAACGCTCACAATCTTGGAAATAGTGATCACTTAAACGGGGTGAGCAAAGCCGAGTAGTGAAAATTTCCACCACTGGGTTACTCCTCACCTAAGTGCACGTAATAAGTGGCAAACAATCGTCAAGCAATTACATGAACCTACTCGATTGTCTACATGGCTGATCCATTGTCGAGTCCTCAGGCTCTCACATATGCCTAAGCCAAATGCGAGTAAAATATTCAGTTTTCAAAACAAAAACTTTTTGTTCTCGAAAACTCACTACCGAATATCGGTAAATACATTGAACTACCCTCCGAGGCGAATTGCTGGATATTTCCCCGAAACAGTCATAGTCTTAAGAAAATCTTCCTTGAAATTCCTTTCACAAACATTTTCGTTTTTCTTTCAATTTCATGTCATGCACTCACTCCTAATATTCTAGGGTCTTACGTGCGCTATGGAATCGTGATGTCAATCCCGACAAACTCATGCTAATATATAAAACATGTATATACTAACATAATTAATCCACATAAATCATGTTATGCAAATTCACAATCAATAACACCAAAATTAGCTCACATGGGCTAATTGACAAACATAAGCAATTCATTTTGAATCACTCAACATCATAAAATCACCAAAATCACGTCACTAATCATGAGCGGTGAAACCCTCGGGTTGGCATTTATTCACGGCCTGTGATAGAGTTTTACCACTCGGTTCAAATGTTTGAGGCTAGAAAGCATAACTAGTCAAGCCTTAGAACATCCCAACCATTTTACATGAACTTAGCCAAGAATATGAAGTTGGAAAATATCTACCTCTTTGGGAGTTGTCGAGCTCCCGCGAATCGGGGTAATCCGCGTGGCCCTTGCAATAGATCAGCTTTTACCTTCTTTACTCAGTTGAGAGCCAGAGCGATTAGAGCCGGTATAATCTAGAGAGAAGGAGCTCTCTCACTCTCTAAAACTCAAAAATCTCAGCCACTGCCAATTCGTTCCAGCCACTGCACGTTTTGTCTCAAAAATTAAGAAGACAACTATTCATTGTTTTGTCTCATTCTCAATAACTTTTCAAAAATTCCTAATGTGTCCCTAAGTTTTGGATTTTTTGACACTTGGCACAATCTAGGTCATTCATTTCATCCTCTCACTAACCATGCAACATGTGTCACATGAATACATGTAATAGGTGACTTTTGTCACATCACATGTCTCTGCGGATTTCTATTTTAGATGCAGATGCCTCGGCGTGAAATTACATTGTCTCGAGATTTGGCGAGTCGACGTGGTAGCTAGATTTCGCGAGATGATTCCAACGGTGAAATCCGTTTCTTCATCCGAGATCTAGAATAATTTCGGATTTTTACCGAAATTACCGTTTTACCCTTTTTCAGAAAATTTGAATTTTATCGGGTTTTACAGTTTACAATCAAAACCATTGCTTGCTTTTTTTTCAAATATGGTTTACAATCTAACCATTGCTTGCTTGAAATATGGTTTAATACTTTAAAACCATTGCTTGCTTGAAATATGGTTTGACACTTTAAAACCATTACTTGCTTGAAATATGGTTTAATAATTTAAAACCATTGCTTGCTTGAAATATGGTTTAATACTTTAAAACCATTGCTTGCTTGAAATATGGTTTAATAATTTAAAACCATAGCATACTAGTGTAAAATGATTTATAAATAATACACTAGTATAAAAATGAGTTTAGAGCACTCACCTTTTTGTTTGCAAAACTTGGTACGACTCCGCAACTTTACCGCTTTGCTTTTAGCCTCGCTCAAGCGAATACGGTGAAACATTAATTGCATGCGTATAACGTAAAACTTAACGTACTTCACACATGAAGCCACTGGGGTCACGCAACATTCATGCGAAGCCAAATGAACAAATTACCCTTGAGCACCAAAAGCCTAACAAAAAAAGCGAACCGTTTTGGCAAACCTTTTTCCAGCAACCACTCCTGGACTTATTCTAAAAATTATCAAGGTCTTCAAAAAATTGTAAAACTCTCAGGAATCGATGCATTTATATATCAATGACATCTCTTTTTAAATTTTCAATTTCAGGCTCAGCCCTCTAAGGCCGCCAGCCATGCGAGTTACAGCATGTTTTGATGCTAATTTGGTTAACTCACTGAATCACCTGCTGTTATCCTTGATTTCTGGGGTCTTAACTCCATAAGTGGAAATTATTTACTTATTCGTTTAATTTATGGTTATAGGTTCTTCTCGATTGGAATCCTTGATTGGATCACCAAAACTCAAGTTATTGTATTTTACATCTAGATGACTCAATTTGGCAGAACAGAATCTGCACATAGCTCCACTTTGAAAAATTTTCTGGACACTTTAGGGTTACAATTTGCATATACTTCCTTCAGATAACTTTTTCCCCTAGAAGTCTATTTTACCCAGAATTTTGAATCACTCAAGTTAGATGAGTGAAACTCCACTTATGGCCAAAACACTACAACCATACCCAAAACAGAGCCGTGATGAGCTACGAGCTCACCTTTAAATCCATTTGACCTTAAAGCTACAATTTGCTCTTGGTCCCCTCTATACATTTGTAGCCCTATCTCTTATAGTTCTTTACCAATTGGAATCAATTCCTTTGGATGATTCTAACTTAATCTATAGTCAAAACAAGAACAGGGGCTTTTACAAAAATTTTGACAACATTTCCTTTGAAAACCCAACATTCTCCTTTTTACAACCATTCCTCAAAATCAACATGGAATTTGCCCAAAACAACTCCACCACACTTGTATTGGTGGTTTAGAACTTCTTATATAGCACGGCAGGTAAAAAATAAAATTCATACCAAGGTCCACCAATGCATGCAAAATCCAAAATACACAGATTCCATGGAAAAACATACCTGAAATTGTACTCCTTCCTCTTCTTCTCTTCTTCTTCTCTTCCTTCTCTTCTTCTCCCTTTTCTTCTCCCAACGGAGCCCTAAGTGTGAGACCAAAAAATGAGATTTGTTTGTCTCACCCCTCTTTTATATTCTCCTTTTTGCCTTAATTACAATTTGGTCCTCAATCACTCAAGTATTTGAAATCAACTTATGTTATTTTTTATAATGGCCTCTCATCTTCTCATATTATTCCTTTCATATCCTTTTTGGCAAATTACAACTTTACCCTTGTTACAGTCACGTCGTGCAGGTTCGATCCATTTTATCATTTCAACATTTCATCCTTAAAAACAACTTCCCAAAAATACTACAATGACACTTAAATAATTAGGAAAGTCTTTTGGTACACATATGCGCCCCTACGGTTACACGTACCGTACACCCTCTCGGGACGGGGCGTTACAAATTCCGCCCCAACGATAATGACAGACGATATAACTTAGATTTTCTTGACATTTGATTAAATGCAAACGCATGAAACTAGGATTGCAAATTAAACTCCTCCAGTATCTACAAACATACTTGCATATTAAAAGAGATTTCATAGAAAGCCTTAAGAAGACATTGGTGAGATTTTCTTCCACTTCGTACACATTCTAAGTTTGGGGACAATACTTATACATAGTACTCCTAAAATCATACATATTTACTAATACCTGATATTTTTCTTACCGCTTCTTCTTCCGCTTCCTCTTTCGTATGTGTTAATAGATCACCTGTTTTAGAGAAACAAATGTATGACAAATAAAAATTTGATTTCAAAAGATGCGAGTAATTAAGCTCCCTGTAGATTTATTTTGGAGATGTAAAATATTTGGTAGTTTCAAGTTCAAAAGAAATTATAATATATAATTTGAAATTAATTCAAATTATCTAAAACAAATATTTAACTTAAACTTTATCCTTTCATTGATAATGATATATAAAAGTAAAAAAAATCAAAATTTAAGATAACTTTGGAAATAAAAATAAAATTGTATAATTATGTATATTCTAGATATAAAAATGAAATAAAAAAGAAAGAGTAAAACCTGGTCATTATATATCTACAAACACAGGTTTTTCCATATATATATATATAGAGAGAGAGAGAGAGAGAGAGAGAGAGAGATATATATATATATATATATATATATATATATATATATATATATATATATATATATATATATATATATATATATATAAAGTAAAAATATAAATCAAGTATTATTCATATTATTTTTATTTTTCATTTTTAAGAAATAAATGTAAAATACGAAAAAAAAATCAATTTTTAGAAAAATGTAAGACCGAGAAAATTCAATTTCGGAAATGAGTAAGCGATAATTTCAGTAAAAATCCGAAATTTTTCTAGATCTCATATGTGGCTTAGTTTCCGCAGATTTGGAATCATCTTCACGAAATCTAGCTATCACGTCGAATTTCGTCGATTCCGAGACAATCGAATTTAACGTTTTTCGAGCATTAGGTGTCGAATTAGTAAAAAATGGGTTTGAGAGAGCGTGTGATGTGACAAAGTCACCTTTACATGTACTCATGTGACACATGTTGCATGAGTAGAGAGATGATGGAAATGGACGGCCTAGATTGTGCCAAGTGTCAAAAATCAAGAAAAAGGGACACAAATGGAATTATAGGAATGTTTAATGAATAAGACAAAAAAATGCAATAGTGTCATCTTCTCAAATTTGAAGACAAAACGTGCAGGGAGGAGACAGTGATGCAGTAGCTGGACATTTGGTGTTTTAGAGAGAGAAGGTGCACCTTATACCAGATTTTCGACGGATAGTCGGTTCTCGATGGAGCGAAAGCAAAGAAGTTACGCGGTGAGGGCTAGGCGTGGACACCAGTTTGATGGAGTTAGGCAACTCGAGTGAGGATCTTCTCTTGTTAATCTTTGTCTGAAGTCATGTAAATGGTTATGAATGTTACGAGGCTTGTTTTAGTAGTGGTCGATCCAAAGCTTTAGGCAGAGTGGAGAAATCCTGTTGTGTGGTCATGAATAATGCTTACGAGGTTTTTCGACATTCGTGTGAATAGTGTTACAAATTATTTTGTGTGAAAATGTGTTTGGATTGAGTGATTCAAAATGAATTTTCGTGTTTGATAATTAGCCCATGTGAGCTAATTTTGGTGTAATTGATTGTGAATTTACATAACATATTTTTATGCTGATTTAAGTATGTTAATATATATGCATGTGAATATATTAGCATGATGTGTTGAATTGGCATCATGCATTCCATATGCACTTGGGAACCTAGAATATTATGAGTGAGTGCATGACATGAAATGAAACAAAAACGAAAATGTTTGTGAAAGGAATTTCAATGGATGATTTTCAAGAATTGTGTTGGGAGATGGTCCAACAATTACACGTCGGAGGAGCGAATTGTTTCGGAAGGTTCTCCAACACATTCGCCTCGGATGGTAGTCGATACTTTCTTAGAAATTCGAGTGGTGAGTTTCGAGAACAAAAAGCTTTTGTTTTGAAAACTGGATATTTTTACTCGCGTTCGGCTTAGGAATATGTGAGGGAGTCGGTGAGGACTCGAGACATGGGATTAGTCATGTAGACGTCCCCGGTAGGTTCATGAAATTGTGAATGTGATTGTTAAGCCAATGCGTGTCTTGACTTAGGTGAGGTAACCCATGTAAGGAAATTATCTCTCTTTTGGGCTTTGCTCCTGCAATCGAGGATCACCATTTCGGTACGGGAGGCGATTGGGAGGCGGCACTCACTGGGGTCGCGTTTAGAGGCAGTTGTGGCTTTGGTATTGATTTTGTATAACATGTATTATAATTGTAAATTTTAATATATGTTGAATTAAGAGTAATGTAAAAACTCTTGAACCATGTAATATATTTGGTTGGGATATATTTTGATGAGTATTGATGCAAGGGCCCAAGTGGCCATTTTTACTCATTTTTATTCATATATGGACCCTATGTGGTCAATGTAAACTTGTTGAGACAGGTTTGTACCTTGGGTAGAGCTCCCCGTCTGAAGGAGACTGCCCGTTTTCATGAGTGGTGTGTCGGGTTGCAGTTTACGAGTATTCCGCGAGGTTAATGGTTGTCGATGGACTGATTTTGGGCGTCACAAAACAGGGGCATAACGGTAAATTGCTAAAATAGTACAGGTTTAAAATCTGGAAATTTTCTTGGTCTTGGGTGGCGAAATGGAACTCACCGTTGGATTCGTCTTGCAAAATCTAGTTACCTAGATGAATTTTTTCAAATTCCAAGACAGTTGGATTTTCACGTTTTTCGGGGTAATAGGTGTCCAGTGACTCTTAGGGACGAGATTGCTTACGAAAATCTCGGAAGTTGGGAAATGACTTGAGAAAAGTTCATGGGATATAATTTAGACAGAGCAGGAGACGAAATAAATGCGCTTAGACACTACCGTCGAACTTAGAACAAGGATAGACCAATGAAGTGCGGCGTGGGCCCACACATCAATTTAAACTTAAGTTTGGGACAAAAGAAATTAGAAATTTAGAAGGGCCCGTTTTCCTTGTTTAGATAAAAGAGAGGAGAGCTGAGGCTTCTCGATATCTATAGAGTTACGATGGTCGGTTTTCTTGGAGGCAGAGCGAGAGTTCATCGCATCGATGAGGGTACGTGTGGAGTCTTGGAAGGGTTTCGTAGAAGATCCACAAGAAGGGTGATTTGGTCGAAGTTATCGGGTTTAGGAGGCTTCCTTCCCATGTATCACGCTCCTAGAGGTAATGGATTCTTTCTACCTTGGCTTACTTTCCATCTTTAGGCCGAGAAAATAGGGGTTTTTTTCATTTAAAGGCCTGTTTGGCAAAGAAAATTGGGGTTTTCGGGTTATGTTCGATGTTTCTTCACCTAGGCGAAGGTGTGGATCCTCCCATGGAAGGTTAGTTCTTCGCCTAGGCGAAGTGAAGGCTCACCTAGGCAAAGTGAAGGCTCGCCTAGGCGAAGGGGTCTGCCTAGGCGTGGGCATGTACACCTAGGTGAACCTGGGGACAGTGAAGATGGCCTTTTTAGTCCGCCTAGGGAAACCACTTCGCCTAGGCAAAGGTAGGCTATGCCTAGGCGAGCTTGCAACTGTCCGAGGCCTATGTTTGCAGCCTGTTTGGGGTCGGGCTCGTGTCCTGGTTTGTGATTGTTGTGGCTTGCTTCAGGGGCCATTGTATGACTTGTTTGAGTGTGTCGTTTCTTGGCTAAGAGTGACATGTTTAGATGTCAATGTGTGTGCTCTAACATGTTGACATGTGATGAATTGTTATGTGAAATTGCCATTATATAGCTTGCTTGTGTGTATGTCATTGCTTGATCATATAATGACATGTTGAATGTGAATGTTGATATATGCTTGTATGATATATTGACATGAATGAAATGATGTATGGAAGTCATGGTGATGTGATTGTCCATGACATCAGTAAGTAGTGTGGATTGTGTTGTCCATGTAGCATTCATTATGCATGTGGCATGATATAACATGCAATGGCATATTGCATTGCATATGCACGAGGACATCCCATTAAATGGGTGTGAGTGCATGGTTAATGAATCGACACTGTGTTTGGTGTTTGATTGGGTGGGCTCGGTTAAATGGGACAACGTTCGATAGAGTCGCACGGTTGAATAAAATGGTAAAGAAAATATGTGTCGGGTATCAGTAAGAAGGGATGATCCCCCATTGAGTGAAAAACCCGCCAATTATGGTCAGACATAGTCCCCAACGGTGAAAGGCCATAAAAGTGTATGGGTTTGCGAAGCTTACGGTGAGACACCAAAAATCCGCTACCCATAAAAAGGCGCATGGTTTTGAATATAAAATGATCATTGTGGTGTATCATCCAAAAAACTTTAAATGAAATTTGTTTTGAAAATTATCATTAGATGTCATCCAGAATGACGGTTTATCACACATGGGCTTAGGGGTTGTGTGAGGGACTCGGTGAGGACTCGGGCCCATGGTACATGATGAGTCGCATCTCATTTCATGGCATGACATGTAGGATTCCATATAGAATTGACATGTTCTTGTTGGAATGTGAATGTGAAATGTTGAGTGGACATTGCATGTGCACTTAGGTGGGGAGTAGCCCTTGTAGAAGGTATTCTCTACTGGGCGTGACTCACCTTTATGGGACAACCCTTTCAGGTGCAAGGTCTACACCGGTAGACAACGATCAAACAAGGTCGTGATTGCAAAGAGGGCCGACATGTGGCCTTGATAAATCATTTTGTAAAAAATGCTTGGGAGAAACTAGTTCTAGCATGTGTTTTGTATAAAAGAATTGTAATTACATTCTTTTTGAACTATTGCCAATATAGTCGGGTATGTAATAATGGTAAGAGGGTCTTGACCAAGCTCATACGAACTGTTTTAGTGTATTATTCTCATATTTGCAACGTAAATATGGATGAATGGGTCCCAGTAGAAAGGAACGTTTCGAGGTGGTGCTTAGTAATTCAATGCCCACAAGTAATTGGTACTCGTTTAGTACCAAGACTTAGGTGTGCTATGACCTAAGGTAGTAATTCCGCAGGTTGACGGTTGGTCAACGAGATCCCTAGATTTTAGGGCGTCATAATAAAAAAAATTAGGTTCGGTATCCGGATAGCTTTTTATTTTAATTTTTAAATATTTACATTTAATACACTAAAATATATATAATCATCATTACTTAAATATATCATCATTTATTATAGATAAATATATTTTAATACTAAAACTTATTCATTTTAAAAAAACTAATTATATATGATATTAAAATTAAAATTGAACAAATGATAAAAATTAGTTATATTCTTAAAAAAAGTTGGCTTTTAAAAAAAAAATATTAAATGTGATCCTTTGATTGATTGATTGATAACTATATGTAAAAGTAAAAAAAATTATCAAAAATCTAAGATGACTTTGAGAATAAAAAATAAAAAATGTGTAATTATGTATATACTAGATATAAAAATCAAATAAAATAGAAAGAGTAAGGTTAAGGCTTGTTTGTCAGTGCTTCTTAGAGTGTTTTTAGTACTAAAAATACTTTTAAAGTGTTTTTATGACAAAAAAAATGTTGGTAATATTTTCAAAAGTGCTTTTGAAAGTTCAAAAAAACACTTGGAGTGTTTTATTGAGAAGTACTTGGAATGCGTTTTTTTTTAAAAAAACACTTTAAAATTTTTTGGATATTCCTAAAATACCTATTTGTTTATCCTTAAATATCTATTTATTTTTCCTTAAAATATATATTTATTTTATTTAAAAAATATGGATATACTTTTAAAAATTCAAACAATTCAAACACTTTTGTAAATATTTTAAAAAATTCTATAATCGTAAAAAATATTTTATAAAAATAATTATTTTAATTTTTTATTAATAAGAAATTTTGCATATGTGTATTAATTAATTCAAATGTTTTTATAAATACTTTTAAATATTTTTATAATTGTATTTGTTTATTCATTAATTCACTTATTTCTATAAATATTTAAAAAAAAATTTATAATCATAAAAATAGTTGATTTAGGTTTTATTAATATAAATTTTTATATGTATTTATATACTTTTATAATAAAATTTATATATTTATTATGATATCCTATTTTTATAAATAAATATTAAATGTCCTTTTTGGTAATTTTAATGATACAAAAGCATTTTTATACATATGCTGACTTGTTACAAAAAAATTTTATTGAATCACTTTTACGGATTCCTATAAAAACGTTTATGATAAAAGTGATGTCGGAAAAAGCGTTTTAGCAACGTTGTTACAGAAAGCGATGCCAAGTTTGATGTGCATTTGATAAATACATATAAAAATTTATATTAATAAAATCTAAGTCAATTATTTTTATGATCATAAAAAATTTAAAAATATTTATAGAAATGTTTAAATTTTTGCAATTATAAAAATATTTATGAAAATATTTGAATTAATTAATAAATGTATGAAAATTTTTGTATTAATAAAAATTAAAATAATTATTTTTATAAAATATTTTTTATGATTATAGAAATTTTAAATATTCCAAAGAAATTGAATTATTTGAATTTTTAAAAATATATGATATTATTTAGTTTTTTTAAATAAAATAAATAGATGTTTTAAGGAAGAAAAAATACATATTTAAGAGATAAACAAATATTATTTAGGAGTATCCAAAGCCCAAAGTGTTTTTAAAAAAAACACCTCTTAAGTGCTTCTCAAAAAACAACTCCAAGTGTTTTTTTGAACTTTCAAAAGTGCTTTTGAAAATGTTCTCAAACCCCTTTGTTTGTCCTAAAAAACACTTAAAAGTGTTTTTATGTCTAAAAACACTTCTAAAAAACATTGTCAAACTGACCCTAAAACAAGAATCCGTTATTAAGTATATACCCAAGTTGCCCATCATGATATCTCATGTAAGAAAGATAGGATATAAGGAGGGGAGAGGCCTTGAGTTAGGGATAATTCACTACATTGTAACCAAAGTATTAGCTGTTAAAAAAAAGTATATACCCAAGTCATCCCTATGCCCTTGCGTATTTAAATTATAAGATCCCAGAAAATTCTAATTTTCTGAAAAATGATAAAATAGTAATTTCGGTCAAAATCCGGAAATTTTCTAGATCTTGGATGACAAGCGGACTTGCGGGTTGGAATGGAAATGCCAGTAATCTAGTTACCACGTCGAATTAGAACGATCATGCAGGCCACGAAGCGAGAGTGGTGTGGGACACGCGCATTGTGGTGAACCGAGAGGTGCCACGTGTCATGTAGAATGAGTGAGCATGAGCTGAATGGACGCGTGAGACACATGGCAGCATGTTATTGGTGGAAATGTCATGTTAGATGGATAAGGGATAAGGTGATATCGAAATGGCCAGGCTGAGGGGTTGACATGTGCGAGAAAAATGATTCTCTTGACCGTAGCCACGACCCGACCTATTAGGAGGGGAGAAATGACGGAGAGGGGAGAAGAAGGAAGAAGAGAGAGTTTTAGAGTGAAAGCTCTCACTTCTCTGGAGCCACCGGCGATCGGATTTGTCGAATCAGACGAGATAAAACAAAGTTGATCCCCAACTGCGAGAGCTACGTGGAGTGCCGGTGTGTGGAGTTTCTACAACTCCGGGAGGTAGGGGTTTTCTTCTACTTGGATATTATTTGTCTAAAAAGCCATGAAATGGTTTTGGGTGTTGTGAGTGTGATGCCCCTATCCTGGAGGTCCCGTTGACCAATGTCGACACAAGGCTTTGTGTGTGTGTCATACGTGAGACGTCGTGAGTAAAAATAGGCCACGAAGCCACAGCATCCTTTCTTAAGAAATGTATATTTTATACAAAAAGGAGTTAATTTACAATTTGTTTTGATTACAAACTATCGAAAACTGGGTCTTTTACCCAGATTTTTACAAAAATACATAACAAGGTCATATATAGTCATTTCTTCGTCTCTAAGACCTCGGATGCGTCCCATCCCCAAGTGAACCTTCGATGCACGAAATAATTTTTTCCCTCGCGGGGTGAAGGCGTGCCTGATGAAGTGATATTTTCCTACATGGGTTACTCCCCACCTAAGTGCTCATGCAATGGCACACCAAACATTTAAGTAAAACATATATGTCCCTACTCAAATGTCTACATGTTATGGATAAGAATGTGACTCACCCTTTCCCACATCTCGAGCCCTCACTGACTCCCTCACGCTTGCCTAAGGCTGAAGTGTGGCTGCTGTTTTCCAGACTCAAAGGTTTTTGTTCTTGAAAACACAATACCATTTTCCGATAAAATTATATTAGACAACCCTCCGAGGCGAATTGTTTGATAAATCTCTGAAACAGTCATGGGTCATCCTCAGAGATATTGTTGGGCCCAGACTGACTCTCGGCAATTCTTGAAAATCTTCCCATCAAATTCATTTGATAACCATGTTTTCATGTCATGCACTCACACCTACATTCTAAGTTACCCGGTGCATATGAATGCAATATGTCATTCCATGATAATAGTATTAATATATCGGCGTCGTATATTATGAAAATTTACAAAGCAACATATTATTCATTCTCTTTAATAACACCAAAAATTAAACCGTGGGCTATCGCGATTTCGGTAGTCTATCTTGGACCCGCAAGGAATTGCACAAAAGCACACCCGCGACACCTGAGGTCATGAGCAGTCCGACCCATCTCGAGTACATCCACGACCACCTGAGTTTCCTCACTCAGTCCCCGATCTTTGGGACTAGCTCCATCAGGCCACAGATATCCTATCCATTAAAACGACTCTTAGCCAAAGAATAACTCAAGTAGGAGAAAACCCCTACCTCCCGAATTTTGCCGAAACTCCACAACACTAGCACCCACGCGTAGCTCTTGCAGTGGGGATCAACTTTGCCTCTTGTCTCGTCGGGATTCGACGGACCAATCGCCGGAAAATCTAGAAAGAAGTGAGAGCTTCTCACTCTATAACTCTCTTCTCTCTTTTCCTCTTGCCTTTTCTCTCTGTTACCTCTTTTCCCCCATCAATCCGGTTGGAGTCGAGTTGGGAATTCGAAAGAGACATCCTCTTGTGCCCGCGTGTCTGACCTCCCATTAGTAGAACTTGGTTCTTTAATATCCTCTATCCATCTACTGTGGTTCTTACAATGACATGATGCCATATGTCACTATGGCTGATTGTTCACAATGTTTAGTAGTTACCAGCGATCGTGTCTCATCTTGAGCCACTCACAATGTGTCAAGTGTCTCGCACCACCTGGTGCCTCGGCTTGTGAGTGTTGTCTCGAATTCGTGAGGTGACTGCGATAGCTATATTTCGCGAGACGATTCCAACGGTGAAGTCCGTTTCATCATCCGAGATCTAGAAAAATTTCGGATTTTGACCAAAATTACCATTTTGTCCTTTTTTCAGAAAATTAGAATTTTTTGGGGTCTTACACCTTAACTCGAATATGACGGATAACATTCTATTAAGAGCATTAAAAATAAGTCATATAAATTTACAATAGGGTATATACATTTATTGTAAAACCCGAGAAAATTCTAATTTTCTGAAAAATGGCAAAATGGCAAAATGAGTAATTTGGATAAAATCAAGATTTTTCTATATCTCGAGATAATAAGCGGACTTCACCGTTGGAATCGTCTCGTGAAATCTAGCTACCACGTCGGGTTCATCAAGTTCGAAGTTGGAATTTGCAGTTTTCAGACAGCGGCATGTCGGGACACACGGCACATTTGAGTGTCCTGGCGTCTTGCGTGTCGGTGCGAGAATGAGTCAGCAGGCTCAAGTGTGCCCATGGAAGTGACATGTGGCATCTGCTGAGTGGATAAGAAATCCAAAGTAGGTGGATTTGGTAGATAAGGAATCCTCGACCAAGTGAGAACTTAGCATGTGGCCAGAGTGAGGGGACAAAAGGAGAGCTTTCTTCTCCATTTTTGCTGGATCCGGCAGTGGAGAAGGGGAGAGCAGATTTTTTTAAAAATGGAGGGTTTTTAAAGAGAGAAAATGCAACTTCTCTCTAGATTTCCGACTTCCGAGCCGTCGGGTTCACGTCGACGAAGCAAAAGTTGTTCTCACGTGTGAGGCTCTGGCGGTGGGCGCGGTTTACCCAGGAAGTTTCGACAACTCCAAGGGTAGGGGTCTTCTCCTACTTGGTTATTTTCGGTTTTAAGAGCTTTGTGAATGATTTGGGTATTGGTGTGAATGGCCGTTTGAAGTGCGTTCCCAAACTTGGGGCCAGATTGTTGGAGAATGTGGAACGGGTTTTAGACAGTTTAGGGTGTTTGGGTGGTTTAATGTGATAATTTATCTGATAAATTATGGTTTGGAGTGTTTTTAGTAGGAAATGTGTGGATTTGATTGTAAGGTGGAGGCAAATGCTTGGTAGGTGGATTTGCCATGGGCCAGCCAACTCGTTAAGGCTGGTAAAAATAGTCTGGGTTGTAGTTGGATCGAAAATGGTCCATGTGTATTGTAAGCAAAATATTGCTTGAATTGGATGGCTTGAATTGTGTGAAAAAAAAGAAATTGTTAATGCATATAATTAAATGTGTTAACATGATGTTGAATTATATAAAAATATAATTGTGATTAGCCCATGTGAGCTAATTTTGATGTTATTGTTAAGAATAAATAACATGTGATTAGTATGTGAATTGAATGACATGATGCATGTGAGTAAATTTATGTTGAATGCGTACATGACAACACTATATAATGTGTGAATTGAACTTTGGGGAGGTAATAATGCATTTCGTATCTGTGGAATAATACTAGAAAATTAGGTGTGAGTGCATGGCATAGAAAGAAAGAAAATTGGAAAATGGTTGTGAAAGGAATTTGAGGAGATTTTCAGAAGGAATTGCGCCAGAGAGTGGTCAACGGTTCATTTTGGAGGCGGCCCATGGCTATTTTGGAAAAATGATCCGACAATTCGCCTCGGAGGGTAGTCGATATATTCTTAGAGGCTTCGGTATGAGGTTTTCAAGAACAAAAATCTTTTGTTTCGAAAACGATGTTTTTCTCACATTTGGCTTAGGCATGCGTGAGGGAGTCGGTGAGGGCTCGAGAAGTGGGAAAGGGTGAGTCGCATTCTCATCCATATCACGTAAACATTCAAGTAAGATCATGTATTTGCTTGAATGTGTTTATGATCATTAAGTAATGCGGCTTAGGTGGGGAGTAACCCATGTAGGAGATTATCATCACGGAAAGATTGCTGCCCAGCTTCGAGATCATTTAAGGTATAGGGAGTGTTCAAGAAGACAGCGCCCATTAGAGATCGCTTTTGAGAAGAAGCTGGGATTGTGGCTTTGGTATTTTATTTTTGTATGACATGTATTAACATTGTAAATCTTAATATGTTGGTATTAGAGTGATGTAATCAACTCTTGAACTATAGCAATATAGTTGGGATGTATTTTGATAGGTAGATTAGTGTAGGCCAATGCGGCCATTTTACACATGTATGGGTCTCATGATGTGGGACAGAGGGGACGACACTTGCGGGTTGACCAGGGTTGTCAGCGGGACCCCCCCAGTTTTTAGGCGTCCACAGCGAAATTTGGCTACTAATGTCTACACCC
This sequence comes from Tetrastigma voinierianum, assembly GCA_016808115.1. Lineage (NCBI taxonomy): Eukaryota > Viridiplantae > Streptophyta > Magnoliopsida > Vitales > Vitaceae > Tetrastigma > Tetrastigma voinierianum. The sequence continues at coordinate 116,507 of JAEQBH010004236.1, read as the reverse complement.
GTGGCCCGAGGACACTCCCGAATGGAAATGGCCCCTTCCCTGTACAGTGGAAACACCCTTTACTGCCTCCTCTTACACTCCCCATGGTATCGCCTTGACCGACAGACGGGAGGAATACTGCAGGTGTCTGGCCCAGGCTGAGGGCCACTTGATCCTTGACTAGAATGGCTCCAGGCACGCACCTCGGCCTCACGTAAGCTCTACCCTTGCTTTTCTTTCTATTGGGTGACCCGGAGCTACGGTAGGAAGTGCACGGTGCCACCCCTCCTCTTGCTTTCTTGCCTACTCTGATACATAGTCGTAGTACTCTTCTCAACCCTCAGAGCGGCCTCAACTAAGTCCCCAAATCTATTATGAGGAACCACAAACAAATGAACTCTGATTCGGTGCTGTAATCCTGCAAAAAACCGTTTGCACTTCAGGACTTCATCAGCCTGAATATATGGAACCAATCTGACTAACTCTGAGAACCTCTTCTCTCATACCGATACTAACATATTTCTTGCTCTAATCTGAAGAACTCCTCAATCTTGGAATCCTTGTGACTCTGAGGAAAGAATATGTCAGTAAACTCTTGCTGAAATTGGTCCCCTGACATACCATCAGGATACCTCCTATCCACGGCATCCCATTATGGGTCTAATGGGGTCCAAATTTAGATACATTTATTTCAGGGAGATTTGTTCTCCTAGAAGTTTAGTTTACTCAAAAATTTGAATCACTCAATTTGGATGAGTGATGACCAAGTTATGACAAAAAAAACATGGGTTTTAAAAAATTTTGGCGACGCTCTCACTAAAAATCCAACATTTTCTTTTATCTGGAAACATTTGCTCATTTGAGGACCACAATAATCAGCTCAATAAAACAACTTAGAGCAACCCTCAAAACTTATCTACAACCAATAAAAACACTTTTATTCCAATTTGGGGTTTTCATTAAACCCAAACACAATAAGGAAAGGGGTTAGGGTTTGATTTCTTACCTTTAAATCTTTGATTCTTCAACACCAATCTTTCTTCTTCTTCTTGATCACCTTAATCCTTGATTTCATGGAGCAAAGACCACTAATCTTCCCCCCTCTCTCACAACCGAAAAAGCCCTAGCACTTTCTCTCCCATTCTTTTGCCAAATGTGCAAAATGCCTCTCAAAGATCAATATTTGGTCTTTAATCAAAATCCTTCACTAAGCCTTGTTTGGCTAGCCCACAAATTCATCTTTTCTCATTTTTGCATTTTTAAGGCTTCATTTCACTTTCATTTTTCGTTACACTTTATCACATTTCATTTTGGCATTTACACTTCTCATTTATGACCCTTAGGTCCTCATTGACTTATTTTATCAAATTTATCGACTCTGCACCAATTTTCGAGTTTTTATCATTTTTCGTTTTAGCAATTTCGCGTAGGAAAAATACAATTTAATTTATTTTATACCTAAACATGTTATAAAAGCTGACTAGGGTATTTTCGAGCATTACATAACCAGATTCAAGCTCAAGCATCAGAGTGAAGATTTTGACTAGCTTAGGAATATGTAAGGTGAATGCATTGGTGTACTTTAGGATATCATCATTTATCGTACGTTTACTCACAAACTGCGGCTTCAATCCTAAATTGCATATATTTTTTGAAAACTAGAGTTAAAGCATAAAACCTTAGACTAATAATGCTAAAATGAGCTTCAATGTTTATCTAAGGTTTAGAAGTGTTTTAAATCAAACAAAACATGAATTTGAACCTTGAACGAGGTTGTAAGGGCTAAGCGGTCGGCCAGGATGAGAAACGTCTTGGTTGAATGAGCGGTAACCGTGTGTGTGAGCGGTATCGTGTGTGAAACGTGTCAAGTTAGTGAAGCAGTTCCTTTGTTAAATAATGTGGTCTGTGAGCGATTACTGTCGACCGGAGTTGGTGGCCAGGGTGAAAACAGTCAACTAGTTGTGAACCGGAAGAGTGGTGAGACTCGACCGGTTGGATGCAGCAGCTCATCCAAAATCTAGAAAAGGAAACGATCGACCGGTTGTATGAAACGGTCTACCGATTGTGTGAAACTGTCTATCGGTTGTGTGAAAAGGTCTACCGGTTGTGTGAAAGGGTCTAGTTGGTCCAACGGTTTGTTGACAGCTTAAGTGATTCGAGTTCCCACTCTATAAATAAAGTGTGGGGGATCACTTGTTGGATATGAGACTTATTGTATATCCTCTCAACCATCGTTTCTCTTATGAATCAATTCTCAAACTAAGATTGTGAGTGCATTCATTTACATGAGCATATTGTAGAGTGCACCTTTGTGTTGATCAAAAACTTGAATTGTAATTGAAATATCTTGAGAGAGTGTGTCTCATTGTGCTTAAGTGAGAAAGCTTCAAGTGTGTATAGCTTGAAGGATTTGTGAAGAGCCAATTGGAACCATAATCCAAGTGTAAAGAAGCTCTGGTTGGAGCTTACCACTAGTAGAACCCTCACTGGTTGAAGGTTGAGGAGAAGTGGACGTAGGCAAGGAAGTGTCGAACCACTATAAATCCAGGTTTTGTTTTCTCTATCATTATCCCTTTAATTTATTGTTATTGCATTAAATTAAAGATTTGTTGTTGTGCAAAAAAATTTTGAAAACCAATTCACACCCCTTCTTGGTTAGGTTGCTAAGTCATATTAAACTTTCACTTTGATATTCCTCCTTTCAATCCTAAATTGAACCCTTTGCTTGTCTTCTTTTTAAACTTGGAGCTTTGACCATGCTCCACTACATTAGCCTTTATTTCAAACTGAGATGAAACCCTCTTCTCAGGAATCCTGTTTTCTTCTTCAATTCGAAGTCTAACAATTAGTTCTTCGACGTTCATCTCCTTTCGCTTATGTTAGAGGTAGTTCTTGATGTCCTTCCATGCAGGTGGTAGCTTCTCAATGATAGTAGCTACTTGAAAGGTTTCACTCACAATCATCCCTTTAGAATGAATTTCATGTGGGATCACTTGGATCTCTTGAACTTGACTCACCACAGTTTTTGAGTCCACCATTTTATAATCTAGGAACCAGCCTACCACAAATTTCTTAGTACCAACATCCTCGGTTTTATAGTTCTTATCTAGAGACTCCTCTGAGTTCCTTAGGCCCGATTTCTTCCATACTACCCCATTTATATAAGCGGATCGGGTTAAACTATTCAGCACATAATTCCGACACAAATAATCGAAACTTTTCCACACGTCAAACGCCATGAGAGAATCTCTATCACCTTCATTTGCTTTCGGTGGATCCTCAGTCAAGAACCTCGCAAGGTTAAGGGTCGTCAAATAGAACATCATCTTTTGTTGCCACCTCTTGAAATTCAAACATTGGGTACTCTGTAATCGCATCGTTCATCGAGATGATCACGTTGAGGTAGAGCTTTTCGTGCATAACGATCCTGATTGGGAGTAGGCCCTTGTGCTGCAGGGGATGGTCGTTGCTCACATTTTGCCATTTTCCTGTTGAAAAACAAGAAACTATTAATTTATTGCTTTAAAAATTGCAACAAATAATATTTTAAGTAAGGAGAGAAGTGTGTGTGTGTGTGTGTATATATATATATATATATATATATATTCCCTAATGATGTCAACATGCATGCCATGTCGTATGCTTGCTCCAGTGCGCTCAAAAGAAGGCAACGTCGCCAGTCAAACCAGCTACGAGGCTATGCACCTCGTCCACCAGCCCTCGTGCACAAATGATTGGAGTGAATCATGCATGTGCATTCGACTCATTCTATGTGTTTTTATAGCTCAACATGATTCACATTCAAATTCACTAATATTGCACTAATCCCCTATACTATATAATGTTTCCTTAAGACATTAGCGTATTGGAATAAAGGAAGCTATGATAGGAAGGTTGATGGAAATAACAGAGAGTGCACTTGAGTGATTGCCTTGAGTGCGCAACAGAGGCAGCTACGCTGCGGCATAGCGCTTTCGTGCGAGAGCTCTGGCTGACAAACTGAATCTTAATTATGATGCCTTCGGTGCGTGAGTGGAGGGGCTTCGCCTCGGTGCAGTGGAGAGGAGCCGCCGCCTCGGTGCAGTGGCGAAAGGGAGCTCGCCACGGCGTGGCAAGATCTCCATTCCAAAATGGGCTCTAAAAGTTATGATTTTCTGGGCCCGCGGTGTTTGGGTTCAAGTATAAATGACGATTTCGGGCCCAAAGGGGGTGAGGGTGGGACGGCGAGAGCAGTGAGGCCCGATAGAGAGATTGGTGAACTTGCGGTTCGGAGATCACGAAGGCGGCTTCACATCATTTCTTTCCTAATTCGTTTGATCTTGAAAATCTTCATTTTGTAATGAAAATGGCTATGAGCTAGCTTTCTCTCTAAGGTTTTATCAGCTAGCATGCAGATTGTAGTTAATACTTTAATGGTGGTTTATTTAATATCGATCACAATTTCTATGAATTTGTTTTACTCTAAATTTAATAACATGTTATTATTTGGCCAATTATGGCATGTTAATGCTAGAATACGATATCGAGAGATGATAATCGTAGGGACAACGTAAGGTAAAGCAACACTTGATGATGGGAATAAGAATATCTCAGCGTTCAGTGTAGCGCTGGGTTTACATTCATGCATCTAGGAGTCAAAGGGGTCGACGGTGCAATACACTATAAGCGAGATAGGCAATATCACCGAGGAGAGAAAATATCTTGTAGACAGTCTCTTGCATTAACATAAATCATATGGCATATTAAATAAATGCGCTATCTGGGGTTAAAATCCATCGGTGTGGTAGGTGAGGCAAAACCCTAAGGTTTCTCATCATTACCTTAATCGAGAATTTTAATATTAGGCTTTCTTTAATTCGATTAATGTATTCATAGTCGCTATAAGGCCGGATCAAATATTGTTTAGGTTACTAGTAGAGTACTTAGCCCAGCTTCTCTTGGTGGGAATGACACTTGACTAGCCACTGCTGCGTGGGCAGGCGTGTCGCTAGCGGCGCACGGGTCTGCATTTTTACCAACATGCTCACTTTCTTTGTCGACAAACCCTCGATAGCTCATAAGCCCACATGCCCCGGACCCATTGGCGTGCGACCGTATGGCACGACAGCGACCCGTTTTCTAGATTCAAGCCCGGTTTTCGACCCGATCAAAAATCACAATTCCAGCCATTGATTTCAGGTGGACCATTGTCAATCTCTTCATCCCGACGTGGGCTATAGATCTAATGATTCAAAATGTTTAATTTAGCTCCCAAAAATTGTAACTAAGTCTTGGAAAAAACCAGTCTAAAAATTTACATTTTAGTTTGAAAATTCAATTTTTCCTTTTTCCGGCTTCACCTATGGCGTCAAAGGTCTTTTTTTCCTTCTCATTTACATGTTCAGATTGCTACGAATTCATCTTAGATTGTTAAGCTTGATAAGCATAATTGAACAGACAAATATAATAAATAACAAACTAATAAAATTATGAATATAATAATAAACCTGTTGCCAAACAAATACAGTATCTTTAGATTCGAGGCCTATGTTCCATAGTATCCTTAAGACAAATTAGTTGCACACACGATGCTTGTTTCAATTGCAACGTTCGTCTCCCCATGATGAATCATGAATTAGGATAAAACTTTCAAAATTCCTTCAACAAACATAGAAACACTTCACTCTATCACCCACACTAACAAGTTTCTGTATTATTATACGTAAAACCTGGCTTGAAAAAGCTCATTTCTAAATGAAAACACATTTGTATATAGGCTCCGAAAACAAAGGTTACAAAATAAAAATTAAAACCCATTTAATAACAATTTAAAGGCCATTTAAAATGCAAAAACCAAAACATAAAAATGTTACAAAACAAAAATTAAAACCATTTAATAAAAATTTAAAGGCTATTTAAAATGCAAAAACCAAAACTAAAAATTAAATATACAATTCATTCACACTTATTACAATTGATCTAAAAAAACCATTACAAAACGTATTTAAAATCCAACAATATCAACGTTTGTAATTACCTTATTGAACAAAAAAAAAAATATCTAAAAGTTAAACAATATATAAGGTATTGATATAGAAAAGCCATTAATTACTACTTAAGGTACATAAATTGAATTGAATTTTATTGAAAATTAAATACTAATTAAAGGCTAAAAGAGACATGATTTGGCAAAGATTACTAATGAAGGGACCACAGCGCGCCCCAGGCCGAGGGGTGTTCGTTATTTACGAATCAACTGCGGAAAATCTATCCATCTAGGATCTGAGATGCATACATGAAATAAAATGCCTCTTGGGCTCCTTAAACCAATACTCATAAAAACAAATATCACAACTAATCTCCAATTATCTCCCGATAATTCCAATAGTTGATTACACTTTTAACACAAACATATATTAAAATCTACGACTGTCGTATTATGTCAAAAACCATCAAAGCCACAAATAGGCTTCTTCAAATCGACCTCTAAATGGCTTGTCTTCTCGGCGCTCCACTGTACACGAAAAGTAAGAAATCCCTCGACAGGGGTGAGCTAAAGCTCGATAGTGGAATCACCTAAATGGGTTCTTTCTCACTTTTAAATTTGTCTGATGCTCAGATTTAAACACACACCCAGTAAATACATTGATCCTACTTGAATGTCTACATGATCACCCCATGTCACGAGTCCTCAGAGCTCACTCACACTTACTAAGCCTGTATGAGAGAAAATAATCATTTTCAAAACAAAACTGTTGTTCTTGAAAATATCACTACCAGAAACGTGTCCGGTAAAATATGGAATATACATGAGGTGAATTGGTTAGTGAGCTTTAAAGCAGTCATGGTCCTCATCAGAAATGATCTGTTGTATCTCCCAGCGATTCTCGAATCTGCTCGTCATTGAAATTCCTTTGTAACCATGTCCGTTTTACAAAACCATGTCATGCGCTCGGCACAACACAGGTTCTGCGGTCACGTATATGAAATTGCATTATGCCATTTTAAACCATTTACACAATATGTCGATATGAATATTTGCAATCAACTACGATTCTGCGTATGATTGACGCATCAATCATCACCCGATTTAGCTCGTAGGCAAATCATAATCTCATCTCGATGGCTTCTGTATGATTTTATTCCATATAATTGTGTCATTTTATTAACACCTTAAAATCATGTCTTAACCTATCTGTTCCACACAAACCAAGCCATTTATTTCATGAGTTAAATGCGAAAACACATGGACATTTATGGTGCATTTCATCTATTGGGATTTGTTTTGAGTCCCAACGATATGTGGGTTGTCAGTGAGCGGCCACACGTCAACTCTCGGCTCCACTTTTGAAAGCGATTTCCATAGCCATATCAGGCCTCCTACGCATCGACACTTGATTTATTTAATAAATCATCACCTGATACAAAAGCGGTCCCAGCGCTCTGGTACACAAGTGGGTCTCGAAATTCCAACACTTCGGTTTAAGATTTGGGACCGATCAAAGCGACCTCGCGGCCTCGATCAACACAAACATCACAAAACACTTAAATAAAGTGTAAAACAGAGTAGGATAAAACACTACCCGAGGAGTTTGAAGAAGCTTCCTAAAGCTAGGTCCACCAGCGTTGTCACTCTCAAATTAATAGAACAACTTCCCTTCTTGTCTCGAGAAGGAATCAAACGGTCGGATCGCTGCAATCTAGAGAGAAGGAGACTATTTCTCTCTCTAAAAATGTGAGAACAAACCTGCATCTCCTTTTCCTTTCTTCCTCTCCACGTTTTCTCTTGGTTTTGTTTTATTCTTTCCTTTATTTTTATTTTTTTCTTTTCTTCTTTCTTCTGTCATTTATATTACCAAATGCTCTTTCATTTCTCACAATTTCTCGCTTTCTCTTTGCCTTTCTCTCCCTTTTTGGAGCGTTAGTAGTATGGGTGAAAGGAGGAAGTTTCCTGCTATAGTGAATGAGTGGCTACTGCATTTCGTTCTTTTCTTTTATTTCCAAATTCTTCTATGACATCATCATTCGTAGCTAATATAGTAGTGGAATCATTCCATGTATGGTTGGTGTGAACCAACTCCTTTAATCTGAGTCAATCGTTCTCTTGAGGTGCCATGTGGCATCCCTAATAATACCCAGTGTCATCAGGCCTTACACGTCTCAAACGTGAAATCCGGAGCCACCTCGAGATTCAACGAAATTCGACGTGGTTACCAAATTTCGCGAGACGATTTCAACGGAGAAGTCCGCTTCGTCATTCGAGATTTAGAAAAAAATTCCGGAGTTTGACCGAAATTACCATTTTATCCTTCCTTGGGAAATCTAGATTTTCCGGGGTCTCACCAACCCGAGTTTCCTTTTTCCTAACTCGAGGGACCCTCCTGGCACTCCTACGGATTCGAAAAAAACCTTTCATTTTTTTTAAACCTTTTTAAAAGTGAATCCGTGGAACGAACCCATTTATACAGTTACGTTTTCCATTAAAATCTTATGAAACATGGTGGGACAAATTTTAATTTATTTTCTTTTCTTTTAAACACTAAACCCTTTTTATACGATTAAACATTTTATACAAAATCGGGCAGAGTTTCCTTTGTTTTTCGGAAATGTCCCAATTTACAACACCTGTAATAAAACAATTTAATTTACTTCACATCCAACAATGGGACGTCAAGTCCACCACAACAATTTCAAATCAAACTTTAAAATCATTTTCCGAACACTATAAATATATAATCAATTTTTTTTTCTATAACTAGTGGGCTCGAGTTGGGAATTACACCCAACCGCCTACGTACCTCTACCAAACAGAGGATCAGAGCTCTCGTAGTTCATTTTTTTAAAACATATATATATATATATATATCACAAAAGAAAGGTGCACAAGTAATTATTTACAACAAAAACTATACATTTTCAAAAAGTGGTCATCGTGTGAGTAGTGTCAACGGCTGGAAGATACTTTCGGCCGCACGTCAGTCTCCTTTAAAAACATTTTATAAAACATTGGGAAAAAGGGTGAGCTAAAAGAGCTCAGTGAGAGTACAGTTCATAGGAAAATAATGTTTTTAGATATAGTTCAAATACCATGTGTAAAACAATTGTACAAACATATCCTTTGATATACATTTTACTTTTTTTCTTTTCAGCTATAGTTGAATACAATGTGTAAAACAATTATATCAACATATCTTTTTCAATACTTTCTTTTCCTTTTTTTGAATCCATCATATCAATGGAACCGCCTCACAGATTAACCACCATTGGTCCATGAAAGAACCTCAGAAGCTTGAGTCTTACGATGCTTGATTGTGAGACCCCGAAAAATCCAGATTTCCTAATGAAGGATAAAATGGTAATTTCGATCAAAATCCGGAATTTTTCTAGATCTCGGATAACGAAACGGACTTAACCGTTGGAATCGTCTTACGAAATCTAGCTACCCGCGTCGAGATTTCGTCGGTCAGAACGATCGAATTTCACGTTTTCAGGCAGGGGGTGTAGGACACTTGACGCGTTTTGGGTGGCGAGGCGACACGTGTCAGTGCAGATGTGCAGTCAAACTTGAGCTCAAGTGGGGCTCACTTGAGACACATGGCATCGTGCCATTGGGTGAAAATACCGAGTAGATGGATAAGGATAAGGGGTGTGTCGTAGGTTGATGGAAGCTTGACACTTGGCAAGTGAGGGGACAATTCTCTTGACCAACCTTGACCCAAATCTGGTTTGGGAGGGAAAGGAAGAGAGAGAGACCAGCAGAAGAGATAGAAAGAGATGGTTTTAGAGAGGCTCCACCTGTCTGCAAGTTTCCGACGATCGGACCGATTGTCGAGGAAGCGGAGCAAGAGGAGAGTTGATCCTCACAGTGAGAGCTTCGCGTCAAGACCGGTATTGGGAGTTTCAACAAACTCCAAAAGGTAGGGGTCTTTCTCCTACTTGCTTTACTTTTGTTTAAGAGACCATGTAATGGATGGGGGGATTTGTTGAGGCACAGGATGGCGAAGTGATTTCGGTTCCAAAAGATTTGGGCCAGAAGTGAATCATCACTGGAGTGGTTTGGACCCAGTCAATTTGTTCTAGTGATTTGTGTGATGTTGTGTTGTGCCATGAGAGAATAACATGCGATTGTGACTTTGTGGGCGAGTCCAAGATGAACCGTCGGATTGTGCCTTAGCCCATGTGAGCTAATCTTATGTTATTATTTGTAAATTGAATAACATGATTTATGGAATTAATTTCGTTAATATATGCATGAATGATATATTAGCATGTGTTAAATGTTGGTGTGCCATTACATTGCACTTAGGTGGGGAGTAGCAGTAGGGAATTCCACTGCGGGCATTGCTCCTGTCGAGATCTGTTTCGGTGCCGAAGACGCACTTGGGGATGGGACGCATCCGGGGCCTTAGAGGCGAAGAAAAGGCCAAGATAGCCTTATCTTGTATTTTGTAAAAATTATGAGCAAGAGACCCATTTTTGTATAAATTGTAATTAAATTCAATTGTAAACAAATTGTAATTAATTCATTTTTGTATAAAATATACATTTTATGAGTATGATGTGTAGGCCCAAGTGGCCATTTTTGCACATGTATGGGTCTCATGACATGAGACATGTAGATTTCCGCGGGTTGACGGGTAATCAACTGACACCCCGGTTTTGGGGCGTCACACCAATGGCCCAAAAGGAACCTCTAATAAATCGTGCCTTTCTTTTAAATACCATTGCACTATGGAATAAATCACATTATGTGTTGGTAAACTTTTCGTACTTTTCACGTGCATGGCAATATGCATCACTCTTCCCTTTCCTCTATAAAAAAAATCTTATCCCTTTCCCATGTACCATGCACGCGTAAAGTACTTTAGTCGACTTTCCTTTAACTTTATCTTTGTAACATAGGGTAACCATGGATTCAAACATTTTCATATAAACATATATATATATATATATATATATATATATATATATATATATATATATATATATATATATATATATCTTTATACTATATATATGTTCACCAAACATTTCATATAATATGGAAACCATAATCATTTCATATTTTCTCAACACATGATTTATAAAACTATGGAAACCATAATCATTTCATATTTTCTTAACAAAATTTAAAGTCAAGAAAACCACATTTCCTTTTTTTTTTCATTTGAACATTTATAACATAAATATGAAAACATATACATTGGTTAACATTAATATATATATATATATATATATATTCATAAACATTTACATTTTCCCTCACCTTAGTTATTTAAGCCCTTTTTCCTCCTTTAAACAAAACTTTCCACCTCCACTCTTGTCCTTAATCACCTTCCTCCTACAAGTCACATTATCCATAAAATCCATTAACATCCATACTTTAATCATGTTCAATTAAACCATTAACTATAATATACTTTCCAGCAACCCTTAAGCATTTAATGCTTCCAATTGATTAAAATCAATTGAACTCAACCTCTTTTGTTCTCATGCTTTTCTTATGCTAACTCATGGAAATTACGCATACAATAGCCCACAACATGCCATGAAATGGTCATGCCAAAACCCGGCTATTCACATCGACATAACCAAGCAACCTGCACACTTGGTGCAAAACATAAATTTTCAACCATGTTCTGATCATCCCTTGTCCTCCACGAGAACATGGTTGGAATATCTTGACTCAATGAGCTTTCCATAGAGTCCAAGAACACCCAAAACAGAGTTCAAACGAAGAAGTTATGGCCTTTTCATTCAAAATTGGTCAATTTACTCTGTTAACACTGAAAATAGTCCGTGATACCCAATTTCAAGGGTCTTAATCCATAATTTGACACTGGTTGTTTGTACTCATTTGAAGATACGGTTCTTAGGGTTCTTCTTCAACTGGAATCACCCAAATTGGATCACCGAAACTCAAGATATATCCTAAACAACCGGGACTACTCAGTTTTCAAACAAAACCAAAAACTGTCTAAACATAGCTCTCCTTTGAATGCATTTCTGAGTCCAAATGGGTCGGAATTTGGATAGACCTATTTCAAGGAAATATGGTCTCCTATCATTCTAGTTCATCCAACAATTTAAATCACTCAATTTGGATAAGTGATAGCCAAGTTATGGCTAAAACACAGTCATGGAGTCTCATAACATAACAGGAAATATGCCTGAACATAGCTTCACTTTGAATGCATTTCTGAGTCCAAAGGGATCGGAATTTGGATTGACCTATTTCAAGGAGATATGTTCTAATATCCATCTAGTTTATCCAGAAATTTGAATCACTTAATTCGGATGAGTTATGGCCAAGTTATGGCCAAAATACAGTCATGGGGTCGGAGGAAAAAAAACTCGACAGCATCTCCCTTGGACACACACATACCCTTAGACAGAAATTAACCCGAGTAGAAGAAAAACCCTACCTCAAATAGCATGGTTTCCCGGGACATCACCTTTTCTTGGTTTTCATGAAAACCCGAACTTTGAACCTTGGCGAAATCTTGTGATTCAGGTACTCACGTGTAGCACTCGTCGCATAGAGCAACTTTAACTCTTAACCCAACGAGATCCGACCGACAAAAACTCATGAATCGAAGAGAGAAGATTGTTTCTCTCTCTCTCTCTCTCTCTCTCTCTCTCTCTCTCTCTCTCTCTCTCTCTCTCTCTCTCTCTTACGGTTTGGTCTTAGACCAAATGAGATATTTTGATATTTTAGTGACTATTTATAGTGTGGACACGTGGCCCACGTCGCGCCACGTGTCATAATTCTTCGATTCCGTTTTCGCTCCAAAACAATTTATTTCGTCCCGGTTTCAGTTTCATCTATCTTAAATGGACATTCTTTAAATATTTGACATTTTTTTGGATTTTTCTAAACATCTCATTTTCGGGGTCCTCGACGCCCGTCGCTTTGAATTTCGTGAAAATTCGACTGTCTCGAAATTCAACGAAATTCGACTAGGTAACTAGATTTCGCGAGACAAATTCAACGGTGAAGTCCGTTTCATCATCTGAGATCTATAAAAATTTCATATTTTTCTTTGGCAAATTACCGTTTTGCCCATTTTCAGAAAAATTGCATTTTCATCCCTTAATATAATTTTGTTTTAATCTATTTCAACTTCTTTAGACTCAATACATTATTAAGAATATTTTTTATATTCGGGGCTTGTTTTTCGAAATTTACTATTCATTTTACTGTTTCAATCTAATACATAATTGATCGAAAACGAAATTTACTATTCTGGCACATCTTCAAGGACTTATAATTCACCTCCTTATAAAAATTTAGTCATAAAATTTAAATATAGCATGCACATTCCTTGGTGCGGATCTTGAATCTCACATCGATCTTCACGTTCCCATGTTGCTTCCTCTCTGTCGTGATTCATCCACAGCACCTTCACTAAAGATCACTTTGTTCAGAGCTGATCTTCGATCAACAATCACGAACGGTCTTTCTTCATAAGTCAAGTCTTCTTTCAATTCAACCGGTTGATCTCTTAATGTAAGACCCGAGAAAATTTCAATTTTCTGAAGAAAAAAAATGGCAAAATCGTAATTTCGGTAAAAATCTGAAATTTTTATAGATCTCGGATGACAAAACGGACTTCACCGTTGGAATCGTCTCGCAAAATCTAGCTACCCGAGTCGAATTTAGGTCGGTCTAGACGGTCGAAATTTGCGGCGTTTTCGGTATGCATGTATCGGGTCTTAAGCGACATGGGATGTGACAAAAGTCACCTATAACATGTACTCATGTGACACCTGTTGCATGAGTAGAGAGAGGATAGAAATGGATGGCCGAGATAGTGCCAAGTGTAAAAAATCCAAGACTTGAGGACATGGATGGTATTAAATGAAAGTTTAATGAGATAATAAGACAAAATTTGGAATAGTGGTCTTCTTGTTCAAAAAGAGGCCAAAACGTGCAGGGGAAGAACAAGAGATGCAGTGAGCTTAGGTTTTGGGGTTTTTAATGAGAAAGTGTACAACTTCTCTTTAGGATTCTGGCCGATCGGACCTTTGAATTTCTTCGAGCCAAGAAACAAAGTGGTTCTACACAGCCGGGAGAAGCCGCGTAGTCTGGGTTTCGGGGTTCGAGTGAACTCAGAGTGAGGTGGGGTTTTGTCTAACGGTTACCCCTTGTTTAAGTGTTTGTAAATGCTTGGGTTGATTTGGCGAGTGAGCGGCCGTTGATCGATCCCAAAACTTGGGACCAAATTGTGGAAATTTTTGGAGCCATTTTGGAATGATCCACGATTTGTTTGGAGCAGCTTAATGGTGTAATTTATGCAATAAATTGTGTTTTGGTGTGTATGAGGCGGAAATAATGATCATGGAATTAGGGTTAACAAAGTGGAGCAAGTGTGTGGTGAGTGAATTTGCCCACGGGCGGCCGCTGCTGTTTTTGGGGCTGTTAAAAGCAGTCCCGGTTGTGGATTGGATCAAAACGTCCATGTGTTGTATGCATGAAATTGTTTGAAGTGAATGGCTTGAGTTGTGTGGAAATTAATAGGTTAATGCATGAACTTAATGTGTTAACATGATGCCGCAAATTACAAAAATATAATTGTGTGTAGGCCATTGGAAATGATTGCCCGATTAACTTCCAGTGACAAATTTGGATGTTGGTTGATCAAAATTGGAATAACATATTAGTATGATGCAAATTTGAGAATATATGCATAATTGATGAATTGATATAAATTGTGTTGAAATGGCATAATGCATTCATATGAACCGGGGTGACCTAGAAATTAGGTGTGAGTGCATGACATGAAAGAAAAGAAAAACGAACATGGTTTTGAAAGGAATTTGAATGGATGATTTTCCGGAGAATTGTGTTGGGAGATATTCCAACAATTACACGTCGGAGGAGCCCATGAATTGTTTAGGAAGGTTCTCCAACACATTCGCCTCGGAGGGTAGTCCAATACTTTTACAGAAATTCGGTAGTGTGTTTTCGAGAACGACAAGTTTTGTTTTGAAAGCGGTGTTTCTCATATGGCTTAGGCAAGTGTGAGAGTCGGTGAGGACTCCCGGATATGGGATTGGGCATGTAGACATTCAAGTAGGATCACGTATTTACTTGTGTTTACATTGAATCATTTCATATGCTTAGGTGGGGGAGTAACCCATTTAGGGTAATTCCCTCTTTGACGATTGCTCGCCTGTCGAGGAATATCATTTCAGTGCGGGAGCGTTCGAAGGCGATTCATTTTAGAGGCGGATTTTGAAGAAAGTAGGAGTTATGGCTTTGATGTTTTGGTATAACACATGTATTAGAATTGTAAATTTTAATATGTGTTTGTATTAAGAGTAATGTAATAACTCTTGAACTATTGGAATATAGTTGGGATATTTATTTTGATGAGTATTGATGCAGCAAGTGGCCATTTTTACTCATTTTTATTCATATGTGGACCATGTGTGGTCATTGTAAACTTGTTGGGACAGGTTTGTACTTTTGGTAAAGCTTCTCGTACAAAGGAGACTCTGCCTGATTTTCGTGAATGGTGTCAGGTTACCCGACATCCACGAGTATTCCGTAGGTTGACGGGTTGTCAACGGACCCCAGGGTTTTGGGGCGTCACAGCTTGGTATCAGAGCTTAGGTAAACGATTACCTAAGGAGCTCGGGTTTGGGTATCCATAAGTTTAGTCCTTATACCAGCTTCACAACTTGGTATCAGAGCTTAGGTATACGAGTACCTAGGGCTTGGGGGACTTGGGCTTAGGCCACGGTCTTAGAGTGTAGAACTTAGGTATATGAATACCTAGGGCTTGAGGGACTTGGGTTTGGGCCATGGTCGTAAGATGTAAGAACATCACAGCTTGGTAAAGCTCAATGTTAAGGTATAGGTATGTGATTACCTGAACCAATCCGCGAGGCAGTTAGAACACTACATGCAACGTGTTTTAAAGTTGTGTGATTGTTGTGATTGATGTGTGAATGGTGTGCATAACATGAATTGTTATGTGTAGTGTGATTGAAATTGTATGCTTGGTGAATAGCATAGGAATGATGTTGAACACTAGGGTCGAGAAAATGTAACCTTAGGTGTTCGAGAAATTTTTGACAAAATGGTCCAAAATTAAATGAAAAAAAATAAAATGGATAAAATAAGTTTTAATAAATTTATTTAGTTTACTGAAAATATATATATATATATATATATATATATATTAGGTGGTTTTCGATAAATGAAATGAAAACAAAATGATGATGATGAGAAGAAATTTTTTTAAGTTTTTACAGTGTGTAAAACTGGAAGAAAAAAATGGATAAAATAAATTTAATAAATTTATTGTTTAGTTTTTCTTCAGAGAGAAAATGAAAAAAAAAAATATGTATATATTTTTGGTAGTTTCGATGCATTGGAATGAGGAGAAAACAAAATATGTGAAAAAGCGGGCGGCGGAAATGGGCTATTGCCCATTTGAGTCATGATACAATGGATTGTATCGTGACACTGGGCTAGGGAGGTGGCACGGGGGCCCGCGACCGCGACAAGACTACGACCCGCGATCACGGCTGAGCCTACACCACGATCACGGCGATATGGCTGCGACCTGGCCGACCGGCGCGCGAGGGCGGCGTGCGGCCAGCGGGGCTGGCTGTGAGGGACGTGTCGTGATCTGAATGGGCGTGTGTGTGAGGGCGCGCTGACTTGGCCCCGGCGGGTTGTGTTGCGATACAAGGCGTGACCACGGCGAGGAGAGCTGCGATGCGGCCTGACCGCAGCGGTGTGCGGCGGCCGCAACAGCGATACGACGAGGGAGCTGCGCGACCGCGGCCGCTGACACGCCTGCGACATGAACCGATCTTCGGGCGAAACGCGGTGCCACTACACGCCACCACACGGCGTAGTGCATTTCCTATGAATACAACGACATTGTGTATGAAATATTTTCTGTATATGAATAGTGTATCAGGGTTGTGTTTATGCCTTAGAGATACTGCATTGAAATTTTAACTTGCCATTTGACATGTGTAGATGGCTAGTCGAGGGCGAGGACGTAAATTAGATCCACGAGGTATTGGTCAGGCACCATCAGCTTTTGACTAGCAGGCCTTTGTTGAGGCCATAGGGATTACGATGTTGCTATCGCGCAGGACATGTGCAATAGTGAGCGAGGCGGGTCGAAGCACGACCTCCGGCGTTTAGAAGTACGTAGATCCTCGATGGTTAGAGGAGGAGTGGACTCTAGGGTCGGGACGTATGACCACAGAGGGGAAGTAGATGTTATACGAGGCATCCGGGATATGGGTGTTGGTACTAAGAGGAAGGGAGATCAACCTTCTTCTAGTTCGGGAAATGTCGCGAAGGCCACGGTTTGCAAGGGTTGAGCCCGGTTATCGGGCCGGGGATGAGCTGGCGGGTTGCGGGCCCGGGGCGGGACGGATGTTATGTTTCCATGCAGGCGACGGGCGTATAGGAGGGATTGCCCTCGAGCGGGGATCCGGGTTTTGGGGACAATGCGGAGTCAGTCGGTTGAGGATAAGCGGCTGGAGTTTGTTTCTCCATACCCTAGTATGGGTCGGAGGGACAATATCGGTCCAGGTGCATATGACACCTAGTACTTGTGAATAGGCCACGCCAAATTCGAGCCGGGCGCGGTCGAGGTCGAGGACGGGATTTGCAGGCAGAGTTCGGGTCGGGCTAAGGCGGATGACGATGTACCATTGTCTGACTGAGCATATGAGCGAGATTATCTTAGAATGAGTCTCGAGTCACTGCTTGGTGACATCTGAGGCAACGCCGGATCGCGAGTCGTTTTACCCTTGTATTACAAAGTAGCATTTGAATTAGATGCATCATGTTTATTCATTAATGCATCTTGTGTGATAGGTTTGGGCATAAAGGTTGAGGCCTTTAGAAAAGCCATAATATGAGAGAATTCTTTCCTAGGATGTAGGGTGAGAGTTGGTCAGATGTGTCGAGATCGTGAGTCAGGGATCTCAGTGATTCTGCTCATGGTGGACCTAAGGGTGGTAGACATATTGGGTGTTGATGTCATTCTTGACATGGATGAGTTGACACCCATCGGGTTGTCGATGAGTAGGACATAATGGGTTGTCATGCAGGCACGGTCTTGGAGTTGGGTGAGGTTACATTTGCACGTGGTTGGATGCGTATGTGCGTGGAATTCCAGGACGAAATTCTTTTTAAGGATGGGAGAATGTAAGACCTGAGAAAATTCCAATTTTCTTAAAAAGGGCAAAATCGTAATTTCGGTAAAAATCTGAAATTTTTATAGATCTCAGATGATGAAATGGACTTCACCGTTGGAATCATCTCACGAAATCTAGCTACCAAGTTGAATTTCGTCAGATGCAGACGGTGAAATTTGCACGTTTTTAGAGAGGCACCGGTGTCGGGTGCGAAAAGCAACACAGTGGGATGTGACAAAAGTCGCTGTAACGTATCTTCGTGTGACACCTGTTGCATGAGTAGAGAGAGGATAAAAATGGATGGCCGAGATAGTGCCAAGTGTCAAAAATCCAAGACTTGAGGACATGGATGGTATTAAATGAAAGTTTAATGAGATAATAAGACAAAATTTGGAATAGTGGTCTTCTTGTTCAAAAAGAGGCCAAAACGTGCAGGGGAAGAACAAGAGATGCAGTGAACTTAGGTTTTGGGGTTTTTAGTGAGAGAGTGTGTAACTTCTCTACAGGATTACAGCGTGATCGGACCAGTCAGTTTCTTTGGGCGAAAACAAAGTGGTTCCTACTTAGCGTAGAGGGTTTCGCGTAGTCACCCAGGTTTCGGGGAGTTTCGACAAACTCAGGTGAGTGGGGGTTTTTCCTACTTAGATTTACCTTATTTAAGTGTTTTGTCAAATGCTTTGGTTGATTTAAAGTATGAGTGAGTGGCCGTTTGATCGATCTAAAACTTGGGGCCGGTGTAGAAAATTTTGGAAGCCAGATTTTGAATGACCCACAATTTATTTGGGCAGCTTGTGGTGTAATTTATGCAATAAATTGTGTTTTGGTGTGTATGAGGCCAGAAATAGTCATGGAATTAGGGTTAACAAAGTGGAACCGATGTGTGGTGAGTGGGTTGCCCACGGACATTGCTAACTCTGTTTTGGGGCTTGTTAAAACGGTCCGGTTGTATAATTGGATCAAAAACGTCCATGTGTTGTATGCATGAAATTGTTTGAAGTGAATGGTTTGAGTTGTGTGGAAATTAATAGGTTAATGCATGAACTTAATGTGTTAACATGATGCCACAATTACATAAAATATAATTGTGTGTATAGGCCATTGGAAATGGAATTGTGATTAACTCAAGTGAGCAAATTTGGATGTTGGTTGATCAAAATTGAATAACATGTGGTATGAGTGCAAATTTGAGAATATATGCATAATTGATAGATTGATATAAATTGTGTTGAAATGGCATAATGCATTCATATGAACCGGGGTGACCTAGAAATTAGGTGTGAGTGCATGACATGAAAGAAAAGAAAAACGAACATGGTTTTGAAAGGAATTTGAATGGATGATTTTCCAAAGAATTGTTGTCACATCCCACTTTTATAGGCTGTGACCGGCGCTAGGGAATGGGTAGGCTTAAGGCCACCAAAACCCGTAGCAAGCCTAAGTCCCATAATTTCTACCGAAAATCGGCAAGACCTGTCGTTTCTATAACAAATGACAAATCCACATTGTCGCGATATCAATCTAAAATCTACTAATAATTAACTCAAAATCTCATATCATGATATTATCTCGAATAATATAACAAATAGACCTCCGTGGTCATCCTAACAAAACGACCTCAACGGTCTCATCAAAAATATCCAATAAGGTTTCATCGAAAGCAAATTTATCGACTCAACTATTCCAAAATTTATCGATTTAACGAATAATTAGCAAATAGCATAAGTTAATTCACCATGGAGCCATACGGAAACTTAGACTCTCATTCACCAAATAAACAAAATAATAATCCATTACATGTTTCAAATGATCCAAGTGGTGAAAATGCACGGATTCTCCTTTCTGTTACGAAAGGAGGAAATCAACGAGGGTGAGATAACTCTGTAAGTAAAGATATATCACCATACTTGTGAGGCTAGGTACCGAGGCCGGCTAAGGATGGTTAATAACTCAAACAATAAATCAGTACATAGGTTGTCTGACAAATAAGCGGCAATATGAACAACAATATCCAAATGAGATTTAGAGGTTTGAGATTCTAAAAAATATAGTTTACCATTCGAGAATCCGTACATTCCTTTTAACTTTATCTTTGGAATCAGAGTACATTCCTTTTTAACTTTTATCTTGGAATCAGTACATTCCAACCAAAAGATCCATTAGAGCGGGCGGGTTCTGCGCCTGGGGGTTCCCCACCTCTCTAGGAAGGCATGGCTTTACCGCACCGGAGGGTACCATCTGTGCACATAACTGATGACCTCCCAGTCGAGTTAGGCTTTACGTGATTCATACCATCAAATGACATTAACGATTACAAGTTATAGGCGGCCGCGTACTCGGCATGCAACAAGAGATAACACCAAATACAATAGAGTTAGGCGTAGGTGCTCGGCTATGAATATTCATCGAGGACAAGTGACTTGTGGCATATGACAAATTCAATTCAATGAGTGCTCGAGAATAAGGGTCTTAATCATAGTCAATTACTACGATCAAGTCAAACAGTAAACACCGCTATACATTTCGAAGGTGCAAGTACGATGATATAAATTTACTCACCTCCCTATTAGTCGGGCTCAACTAGGCTATTCACCATGAGCGTGTAGGCCTTCGAACCTTCGTTTTCTATACCAATATTCATGCAAGAAAAGAAATATAAAGATAACGTCAAAATCATAATGAGCCATACCTTGTTATCCCTTTACTCAATTAGGCGTTTACCCGTTTCTATTTGTCGCCTAGCAGGCTTTTTAAACTAATTTTTTTAAAATCCCCTTTTTCCTTACCTTCAACATTCTGCCTTTTAACATCTAAATACCCAAAATTATAATTTTAATATTCAATTTCACGCTAATTTCTTATATCTAATGTTAATCACTAAACTCGTTTTTTTTTTTTGGCGGTGCGCATCGGTTAGTATTTGCCTATATCTTTCTCTACCGGCGTGGGCTGAGAAACCAGTGGCAAAATTTCAATAACATCCATATATTTCCAATGATGTCAAATTAGCCTTAAAATTCGTCCATTAGGTTTTCCTATGATTCTGTCCAAGTCGACCTTCAAACAGAAATTCACATTCAATCGATCCAACCCTTAATTCCACTAATTACCACCTCAATTCATTCTAAATACATTTTCCCCAAATTTTAAACATACCAGACTTAATTCATACCTCTTAGGTCACATTCTATAGATTGAAAACGCAATTGCAACCTAGCATACACATTAGAACAATTAATTCATTCCAAACGGCCCTAATTGACCATCCAAACAACAACCAGTTATCAATTCAGCCCCCTTTCCTCCAATACGGACCATGCAAAACAAAAATTAAAAAACCATGGCGCTTTAATAATATACCTTCAGAAGTCTCCACCATGAAAAATCACAGGTTGATTCAAAGGGAATTGGCTGCAACAAAATTTTCTTCCTTCCCCCGCAGTTCGGACCCCGAAAGGAGAACCTAGGGTTCTTCAATTTTTTTTTCTTTTGTTTTCTGCTCGATTTTCTGAGGCCTAATATTTTTAAAAATTAATTCAATATTTCACTTAAGTCTCTGCAGTTTTTCTTGAATTTTTTTAAGGCCCTGGGAATTTTTAAAAATGTCTCTTTGGCCCTTGGTCAACAAAATCTGCTGACTTTTCCCTACCCGGTTCACTGTTCACGTATTTTTATTATTTTTTTCTCATGTATTTCATTCATTTTATTTTTATAACATATATTTGGACCTTAATTTGCTTCAGAAAAATTCCATAATTTATTTCATTCATTAGGTATTTTTAAAAATTCTTTCTCGATCAGCTTGCTCCGGGGAATTTGACCTTACTAGGTATATTTTCCTAAATTCCATTTTAATTGAAATAATTCCTAAAAAATTATTATAAATTCATGATGGACCTTAAAACACCTAAAACTTAAATTCCATGAAAAAAAATCATTTCAAAAAAATGTTTGGGGTGTTACATTCTCCCCCCCCTTATAAAAATTCGTCCTCGAATTTATTAAAGTTGCCACCTTATCACTCGGGCGTTGAGGATGTTGTCCTTCATGTCCCATTTGTCACTCTCAGGTACACTCCTCTATTTTGGTTATGAGAGGTGACCTGAACACTGGGAAATGTTTGGGGTGTTACAATTGTGTTGGGAGATGGTCCAACAATTACATGTCGGAGGAGTCCATGAATTGTTTAGGAAGGTTCTCCAACACATTCGCCTCGGAGGATAGTCCAATACTTTTACCGAAATTCGGTAGTGTGTTTTCGAGAACAACAAGTTTTGTTTGAAAAGCGGTGTTTTCTCATACATGGCTTAGGCAAGTGTGAAGTCGGTGAGGACTCCGGACATGTGGGATTGGGCGTGTAGGCGATTCAGTAGGATCGGCGTGTTCTTGTGTGTTTACATTGAATCATTTCATATGCACTTAGGTGGGGAGTAACCCATTTAGGGTAATTCCACTACTGGGCAATTGCTCACCCTGTCGAGGGAATATCATTTCAGGTACAAGGAGCGTTCGAGGAAAACGGTGTTTTGGCGGATTTGAAGAAAGTCAGGTTGTGGCTTTGATGTTTTTGGTATAACATGTATTAGAATTGTAGATTTTAATATGTGTTTGTATTAAGAGTAATGTAATAACTCTTGAACTATTGGAATATAGTTGGGATATTTATTTTGATGAGTATTGATGCAGGGGCCCAAGTGGCCATTTTTACTCATTTTATTCCTTGTGTGTAAGCGTTGGGACGGAGTTTGTACTTTGGAGTGAGCTTCATCTGAAAGAGACTACGCGGGATTTTCGTGAATGGTGTCGGGTTACCCGACATCCATGAGTATTCCGCGAGTTGACAGGTTGTCAACGGACCCCCGGGTTTTGGGGCGTCACACTTAACACATGTGAAGGATCTTCTATATAATTTCAAAGCATAGAAACATGAAAGACATCATGTATTTTGGCCCAGGTAGTGTAGCCTCAGTGATCTTCACCTCCCCGGTCTCACAATCTCATAAGGTCCCATATAGCGGGGACTTAACTTCCCTTTCTTTCCAAATCGCAACACCCCTTTCTAGGGTATTAGAAATACCTGATCCCCCACCTGAAATTCCAGATCTCTCCTTCGGTTATCAACATAACTATTCTGTCGATCTTGTGCTATCTTTAATCTATCCCTAATAACCTTAACATTATACATGCGTCCACAGACAATTTACGGACCTAACATTTTCTGCGAGCCACCACCTCATCTGACATAATGGAGTCCTACACCTTCCCATATAAGACATAGTAAGGTGCCATTTCAATGCTTGATTGATAACTATTGTTGTAGGCAAACTCTATTAATGGTAGATATCTTTCCCTGACTTCCTTTAAGCTCTAACACAAAAGCCACAGGCATATCTTCCAATGTACGTATGGTTCTTTTCGGATTGGCCATCGATTTAAAGGATGGAAAGTCGTCTTTGAAGAGTAACCTAGTACCCCAGCTCATAAGGTGGGCGAGAATCGGGAGAATGGCAAGTGGATCTCATGCATTACTATCGATGTCGACGTGCAGGTAAGTTGTACAATCTCTTTCACCGCCTAACTCGTGGCCAACTTCTCCGTGAGTCACTATTTTCATAGAGTAGGAAATGGGTAGATTTCGTCGATCTATCAACAATCACTTATATCGGCGTCATACTTAGCTCACCATGACAACTGCCCGATCCTACCCTGCAAATCCATCGTGATTTTCTCCATTCAGCGAGGGATCGGAAGAAGCACAAGAGCCTGTGGGTCTTTGATATGACCTTAACTTGTTGACAAATGAGACATCTGGAGACAAACTCTACAACATCTTTCTTCATACCCCTCCACGATAGTGTTCCCCTCCCGGGGGTATGATACATTTTAGTGTAGGATCATCGCGTATACGAGAAGAGTGAGCCTCTTCCATAATTTCTTTCTTTAATTCTCCCACATCCTGTACACATAACTTGTGACCCATCATCAATGTACCATCTATTCATACTGAAAATCCCTTCAGCTGCCTAGACTCGGCTTCCTTTTTCAACTTAATCACAGTCGAATCTTGAGTTCGTAGCTCCCTTATCCTATCTATCAGTACCGGACGAACATGAAATGTAGCTAGTAAAGCTCCAGTATCGCTCAACTCTAGTCTCACACCTAAAGACCTCAATTCCATAAGTCTAGGGATGTATACAACCTTTAAGTGAAATATGGAACCCGTAGATTTCCTACTGAGAGCATCAACTACCACATCAGCCTTTCCCAGATGGTACTCAGTAGTGCACTCATAATCCTTAATGAGCTCAACCCATCTCCTCTGTCTCATATTTAACTCCTTATGTGTGAATAAATATTACAAGCTCTTGTGATCTGTAAAAATTCTACATGGAACCCCATATAAGTAATGCCTTCATATCCATAGAGCAAAGACCCTGACGACCCATTTCACAGGTAAATTATTGTGGATGTTCTGCTCATGCTTCTTCAATTGTCTGAAGCATATGCTATCACGTTTTCATGTTGCATTAACACACACTCTAAAGCCACCTTGCAGGAAGCATCCTGATACACTTTGTATATCCATCTGCCATGCGGAAGTGTAAGGCTGAGTTGAGGTCAATTTTTGTTTTAGTTCATCAAAGCTTTGCTGACATGCCTCTAACCATACAAACTTTTCCTCTTTCCTTGTCAATTTAGTCAAAGGAGTCGCTAACTTCGAAAACCCCTCAACAAATTTCCTATAGTACCCTGCCAAACCCAGAAAACTTCGTATCTCTATCACATTCGTAGGTGGTTTCCAGTTCATAATTGCCTCAATCTTTTAAGGATCAATAGAAACCCCTTTCGCTGAAATCACATGTCTTAGAAAAATGACATTTTATTAACAGAAGCCCGGCATTTCTTAGTTGGCATCTGGCCGATTTTCCTGGAGATGTAAACAACTCTTAGATACTCCTCATGATCTTTTCTTTGCTGAATAGATCAAAATGTCATCAATGAATACTATAACAAGTGATCTAAATAAGGTTGAAAGATCCTATTCATAAGATCCATAAAGCGGTAGGGCATTGGATTGGTCAAATGGCATGACTAAGAGCTCGTAATGCCCATGCGGAGTGTTATAAGGCGTCTTGGGTACATCCTCTGACCAGACCTTTAATTGATGGTAACCTAACCTCATATCAACTTTCGAAAATACCCTCTCTCTATGGTGTCAAAGATTCATTAATCCATGGAAGCGGGTGATTTGATGTCACTTTATTCGACTCTTTGTAATCAATACCACAAATCTCAAACTTCCATCCTTTTTCTTCACAGCGAAGAGCCGAGGGCTCACACGAGGCGTACTTGACCTTCAGCACAAACCCACTTTCCACTCACCAAGCTCCTCATGCATGCTTTCAATTCTTTCAGCTCAAGGGAGCCATCTGTAAAGGTGCCTTGAGATAGTTACGTCTGGGAGCGATTTAATCACGAAAATCGATCTCTCTATCAAGATATGTCACGGAAGATCCTCTGAACTCCATCAGAAAATTCTCACGACTATCGCTGGAGCTCATCTTCCACGTCAGGCTTCCTGTATCCCTCACCCTCCGATGGCATCGGCTTCAGGTACCCGCCCGATCATGACTTTTGAACATCTTACCAGCGCTTCGCCAGCTATCATAATACGCGATGAACAGTATCTTCAGAAGTAACCCACGTAGAGCACCATAACACCCTCCATTTCCACTGATGCGAACTTGGCACTCTTTCTCAGCTCAATCCCTTTGCATGCAGCATGATAATACACGAATCAGCTTGATCCATGCCTCAAGATAACATCGAAATCATGGATGTCTAAATAATATCAGTACGCGGAAACTCACGGCCTCCGATAATCCTTGCGATATCCGTATAAACACTCTCTTGCTGAAATCGTGAATCCCACGTAGGAAGAATACCACTATCTTTGCAGTCTATAGGTTGGGACTCCACATGAACATTTGAAATAAGCCCCATAGAAATAAAGAATGTCTAGCTCTGGAATTACATAAGAATATGAGCATCACGGTCGGCGAAATATACGTCATAACATCGGGGCGATGTCGACATCATCTTTGGGTAAGCAGCAAATACGGCTTTGGATCGTGGGGTCGGCACGGAGGTCCTCGGGTGGGCGGCCTCTACCTGGCGGTACAATGGAGTCTATTGGAAGGAGTAGAACCTCTGCAGGTGCCCTCTCGATCCGACCTCACCCATTTGAAAATAGCCCTACTATCTTGGGTAATCAGCATGGTGACCCACTTAGAAGGCTAACTGTGGACATTCCTTTGCAAAATGTCCTGACTGTCCACATTTGTAACAAACATCGGTACCCCCATTTGCATTCCCCTCTGTGAAACCTTCCACACTTACTACATTATTGTCTTGGGGTCGAAGAAGTTCCAGTCGGTGGTTTTGCGAATAAGTACGGGCTGGCGCCTCGACTGTCTTACAGCTGCCCATGGTGGTTTCCTCCTTCTTTGACTTTTCTTTGGATCCACCACGGGTCAAGTAGATCCATCTCTTTGGCCCTTGCGAACCACGTAATGCAATCCGAGGGAGCTAATCGAGTCCCTCTACATCGATGGCGGCCTTAACCACTATCCATGCGATTATGAATCTGCGCGCCAAAATGCTCTTGACCTCTTTTTTCAGGCCCACGACAAACCTCTTACTTTTTTGTACCTTGTGGTCACAAAATAGAGGAACTTGTCGTACTAGTTCCGAGAACTTCTTTTCGTAATCTGTCCTGACATGGTCCCTTGCTCAAGTTTGAAAAATTCTTCAATTTTCTGATCTTTATAGACCGTAGGGTAGAATTTCTCTAGAAACTCCTCTTTAAAGCGGGTCGGGATTTTCCCCCCTCTTGACATCGTCTGTTATGCCTTCCACCGGAGTCAAGTGCATTGTCTCTCGATAGGAAGCGAGAATATGTCACCATACGCTCATCGGAGCATCCATAACGAACACCCTCTCGTACCCTCTAGCGCGACCATGCCTTTTCGGGATCCTATTTCGTCATAATTTCTTGCCCCAAATTTCCTTACCCTCTCAATGGACCTTTGTCGGCTCACGAGTGGCCGGATCGTGGCAAAATCTGGAGCATGATCTGGCGGTATATTAACTCCCACTGGCTCTGGAGGATGTGATGGTCTTACCTGTGAAGGCTCTGAAGGAACATGAGGTGGAATAGGAACATTAACATTAACAGACTCATCTATTTGTTCCTCAATTGGAGCAAACAACTCTATAGGAACTCACCTCTTGGCTGGACGGCCTCGACGACGCATTTTCTGTAACATTTAAACATATCTATTGTGTAATGCCCCATCCCAAGAGGGTGTACAGTACGTGTAACCATAGGGTCGCATATGTACACCAAGTGTGAAACCCCGAGAAAATCTAATTTTCTGAAAAATAGTAGAATGGTAATTTCGGTCAAAATCTGAAATTTTTCTAGATCTTGGATGATGAAACGGATTTCACCGTTAGAATCATCTCGCGAAATCTATTTGCGTCAATTTCATGTCCATTCACTATTATTTCCTTCTTCACGGGTTCAGGCAGGTTGAAGTTTACCACCACCACCATTCTTCACTTTTTAGAATAACAGGGTGTTGGGTGCGTTAAAACGGCTTGTAAGAGACGTAATGATGTGACAAAGTCACATACTACATACCCATGTGACACATGTTGCATGATTTAATTGAGATGATGGAGATGAATGACTTGGATTAAGCCGTATGTCAAAAAATCAAATAGTTAAATGAGAGGACACAAGTGGAATTAATGAAAAGATTAAATGAGAATAAGACAAGGGAATAGTTTTCTTCTCCAAATAGAGAGCCAAAAACATGCAGTAGCATGGGTTTTCAGTTTTAGAGAGAGAGAGAGAGCTACTTCTCTCTAGATTTCCCGCCGTTCGGACCGTCGGTTCGCTTTGGGCCAAGAAGTAAAGCTGTTTTACGCAGCGAAGGCTACGCGTGGACACCAATTTGGTGGAGTTCCGACAACTCTAAGAGGTAGAGGTCTTCTCCTACTTGTGTTATTCTTTGGATAAGAGCCATGTGAATGGTTGTGATATTCGAGACTCTAATTAGCTGTGCTTTCTGGGCCTCAAAATACTTAACTGAAAGTGAAAGATCCCTAGTGTGGCCGTGGAATAAAGGCCGACCGTAGCTCTACTATTCACGGAATTTGTCAGGTGATTTTTGTGGTGTTTTGCATTCAAAATGAATTACTTGATTGGTTAATTATCCATGTTTAATTTTTGTGGTGTTATATTAAATTGAATAATATGATTTATGGAGTTAATTATGTTAGTAAGTATACGTTTTATATATTAGCATGAAAGGTTGAATTGGCTTGAATTTGTGGTGAAATAAATGCTAATGCATGGAATTTAATGTGTTAACATGAGGTTGAATTATATAAATATAATTTGTGGAAGAGCCTGAATTAAAATGATTGTTGATTAGCTCAAGAGAGCTAATTTTGATGTTATCAGCACTAAATACTTATGTGGTATGTATAAAATTTTGTTAATATATGCATAATTGGTATATTGGCATGTGTGGTTTGAATAAGATAATTATCTATACGCACCGATAAGAACCTGTAAAATTAGGCGAGCGCATACAAGATGAAGAAAATGAAAACGATGTTTTTCTCGCATTTGGCTTAGGCATGTGTGAGGGAGTCGGTGAGGACTCGAGACACGGATTGGGCATGTAGACATTCAAGTAGGATCATGTATTCGCTTGACGCGTTTGAAGAATCACGCATGTGCACTTAAAGGAGTAACCCATGCGATAATTCAATCATCGGGCATCGCTTCACCGCTGAGGATCATTATTTCAAAGTACACAAGGATTGTTGGGAAGACGACGTCATTGAATCGTATTTCAGAAGAAAGCCAGATTGTGGCTTTGATGTTTTTATATAACATGTATTAAAACTTTAAATTTTGATATATGTTTTGCTATATATTGTAATAACTTCAACTATCGTATATAGTCGATGTAATTCAGGCATTGATGCATGACCCAAGTGGCCATTTTTACTCGCATACGGACCCGATGTGGTCATTGAAGTTGATTGTTGGGACAGGTTTTGTACTCAGAGAGAGCCTCCTCGCATACAAAAGCGAGTATCGCACGATTTTCTGAGCCGGTGCCTGCCACTCTGACACCACACGAGTATTCTGGCAGTTGACGGTTGTCAACTAATTTCGAGAAATGAGGCGTCACACCAAGGGCTTCCTTAATTAATTGAGTCAGTAGTATTTTTTTGAAAAAAAGTTGTTTTATGATGAAATTGTAAAGTTTTCAAAGCATTGTGGCACTTTTGCAATTAAAGAAAGTGGAGGGGTAAAAAATACAAATCATGGAAACTTTAATTAGTTAAAGGATAATAATAATAAATTATGATAATGGTTCAAGGAAGCCTAGAAAATTCTATAGATCTCGGATGACAAAACGGACTGCATCGTTAAATTCGTCTCCCGAAATCTAGTGACCTAGAAAAGTTTCATCGAATTCTGAGACAGTCGGAATATTTTACGAATTTCTGGGTGATAAGTCGTCAGTGACTTTAAGGACGAGATTTTTACGAAAATCTCGGAAGTTAGAAAATGGCTTGAGTTAAAGTTCATTTAAAATAATTGAACTGAAAAGAAATAAATTATTTCGGGGCAGAAACGGACCGAATGAGACAATATAAGTCATATATCTAAATAATAATAATAATAATAATAATAATAATAATAATAAAAGGAGAAAAATCAACCAAAAGTCAAAAAATGACTGACGGAGAGTACGAGAATTTGAGAGAGAGATATTTGTTTTTTCTCTTTGTTTCTTCAAATTTATAGAAATCGGATCAGATTTTTGAAGGTAAGGAAAAGTTAGACTACGCGATGAGAGCGCGCGAGGTACACCAATATCTTACGCTTTCACAAACTTCAAGATGTAGGAAATTTTCCTGCTTGTGTTATTTCAAGCCTAAAGGCTATGTAATGGCTTGAAATTTTCTTAGAGGCCGTAAATTTCAGTCCCAAAATTTTTGGACTGAGTTTATGAATTTTTTAGGAATTTTTGAAACTCTTTTAGGATAGTCCGGACTGAATTTCGGGACTGTTTTCGGACAGTTCGGGTTGAAATTTCAGGATTGTATCCGAATAGTCCAGACATAATTTTCAGAAATGTTTTCGGGTGTTTTTAGATTCTATGGAAAGTTCCTTGAGTCTGAATCTAGCCATATGTCTGTGAATAGCATTTGGTGCCCATATATTTTCTGAATAAAATTAATTGTAGCACCAAGTGTGCAAATTCTCATAGCCGGGACGGGTGTGGCTCCAATACATCAAATGTAGGTAAAAGTGGAGGCAAGAGAAATTTTGAAGTCAGCGGCTCGATTATTGTAAACCGGGAAAGGTGAGTGTTCAAACCTATTTTTCAATACTAGTGTATTATTTATAAAATCGCTTTATTGACTGTATGTTATGGTTTTTTTAAATTATTAAACCATATTTCAAGTAAGTACGGTTTGATTGTAAACTATATTTGAAAAACAAGTACAATTGTTTTGATTGTAAACCATATTTGAAGCAAGTAAGCAATGTGGATTTGTAAGGTTAGCAAGCAATGGTTTTGATTTGTAAACCATATTTCAAAAAAGAAAGCAAAATAAGCAAGCAAAAAGTGTGTTTTATAAACAGCCTAAGAAATCCCTAATTTAAGCAAGATATCGCGTAAGTATTTCCTCAGACAACCACGGTGAAGTTAGGACATCATTCATGCATTTTAGATTGGGCTCGGTCGGAAAACTTAGTTCATGCATCATGGCATATTAAAGGGGACCGTGGCACGTACTGGAGTATATATAGGGTTAGCGCCGCTTAGCTATTATATGCAGACGTAGACTAAGGTCTTTCCACCATTTACCGAAATGTGATGTGGCCAAGGCCCTTCCCACTCCAGGGGTGATGTGGACCTGTGTCTCTCCCACCCCACGATTAGCCTGTGCTCCCGTGTTTGCTAGGGTACAACAAGCAAGAAAGGCCTCTAGTGGTTATCTTGATTTATGCTACTTTTCATATAGTTTAAAAATCAACCACTGTAAGGGCAAGCATATTATGAAAAGTTTTTAAAACTTTTAAAGCAAAGTAAGCAAGAAGTTATGAAAAGTTTTATAAACTTTTTATAGCAAGCAGCGAGTTTACGGAAAATGACTTGTAAAATATAGTTTTTTACGATTTGAATATTTTCAGAAAAAGCAAGCATTTTATAAGGCAAACACTCACTGAGCTCATTTAGCTCATTATTTTCCTGTTTTAAAAACTATTTTCCACGTACAGGCACGCCGAACGCTGGGACATTTGCACTTGTATAGTTGTGCATATGTATGTACATAATGTGATGAGCCTGAGCCTCTTTTAAAGAAGTGTTGTTGGTTTCCATGTTTTAAAGAATTAAATTGTATATACGGGTTTGGGATATAATATCTGTATGACTTTGTGTTCTTAGAAATTTTATAAAATCACAAGTTTAGAAAGAAAAAGAGGTACATACGGGTTTTTAGCAAGCAACACGAAGCCTTCACCCAGGGATTATCTAGTCATTGGAAGTAACGGCAGGGGTTTTTTTTTTTTTTTTTTTTTTTTTTTTTTTTTACATGTGGGGTGGTAGGCACACCTCACGCTAGTAGGGGGTGGGGTGTGACAGGTTGGTGTTATCCAGAGCATAGGTATCGAGTCTTTAAGGCTTTAGGGGATATGATACCAACACAAGTTGGTATCAGAGCATAGGTATACGATAACCTAAGGCTTGAGGGGATATGATACCAACACAAGTTGGTATCAGAGCAGGATCTTAGGAAACCTGTGTTGTTAAGCATCGTAGTGTTCTTATCCACTATTTTACATTATTGGCAACCACACATTTTTAAATTCAAAGTACATACATATTAAGTGTTTCAAAGTACTAAAAGCACTATGTCAGGCAGAGGACGTCGAGGTCATCTTAGGAGAGCCATTTCAGAGGCTTTCGAGCGTCTGCGGTACTGAGGAGTTAAGCTGCGGATGGTTCTTCTCTACAGCCTCCATGAATTAGCCTCGGCGGTCGGGCTACCCAATGCGGGCCACGAGGAGGCTTAAGTTCGAGTTGTTTGCACGGGCGGGTGGCGCGGTTGCTCGGATATTGGTTATAGCGACGCGTCGACAATCGCGGCCTCTCGGCCACCTCGGCCGCCGCGGAGAGGGGTTCTTGAAGGCTTTGGGAGAATTATAGAGAGAGCACAGAAGTTGGGCACCAAGCCATATGATGGCAGTGGCGATCTAGAGGCAGCCTGGTCAGGGTTGGACATAGTAAACAAGATTCTGGAGTATCTTGTTGCCGCAGGATGATCGGAGGGTCTTGTTTTCAAGTTTTTCGATGGAAAACGAGGCTGAGTTGGTGGGATCTTTGTGGATGGAGGCATCCTGATGGTATATCATGGGACCAGTTTCAGCAAGAGTTTACTGATAGATTCTTTCCTTAGAGTCATAAGGATTCAAAGATTGAGGAGTTCTTCATATTAGAGCAGAAGAACATGTCAGTATCAGAGTATGAGAAGAGGTTCTCAGAGCTAGTCAGATTGGTTCCATATATTCAAGGTGATGAGGTCCCAAGAGATTTTTGGCAGGATTACAGCACTGGATCAGAGTTCATTTGTTCGTGGTTCCTCATAACAGATTTGGGGATTTAGTTGAGGCCGCTCTTATGGTTGAGAAAAGTATTACGGCTATGTATCAGAGTAGGGAGGAAAGTAAGAGGAGTGCACCAGGCACCTTTCAACAGAGCTCTCGTCAGTCTAGCAAAAAGAGAAGCAAGGGTAGAGAGTTACGGAGGGGGCGGGGTGCGGGTCGGGAGGCGCCTCTGGTCGGGGATCCGGTGGGGCCCCGGTTGCCCAGCAATTGGCACCTAGAGTATTCCTCCCAACTATGATATGTGTCGGAGGTGACATTTTGGGGAGTGTAAGAGATATAGTACAAGGTGTTTCCACTGTGGCCAGGAAGGCCATTTCATTAGGGAGTGCCCTCAGCTGATTGGTGTAGAGACATCAGTAGCCAGCCTAGCTACCCCAGCACCAGAGATGAGCACTCAGAAGTCTTCGGGGAGAGGTTTTCCAAGCAGAGGGGCCAGCACAGCCGTATCTTCCACTATTGGTGGATCTGAGAGCTTTAGGGGTGATATTGGAAGTTGAGGATTCAGGAGCCTTATTAGCCACATTTTATGTTAGACCTCTCCTAGTGGACCAGATTCTAGCAGGGCAATCGCAGGATCCACAGATGATTAAGCTTAAGGAAGAGATAGAAAAAGGAAAGAAATTGGAGTTTCAGATTAGAGACGACGGCATGATAGTGAAGGACCCAGGAGAATATGTGTGCCGGGTATGGCGGAATTTGAAGAGAGACATTATGGAAAAAGCACATTCATCTGCGTATGCTATGCATCTAGGTAGTACCAAGATGTACAGGACTTTGAAAGAACATTACTGGTGGAATGGGATGAAAAAAGAAATTGCAAGTTTCGTTTCTAGGTGCCTAACGTCGGGTGGCGAGCATCAAGGCCGGGAAGATATGGTACTCCTATTCCAGTGTGGAAATGGGAGAAGATCACTATGAATTTTGTAGCAGGTCTTCCATGGACTCAGAGACAACATGATGCTATATGGGTGATAGTAGATCGATTGACGAAATCTGCTCATTTTCTGCCAGTTAATGTTGAAGATTCATTGGAAAAGTTGGCCAAATTGTATATGGATGAGATAGTGAGACTTCATGGGGTTCCAGTTTCGATAGTTTGATCGAGACCCCGGTTCACATCAGGTTTTGGCACAGTTTGCAAGCGTTAGATTACAAGCCTACATTTAGCCTGACATTTCATCCTCGGACGGATGGCCAGTCGAGAGGACTATTCGGACGTTAGAGAGGATATCTTGAAGCTTGTGTAATGGAATTCAAGGGGAGTTGGGATACTCACTTGGCACTAATGGGGTTTGCCTACAACAATAGCTATCAGGCCAGTATAGAAATGGCTCCATTTGAGGCACTGTATGGTAGGAAATGTAGGACTCCAGTGTGTTGGGATGAGGTTGGTGAGAGAAGACTAGTAGATTTGAGACTGAGTACGGATCACTTTAGAGAGAAAGTGAAAGTTGTTCGTGATAACTTGAAGATAGCAAGAGATAGACAGAAAAGTTATGCGGGCAACCGTCGTAGAGACTTGAAGTTTGAGATAGGTGACCGAGTCTTTTTGAAAATTTCACCTTGGAAAGGTGTTTTGAGATTTGGGAAGCGAGGAAAGCTTAGTCCGAGATATATAGGACCTTATGAGATTGTGAGCAAGGTGGGGCCAATAGCTTATAGATTGAAGTTACCCCCAGAGTTATCAAGGATTCATGATACATTCCATGTGTCGATGTTGAGGAAATACATCCCAGATCCTTCACATGTGTTGAGAGAGCAACCAGTGCAGCTAAAGGAAAATTTGACTTATGAGGAAACACCTGTGTAGATTGGGTCACTTAGGAACGGGTGTTGAGAATAGGTGATTCCTTGGTTAAAGTTCTATGGAAGAATCATGAGAGGGAGCGGTTACTTAGGACGGGAGACTGGAAATGCGTGGAGTCGGTACCCTCGATTATTTTTACGAGATGAGGGTATTTTCCTTCCCTTTCTTTTGGAGTTTAGTTTATTCATTTCGAGGACGAAATGTTCTAAAGGAGAAAGGATTTTGTAACGCCCCGTCCTGAGAGAGTGTATAGTACATGAAACTGTAGGGGCGTATACGAGTACGAAGTGTCACATTGATAAAATAATTTGATTTGCAAAATTAAAAGGATGAAGGACTTAATGGCAATTAAGGTCATAATCAAAGTAGAGATGGGCCATAATAGAAATAACAAAAGCTGATTTGCAATTTTGGAGAGATGGAGGACTTAATAATAATTAAGTCAAAAATGGGAGTATAAAAGGAGAGTTGAGACAAACAAAGTTCATTTGTCTCATTTTTGGCTAGGGCACCCGTAGGAGAGGAGAGAAAAGAGCAAGAAGGGAGAAAAGAAGAGGAAGAAGAAGGAGAAGAAGAAGAAGAAGATCAAAAAGGTATGTTTTCAACTTGGAATCAAGTGTATTTTGGGATTCCTAGGTTTTGGTTTGGAGAATAGTTGCTCCTTGTCTAGGGTTTTGGAAGAGATCACCCAAACCCTTGAATTTGTTGGGGTTATGAGGGTAAAACCCCAATTGGTGGAAAATAAACATGGAATCATCATATTTATATGGTTTTTAGAAGAATTGGTGGACATTTGGTTTAATTCATAAGATTTTCACCTAGGGTTTTGTGGTATGAGTTTCAAATCACCAACTCAAGTGTTATGGAGTTGTATTTGGATGAATTCCATGTTGATTTTTAAGGTATTAAGGAATGGAGAAGTTGCATAAAGAGAATTGGTATCAAAAGTGGCAAAGGAAACGTGCAGGCAAAGTCGAGATATGCGTGCGGGTGTAGGGTTGTCTTGGGGTACACGATAAACGGCTGTGCGGCGCGGGTCAGCATGCTAGGTACGCA
This sequence comes from Tetrastigma voinierianum, assembly GCA_016808115.1. NCBI lineage: Eukaryota > Viridiplantae > Streptophyta > Magnoliopsida > Vitales > Vitaceae > Tetrastigma > Tetrastigma voinierianum. The sequence goes on along the minus strand of JAEQBH010004236.1, from coordinate 80,736 downwards.
ACGAATGCAGCGTGTATCGGTGCAATTCGGAGGTGTGTGCAGTGTGCCCAAAATGCCAGTTATTGTATTTTTGCATAATTAAGCTTAAATTCATACACCGTTAGCATGGGAACCTTACTAAATGATTAAGAGAGGTTCAAATAAGATTGGAACTCGATGAAAAACGTAGTGTACCTCGCCGCCTCAACGAAGCGAAGTTGAGTGTGACTAAGTCTAAGAAGTACGTTAAGTTTGCGTTATACGTAGGCGATTAATATGTTCGTCGTATTCGTTTGAGTGTGTAAGCTAAAAGCAAAGGCTGGAAAATTGTGGAATCGTGCTCAAGTTTAGTAAGCAGAAAAGGTGAGTGTTCTAAACCTATTTTTCTCAAATACTAGTGTATTATTATTATAAACAGTTTTACACTGGTATTTAATGGTTTTGAGTTGTAAAACCATTTTTCAAGCAAGCAAGCAAATGGTTTTAAATTGAATTGTAAACCATTTTTCAAAGAGCAAGCAAGTAAATGGTTTTGAATTGTAAACCATTTTTCAATGAGCAAGCAAGCAAGCAAAGAGAATATTTGTGAAAACAGGCCTAACTAAAATCCCTAGTTCTAAGCAAGCAAACCGATCAGAGGTATTCCGTACGTGCACGGTGGAGTTAGGATATCATACATGCATTTAGTTTTTTTTTTTTTTTTTTTTTTACGTCGACTGACTTAGGTCATGCATCATGGCATTTAAAGAGGCAGAGTGACGCGTCTTTGGAGTATATAAGGTTAAGAGGTCTAACTAAATTATGGTGATGGAACACGGGTCAATTCCACGTATTTCTGGAAGGTGACATGGGGCAAGGCCGCTACACAGGTGATGCGGACATAGGTCACTTTGCAGTAATTCGATGCCGGGCTCCCATGTTCACTAGGGTACAGCAAGCAAGAAAGGCCTCCAGTGGTTGCTGATTTATAATCATGTTTATACAGTTTTGAAAAATCAACCACTGGTGCACAGTTGAGCACAGGCTCCCGTAGAGATTTTAATGCACGGTTGAGCCCAGGCTCCCGTAGAGATTTAAAAGCAAACGATTGAGCACACGGGCTCAGTTTATATTTCCGCGTCGGTTGGGTTCGGGAGCCGTGGTGATTTTAAAGCAAGCGGTCGAGCCAGGCTCCGTTTTTATTTCAAAGCAAGAGGCAGTTGAGCCCGGGCTCCGTGTTTATAAAGTTTTGAGAAACTTTAAAGCGAGAATTTGCGAAGGTTTTGAGAAACTTTTAAGCAAGGATTTGATTAAAATTTTAGAAACTTTAAAAGCAAGATAAAGCAAGCAATCTGAAGTTTTGAGAAGTTTTATAAACTTTCAAACAATCAAGCAATAAAAGTTTTATAAGCTTTTAAGAAAACAAGCTAATGACAAGTATTAAAAGTTTAGAAACTTTTTTAAGAAGCAACAAGTATAGAAAGTTTTAGAAACTTTAAAGTAAGCGAAAGGCTTTGGAAAATATTTTGTAAAGAAAGTTTTTCACATTTTGAGATGTTTTTAAGAAAAAACAAAGGATTTATAACGCATCACGCTCACGGAGCTCGTTTAGCTCGGCTATTTTTGTGTTAGCAAAATTATTTTCCAGTACGGGCACTCGGCCCGGGCGAGTTAGGATTCTCCTGCATTTGTACAAGTGTTGTAATCAATAATCTTTTGTAAGGAAATACTTTGAAATTGTATATTGGAACATATGTATGTACATAGTGTAGTTTTGTGAGAATGTGTTGGATTGCTGGTTGCCATATTTGGATGAAGTGTAAATTGCGTATACAGATTTGGAATTGTCCTTTGCGCTTGGTGTCATCTTTGCCAGGAGTTTTAAGTGCCAATATTTTTCAAAATCACAAGTTAGAAAAAGTAAAGAAAAGGGGGTACATACGAGGTTTTAAACAGCGATGAAGCCGTTTCACGAGTTTCTAGTTGTTAGAATTAATTTGGGGGTTTACGTGGAGTGGGCGCTTTTTGCCGTTAGAAGGGGTGGGGTGTGTCGGCGATGGCTTACTGAGGTTGAAGTTACCCCAGGAGTTATCCGAGTTCATGACACAACTGTGTGTGGAGTGTTAAGGAAGTATCCCAGTCCTTCACATGTCTTGAGAGAGGCGACGATTGCGGCTAAGGAGAACCTAACTTATGAGGAAACACTTGTGCAGATAGTAGATCACAAGGAACAAGTGTTGAGAAGTAAAGTGATTCCTTTAGTTAAAGTCCTGTGGAAGAATCATGAGAGGGAGGCGGCTGCAGGGCGGAGGCTCGGATGCGCCCGTCGATTATCCTGGCTATTTGGTTAGGAGTGGCACAACTCGTTTGAGTTTAGTTTGTTCATTTCGAGGGCTGAAATGTTCACAAGGAGGAGGATTTGTAACACCCGTCCCGAGAGGGTGTACGGTGCGTGCTCCTTGGAGTATGGTCGCATATGTACACCAAGGGCTTCCTTAATTAATTGAGTGTCATAGTAGTATTTTTGAAAGTTGTTTTTAAGGATTAAATGGTAAAGTTTTCAAAGCATTGTGGCACTTTTGCAATTAAAGAAAGTAGAGGGGTAAAAAATACGAATCATGGAAACTTTAATTAGTTAAAGGATAATAATAATAAATTATCATAATGGTTCAGGAAAGCCAAGAAAATTCTCTAGATCTAGGATGACAAAACAGACTGCGCCGTTAAATTCGTCTCGCAAAATCTAGTGACCCGGAAAAGTTTCGTCGGATTACGGACGGTCGAATATTTTACGAATTTAGGTAATAAGTCGCAGAGTGACGGGGACGAGATTTTTAAAATCTCAAAGTCGAGAGAAATGGCTTGAGTTAAGTTCATTTAAAATAATTGAGGCGAAAAGAAATAAATTATTTCGGGGTAGAAACGAACTGAATGAGACAATATAAGTCATATATCTAAATAATAATAATAATAATAATAATAATAAAAGGATAAAATCAAAACGTCAAAAGTCAAAAATGACGGACGAGAGAGCGTGAGAATTAGAGAGAGAGATATTTGTTTTTTTTTCTCTCTTTGTTTCTCTCTTATATTTATGGAAATCGGACCATAGATTTTTTTCGGAGCAGAAGGAAAAGTTGGACTACGCAACAAGAGCTACACGCGCATGTACCAATATCTTAGCGTTTCGTCAAACTTCAAGAGGTAGGAAATTTTCCTACTTGTGTTATTTCAAACCTAAAGGCTATGTAATGGCTTGAAATTTTCTTAGAGGCCGTGAGAGGCGCGAATTTTAATTGAAAATTTTGGGTGAGTTTGCAAAATTTTTAGACTCTTTTCGTGCGATGCGGGATTTGAATTTCGAGGCTTTGTTTCGAGCGGTTCGGGTTGAAATTTCAAGATTGTATTCGAGCGATCCAGGACGTAATTTACCGAGAAATGTTTCGGGTTTTTTTAGACTCTATGGAAAGTTCCATGAGTCTGAATCTAGCCATATGCCTGTGAATAGCATTTAGTGCCCACATATTTTTCTGAATAAAATTAATTGTAGCACCAAGTGTGCAAATTTCTTTGTTGTGCTCACGAGTGTGGTCTAATACATCGAATGTGTAGGGTAAAAGTGAAGGCGGGAGAAATTTTGTAGTCGTGCTCGATTTTTGTAAACCGGAAAGGTGAGTGTTCTAAACCTATTTTTCAATACTAGTGTATTATTTATAAATCGTTTTACACTGGTATGTTATGGTTTTAAATTATTAAACCATATTTCAAGCAAGCAATGGTTTGATTGTAAACCATATTTGAAAAACAAGCAAGCAATGGTTTTGTTTGTAAACCATATTTGAAAAGCAAGGCAAGCGATGTGATTTAGAAGCAAGCTAGTAAGCGATGGTTTTGATTTGTAACACCATATTTCAAAGAGCGAACGAGCAAGCAAAAAGTGTGTTTTTATAAAGAACGAGGCCTTAAGAAATCTAATTTTAAGTAAGCATCACAGGGCGGATGTATTAAAATCGTACGGTGAAGTAGGACATCATTGTGCATTTAGATTTACTGGTCGAGCTTGGATTCATGCATCATGGCATATTAAGGGACCCAGAGTGAGCGTCTTGGAGTATATGGGTTAGCATTTAGTTGTTATATGGTGACGTAGACCAAGGTCTTTCCAACATATGGAAGAAGCACATTCATCTGCGTATGCTATGCATCCAGGTATTACCAAGATGTACAAGACTTTGATAGAACATTACTGGTGGAATGGGATGAAGAAAGAGATTGCAAGTTTCGTCTCCATGTGCTAACACATCGGTGGCGGTATCGAGAGGCCACGGGAAAATACGGTTACTCATTTATCGGAGTATGGAAATGGGAGGGATATTATGGATTTTGTAGCGGGTCTTCCATGGACTCGAGCAAACATGATGCTATATGGGTGATAGTGGTCGATTGTAGTATATCCATTTCTACGATTAATGTTCGAGATTCATTGGAAAAGTTCGCCCCGATTGTATGTGGGCAAGATAGCAGAGACTTCGATTGGGGTTCCGAGTTTCAATAGTTTGGGAGGATCGAGACCCAGGGTTCACATCAGAGTTTGGCTGGTTGCGAAACGACTTTAGAGTACTTTCGCCTACATTTCGACCTGACATGTCATCCTCAGACGGATGGCTAGTCAGAGAGGACTATTCAGACGTTAGAGGATATGCTAAGAGCTTGTGTGATGGAATTCAAGGGGAGTTGGGATACTCATTTAGCACTAAAGGAGTTCGCCTACAACAATAGCTATGATACCAGTATAGAGATGGCTCCATTTGAGGCATTGTATGGTAGGAAATGTAGGACTCCGGTGTGTTGGGATGAGGTTGGTGAGAGAAGACTAATAGGCCTTAAATTACTGCAGATCACTTCAGAGAAAGTGAAAGTTGTTCGTGATAACTTGAAGATAGCAAGAGATAGACAAAAAATTTATGCGGACAACGGTCGCAGAGACTTGCAGTTCGAGATAGGTAACCAAGTTTTTTTGAAGATTTCCCCTTGGAAAGGTGTTTATTTTTTGATATTCAGGGCGGAGCAGTCCAGGATATATGGGACCTTATGAAGTTATGTGAGCAAAGTGGGGCGTGGCTTACGAGGTTGAAGTTACCCACACTAGAGTTATCGGGTTCGCGATCGTTTCGTGTGGCGTGTTAAGGAAATACGTTCCAGATCCTTCACATGTGTTGAAAGAGCAGCCAGTACAGTTAAAGGAGAATCTGACTTATGAGGAAATACCTGTGCAGATTATAGATCGCAAAGAACAGGTGTTGAGGAGTAAAGTGATTCCTTTAGTTAAAGTACCATGGAAGAATCATGAGAGGGAGGCAACTACTTGGGAGCCAGAGGCTCAGATGCGCCGTCAGTACCCTCAATTATTTTCCGGATAAGGTATTTTCCTTTCCTTTGAATTTAGTTTATTCATTTCGGAATGGCAGGGTGTTCTAAGGAGGAGGATTAATGCGCCGTCACAGAGGATGTACGATACGTGGCTGTAGGGCGTATACGAGCACCAAGTGTCATATTATGGTATCTTGGAGATGAAATTGTGAAATGATAAATTTATGAACCCGGAATTGTTGTACTAGAGCAAGGGTAAAACTTTAATTGATCAAATGGGACATGAAGGGCATAATCAAAGAAGATAGTATGCCAAAGTATAAATAACAAGAGTTGATGTGCAAATTTTGAGAGATGAAGGACCTAATTCTAATTAAAGGAAAGTTGAGACTATAAATAGGAGATGAGACAAACAAAAATCTCATTTGTTCTCCTTGGGCTAGGGCTTCACGTTTGGAGAAGAGAGAAAAGAAGAGGAAGAGGAGGAAGAAGAAGGAGAAGACCAAAAAGGTATGTTTTTCATTATGGAATAAAGTATCTTTTGGATGTCTAGGGTTTTGGTATAAATTTTCCATGGAGATTAGTTGCTCCTTGTTCTAGGGTTTTGGGGAGAGATCACATTAACCCTAGAATTCTTGAAGTTTTGGGAAAAACCCCTAATTGGTATAAAATAAACATAGAATGAATCAAACTTATATGATTTTGTAAGAATTGGTGGACCTTGGGTTGAATTATTGGGATTTTCATCTAGGGTTTTGTTGTATGAAGTTCCAAACCACCAATATAAGTGTTATGGAGTCGTTTTGGATAGATTCCATGTTGATTTGTGAGGTATTATGGGTTAGAGAAGTTGTATGAAGAGAATTGGTACCAAAAGATGCAAAATTCGCATTTAGGCAAGTACGAGTGGTGGAGTGCAACGGTGTGGGGTACCACCACTCTGGCCAATCGATCTGGGGTACCGATACAAGCGATCTGGTAACCCTGCTGAACCAAATGTCGGTGCCGTACGAGCAGTGTCTGTACCACGAGGTGTCCAAAATGCCAGTTGTTGTAATTTTGCATAGTTAAGCTTAAAATCATATGCCGATTTATATGAACCTTACTAAATGATTAAGAGATGTTACGAGAAATAAGATTGGGCTGATGAAGCGTGGCGTACCTGGCCGCGAGGGCGCGGGAGTGCGTTAGTGACTCAAAGTCTATGAAGTACGTTAAGTTTATACGATTACGCAGGTGATTAATGTGTTCGTCGTATTCGTTTGAGTGTGTAGGCTAAAGGCAAAAGCGGGAAAGTTGTGGAGTCATGCTCAAGTTTAGTAAGCAAAAAGGTGAGTGTTCTAAACCTATTTTTCAAATACTAGTGTATTATTATTATAAACTGTTTTACACTGATATTTAATGGTTTTGATTGTAAACCATATTTGAAAAGCAAGCAATGAGTTTAGCAAGAAAACAATGGTTTTGATTTAAACCATATGTGAAAAGCAAACAAGTAATGGTTTTGATGTATTCAACCATACTTTTAAAAAGCAAGCAAGCAATGGTTTTTAATTGTAAAACCATATTTCAAAAACGACAAACAAGCGTGGTTTAGTATACACTCATTTGAGCTCGTTTAGCTCATTATTTGTGTTTTAAAACTATTTTCAGTACGGGCACAGGACCTTTGGGGCAGTTAAGTTCTCGACATTTATATTAGTGTTGTTATTAATAATCTTTTGTAAGGAAATACTTTGAATTTGTATAATGGAGCATATGTATGTACATAGTGTAGTTTTGTGAACATGTGTTGAGCCTGAGGCTCTTTTGAAAGAACGTTGTTGGTTGCCATATTTAAGAAAGTGTAAATTGTGTAAACAAGATTTGGGAATATGTCCTAATCATAAGTTAGAAAAAGGAAAAAATTTTATATACGAGGTTTTCGGCCAAGCAGCACGAGCCGTCACGAGATTTCTAGTCGTTGGGAGTAATGGCTGGGACTACGTGGAGTGGCGACATACCTGCCGCTAGTAGGGGGTGGGGGTGTGTCACTTTTTATACGATTAAACATTTTATAGAAAATCGGGCAGAGTTTCCTCTATTTTTCGAAAATGTCCCAATTTACAACACCTGTAATAAAACAATTTAATTTACTCCACATCCAACAATGGGACATCAAGTCCACCACAACAATTTCAAATCAAACTTTAAAATCATTTTCTGAACACTATAGATATATAAAAAAATATTTCTGACTTGGGGTGGGCCGGTCGGAATTACTGACGCGCCTACGTGCCTACATAGCTTGGAGGATCGAGGCTCGTAGTTCATTTTTTTTTTTTTTAAAACATATATATATCATAAAAGAAATGTGCACAAGTAGTTATTTACAACAAAAACTATACATTTTCAAAAAGTGGTCGGCGTGTGAGAAGGAGTGTCACTGGCCCGGAGGATGCTCGAACTGCACGTCAGTCTCTACCCCTAAAAACATTTTATAAAACATTGGGGAAAAGAGTGAGCTAAAAGAGCTCAGTGAGAGTACAGTTCATAGGAAAATAATGTTTCCAGATATGGTTCAAATGCCATGTGTAAAACAATTGTATAGAGATCTCATTTCCATAAACATTTACTTTACGTTCTTTTCCATATAGTTCAAATACAATGTGTAAAACAATTGTATAAACATATCCTTTCAATAAACATTTACTTTACTTTCTTTTCCATATAGTTCAAATACAATGTGTAAAATAATTGTATAAACATATCCTTTCAATAAACATTTACTTTACTTTCTTTTCCATATAGTTCAAATACAATGTGTAAAACAATTGTATCAACATATCTTTTCAATATACTCTCTTTTCCTTTTGAATCGGAGTCATATCGATGGAACAGCCTACAGATTAACATTTGTTAGTCAGCCAAAAAGAACATCAGGAAGCAGGACTTCGATCGTGATGGCCCAAGGAACCTCAATAAATCGTGTCTTTCCTTTAAATACTCTTGCACTATAGAATAAATCACATTATCGTTGGTAAACTTTTCGTACTTCACGTGCATGTGATATGCATCGCTCTTCCCTTTCCTCACATAAAAAATCTTATCCCTTTCCCATGTACCATGCACGCGTAAGGTACTTTAATCGACTTTCCTTTAACTTTATCTTTGTAATATAGGGTAACCATGGATTCAAACATTTTCATATAAACATATATATATATATATAGAATATATGTTCATAAACATTTCATATAATATGGAAACCATAAATCATGTTTTATAAAACTATGGAAACCATAATCATTTCATATTTTCTCAACATAATTTAAAGTCAAAGAAAACCACATTTCCTTTTTTTCTTTTTTCATTTGAACATTTATAACATAAATATGAAAACATATACATTGAGTAAACGTTAATATATATATATATATATATATATATATATATATATATATATATATATATTCATAAACATTTACATTTTCCCTCACCTTAGTTATTTAAGCCCTTTTCCTCCTTTAAATAAAACTTTCACCTCCACCCCTGTCATAATCACCTTCCTCCTATGTCACATTATCCATAAAATCCATTAACATCCATACCTTAATCATGTTCAATTAAACCATTAACTATAATATACTTTCCAACAACCCTTAAGCATTTAATCACTTCCAATTGATTAAAATCAATTGAACTCAACCTCTTTTGTTCTCATGATTTTCTTATTCTAACTCATGGCAATTACTACCCCATACAATAGCCCACAACATGCCATGAAATGGTCATGCCAAAACCCGGCTATTCACATCGATATAACTAAGCAACCTGCACACTTGGTGCAAAACATAAATTTTCAGCCATGTTCTGATCATCCCCTTTACTTCACAGGAAAATGGATGAATCTTGACTCAATGGGCTTTCCATAGAGTCCAAGAACACCCAAAACGGAGTTCGGACGAAGAAGTTATGGCATTTTCATTCAAAACTGGTCAATTTACTCTATTAACACTGGAAATAGTCTGTGATACCCGATTTCAGGGGTCTTAATACATAATTTGACACTAGTTGTTTATACTCATTTGAAGATACAGTTCTTAGAGTTCTTCTCCAACTAGAATCACCCAAATCGAATCACCGAAATTCAAGATATATCCTAAACAACTGGGACTACTCAATTTTCAAATATAACCAGAAACTATTTGAACATAGCTCCCCTTTGAATCCATTTCTAAGTCCAAATGGGTCGGAATTTGGATAGACCTATTTCAAGGAAATATGGTCTCCTATCAGTCTAGTTCATCCATCAATTAAATCACTCAATTATGATGAGTGATGGTCAAGTTATGGCCAAAACACAGTCATGGAGTCTCATAACAGAACAGGAAAACTGTTTAAACATAGCTTCAATTTTAATGCATTTCTAAGTCCAAAGGGGTCGGACTTTGGATTGACCTATTTCCAGGAGATGTGTTCTCCTATCTGTCTAGTTAATCCAGAAATTTGAATGACTCAATTCGGATGAGTGATGTCCAAGTTATGGCCAAAATACTGTCATGAGGTCGAAGAAAAAAAAACTGGACAACATCTCCCTTGGACACACACATACCCTTAGACATAAATTAACCCGAGTAGGAGAAAAACCCTACCTCAAATAGCGTGGTTTCCGGGACACCGCCTTTTCTCGGTTTTCATGAAAACCCGAACTTTGAACCTTGGCGAAATCTTGTGATTCCGGTACCCACGTGTTGCTCTCGTCGCATAGAGCAACTTTAACTCTTGACCTAACGAGATCCGACCGACGAAAACTCGTGAATCGAAGAGAGAATATTGCTTCTCTCTCTCTCTCTCTCTCTCTCTCTCTCTCTCTCTCTCTCTCTCTCTCTCTCTCTTACGGTTTGGTCTTAGACCAAATGAGATATTTTGATATTTTTGTGACTATTTATAGTGTGGACACGTGGCTCACGTTACGCCACGTGTCACACTTCTTCGATTCATTTTGCTCGAGAACAATTTATTTAAATGCCGTTTTGATTTCATCTATCTTAAATGGACATTCTTTAAATATTTGACATTTTTTGGTATTTTTCTAAAAATCTCGTTTTCGGAGTCCACTCGATTCCTGTTGCCTCGAATTTCGTGAAAATTCGGCGTCTGTAATTGATGAAATTCGGTAGGCAGCCCAGATTTCGCGAGAGATTCAACGGTGAAGTCAGTTTCATCATCGAGATCTAGAAAAATTTTCGGATTTTGCATTTGTAGAAGAAGATCTGGATTTGCCTTTTTTCAAAAAAATTGCATTTTCACCCCTTAACATAATTTTGTTTTAATCTATTTCGGCTTCTTTAGACTCAATACATTATTATGAACATTTTTTATTTTCGGGGCTTGTTTTTCAAAATTTACTATTCATTTACATTTCGATAAAATCGTAAGCGTCAGCGAAACTTCTTATTCATTAAGCGTAAATTTAGGGTCTTACAGAGATTACAACTAAAGCAGAATCTCAAATGAGCTGTCATGAAGATTATTGGTTCCACAAGGAGAAGAATTACAAAAGTAAGAACACAATAAGGCTAAGATCAATTAGCATTCTAAAAGACTTCTGTATAGTTTACAAAGAAATCGATGAACTAATAAGAAACAAATATTGGGAATTTATACAATTTTATTTTGAGCGAAAATAAATACTTCAAAATGAGTCAACCAAATATGAACAAACCTTGATTTATTAATCAATGCGTCCATTACCTGTCAAAAGAAATGAGAGAAAATAAGAAACCATTCGACTCTTTAATTAAAAAAAAAAAGTAAAAAAAAAAAAACTATTATTTTAATTTCTTAAAATACAAATCTAAATTATATCTATAATAAGGGTTTTTTTTTTCCAAAAAAAAGGGGACAATATACAATATATACACATAATTTATGTTTCAATACTACGAGGAAAAGACTCTGCTTATGCTCTTTGAGTGAAGCACTCCAATAAGGACCACGAGCCCAATTGAACACTAGGAATTCTAGTATGAATATTGTAGAGTGAATATTGTTTCTAGTTCCAAAATAGAATTTCATTAACTTTCGACCAGCTACACGAGAATTAGATCCACTTGTTGAAAGGATATGATCACTCAATTTGCTTGACCCAAGCGGAGTTCCTTGCCTGTCCTCACAGAGACCGGATATCAAATATGTCTCGGAATTTCCCACTGAGCTTTAGCCACAACCACCATACTGAAACAGCCTTGAGATTGACTGAGAAAGGTTCATAGTTTCTTCCTCTGGAATCTAATTATGCTAAAAATTTCCTCCCGATCAAGCGCAGGATGTAATGACTATTATTTCATCTAGTCTTGATCGCGAGAACCGATTACACTATTAGGTGATATTACATGTGTTCGTTGGAAGAATTAGGGCCGTATGCGGCGTGGTATGGATTTCCGAGGGATCGGTAGTGGAAGAATATACCATACATTCATAAGGTCGCTCTTCTTTGAAAAAAAATTGAAATACTTTATATTCATTGATAGTAGAATGAAAGGAAACCCCAAACGTAGATATATAATTATGGTTTGGACATTCTGATGCGGGGGCTGGTGGGAGTAACAAGTAACAACACTTCTTGAGTTGCGGGGTTGCAGATATTTATGGAGAAATTCACATTATACATGTTGTCCCAATGACTACAGGTACAATGTCTTTGTCTAGGACGATGATCATTGTTAATACAACAAACCAAACCATTAAAGGAACAAATCATACCTTCAAAGTAAAATCCAATACAATTTGGAAAAAATTGAGTATGTTCTCCATCAATTTTGGTCAACAAATGTAACTTGTGGTCCGAAAGATAATGACATACAATATAATTTGGATATTCTTCACATTGAATTCCGCCCCAACGATAATGACAGACTATATAACTTGGATTTTCTTGTCATTTGATTAAATGCAAACACATGAAACTAGGACTGCAAATTAAACTCTTCTAATATCTACAAACAGACTTGCATATTAAAAGAGATTTCATAGAAAGCCTTAAGAAGACATTGGTGAGGATTTCTTCCACTTCATACACATTCTTAGTTTGGGGACAATAGTTATGCACAGTACTCCTAAAATCATTCATATTTATTAATACTTGATATTTTTCTTACCTCTTCTTCTTACGCTTCCTCGTTTGTATGTGTTATTAGATCACCTGTTTTAATCTTCAAAAAGAGAAACAAATGTATGACAAATAAAAATTTGATTTCAAAATATGCGAGTAATTAAGCTCCCTATAGATTTATTTTGGAGATGTAAAATATTTGGTAGTTTCAGGATTCAAAAGAATTATAATATATAATTTGAAATTAATTCAAATTATATAAAAAAAATATTTAACTTAAACTTTATCCTTTCATTGATAATGATATATAAAAGTTAAAAAAAATAAAAAATTAAGATAACTTTGGAAATAAAAATAAATATTAAAAATAAAATTGTGTAATTATATATATTCTAGATATAAAAATGAAATAGAAAAGAAAAAGTAAAACAAGAATCGTATATATCTACAAACTTGCGTTTCCATATATATATATATATATATATATATATATATAAAGTAAAAAAGATAAATCAAGCATTATTCATATTATTTTATTTTCAATTTTTAAGATAATAAAAATTAGGCTCGATATCCGGATAACTTTTTATTTTAATTTTTAAATATTTACATTTAATACTCTAAAATATATATAATCATCATTACTTAAATATATCATCATTTATTATAGATAAATATATTTTAATACTAAAAATTATTCATTTTAAAAAACTAATTATATATGATATTAAAATTAAAATTGAACAAATGATAAAAATGATTTATATTCTTAAAAAAAGTTGGCTTTTTTTTAAATTAAACTTGATCCTTTGATTGATAGGTTGATAACGATATGTAAAAGTAAAAAAATTATCAAAAATCTAAGATGACTTGGTGAATAAAAAATAAAAATTGTGTAATTATGTATATACTAGATATAAAAATGAAATAAATTAGAAACAGTAAGGTTCAGTTTGATATTGCTTTTTGTAACAACACTTCTAGCCTAAATATTTTTCCTATCAGCAGTTCTATCATCAACTTTTTTATGGGAATTGATAAAGTGATTTTATAAAAGTTTTTTTGTAACATGTCATATATATATATATATATATATATATATATATATATATATATATATATATATATATATATATATATATATAAACACTTTTATATAATTAAAATTACAAAAATTACATTTAATATTTGATTGTAAAAATAGGATATCATAATAAATAAATAAAAATTATTACAAAAAAGAAAGTATATAAATACATACAAAATTTATATTAATAAAATATAAATCAATTATTTTTATGATCATAAAAATTTTAAAATATTTATAGAAATAATTATAAATATATTTATGAAAAGATTTGAATTAATTAATAAACATATTCAAAATTTTGTATTAATAAAAAATTAAAATAATTATTTTTTTAAAATATTTTTTATGATTATACAAAATTTTTAAATATTTAAAAAATTATTTAAATTATTTGAATTTTTAAAAATATATGATTTGGATTTTTTTTAAATAAATAAATAGATTTTTAAAGGAAAAATAAATAGATATTTAAGGATAAACAAGTAGTATTTTAGGAATATCCAAAAAAATTTAAAGTGTTTTTTAAAAAAAAACACCTCCCAAATGCTTCTCAAAAAACCACTCAAAGTGTTTTTTTGAACTTTCAAAAGTGTTTTTTTGAACTTTTAAAAGCGTTTTTGAAAATGTTCTCAAACCCCTTTTTTTTGTCCTAAATACACTAAGAAATTGATATATAAATAACAATTATTTGCAAATAAACTACTAATTAAAATTCTCTAAAGAAATTAAATATGAATTAAAAGAAAACGTATATGAAGATTTTAGGTGGCGGGTGGTACAAAGGGAATGCGAAATAAAAATAAAAAACAAACGGCGAACAAAACCCTTAAGACTTCTATTAAGGAAGAAATATATATTTAAAAGCTGTTATATGAGATTTGTTTTTTTAAAGAGGAATTTCTTATGTGACAATTACCTTAAAAAAGTATAAAAAAAAAACTTCAAAATTTTTTTATTAAATGATATCCTTATGACATTCTTTCAAAAATTTTAGATTTATTTTTTAAAATAATGATAGAAATATAAATAAATTAAAAATGAATTATTATAAATATTTTTTTAAATGCATTTATAAATATAAAAATACATTGAATTGAGAAAATTCAAATTACAAAACAAATTTCCATTCCAGTAAAAATCAAATTGTTTTTAAAAAAATTTAAATGGCTTCTTAAACAAAACATTAATATTCAAAAAGTTACTTTAAATTGGGTGGTCATTCCTGTGTACCCTTTTGACTTGTTATAAGAAGAAGGGCCCACTGTGTCTGTGTGGTGGCCTATGTCCTCCGCAATTACTTTTAGACTCTAGTGTCACATGTCACACCCACATTATATATTATTGTCGGACATCTCATTCACAATAAAATTGTCATAAAAAATATTTATTAAAATATAGTCCTAAAATTAATATTTTTAAAAAATTTGGAACACAATGTAAAATTAATACTCCTGATTAAAAAATATAAAATTAATAAAATGTAAAATACTGAAATTGTATATATGTTCAAAACATGAATTTTAATATAAAATAATCAAATTATATCTTTAAAACACGAATTTAATGTAAAATAATGTATTCGAAAACAAGACCTTAGTGATTTTTAATATAATAATGTTTTTATTAATTAACAAAACAAATAGGGATTAAAAGGTAGGAAGGGAAAATTTCTAAAACACTCATTGTTAAGAAAGTGATAAAAAATCTTTAAATGAAAATGGAAAAAAAAAAGATGCATAAATTCACCTAACGATATTTTTATAAAATCACGAAACAAATAGAAATTAAAAGGTAATAGGAAAGAAATTTGCAACAAACGTACACGTATTAAAAAATATGATACCCTTAGAGCATCTTCAATAATTAATAAAAAGATCAGTATCTAAAGTTATATTTTATTCTAAAAAATAATTTTTTGAGATTTAGGCAAGGTAAAAGGTGTGGTACAGGTGTCAAAAGCTTTTAGATTTATCACAAATCTGTCCGAATTTTCTTAGTTACTAACTAAGCAACAATTATGCTCGTATCACACTCAGATTAAATCTATGTCGCTCAATCACACAAAAATGAAAATTTTATTATTATACACAATATTCTTTGTGAATAGTTCACAACGATATTCTGCCACGAATATTAATGATAGCGTTAATTAGTAATCTTTTGTTTTAAAGTTATTCATTTGTTGGACGAGTTTTTATTTACAGACGTCACATTTTTTGTTTTTCTTTATTTGTTGGGGATGTTCTTACTATTGAGACAGGTCCAACTAACACCATCGAGATTTATTATTAAAACTAAAATAAAGTTTTACCTTCTTAATTCAAACGTAATTTTACTAAACGTAGAAAAATAAAATTAATTCCTGGAAATTAGACAGTTTTATTTTTTTATTTTTCTAATAAATTAAAATTAAGTAAAAACTATCTGAAGTGGACATTTTTAAGACCATTGACAGCAACGATTCAGATTGCCGACTACCGCTAGATTTTCTTCACTACCAAACAATTTATTTTGTAAAGGTGAAGTTGTAAAATCATACTCAAAATAGACATTTTGAAGGAATAAATGCAAATTTTGTAGAGCCTGATATAATTTTGATTTCATTTGACCAGTGTATTCAGAAAATAATAATAATAATAATAATTTTCAAAATAAATTTCTAAATTATTTTTTATAATCTTACAAAATAAAAATATAAAATTGTTTAATATAGTTTATCATTTAAAAATAAATTTTGTACCCTTTTTTTTATTTTTAATTCTCTCTTACATAAAATTATTATTTTTTTAAATGAGAAATAATTTTATAGATTTGAAATTTCATAAAAATACAAAATCAAATTCAATCATATAATGTTTATATAAATAATATAAATAATCGATTCAAAATTTATATATTTAATAATTATATTAAAATATTTTGATTTTAGTTCTACAATATTTAATGATGATGATCTGATGTTTGTCAAATTAAATATAAGAAAATTTTTGTGTTTTTGAATAAGAGAATCATCAAACTATAGCCAAATCCACTAATGGCCCCACCGGACCCATCCGAATTGCTGGCCGTGGGCCCACAAATGATACCATGAGCATCACAACAAATTATCGTCTTGATAATATCGATAATATCGAAAGCAAGTCAGGAAAAATTCAAAAAAAAAAAAAAAGATAAAAAAAAAAAAGAAAGATAAAAGCAGCGTCAAAATCACGCGAATCTCGAGAGACGAGGAGATGGTATGGGGGCACGCGTATAGCACGTGTCCCCAACGCGCTAAATCAGGAGACACGTGTACAGTGCAGGCCCCGAATTCAGTGCATCGTCATCCTTTAATCGTCCGTACAGTTCCCCTTACTGGGAACGAATTTTGTACGGACGAAGGATCGCGATATGTTTTGTCGGAACACGAAACGCATCGTTTTGGAGGCCATGTGTCCTTTTTTCCATGTGGCACTCTCTCAGCCCTCCCCTACTCAACATTTCACGTAACTCTGTTCCCCTAGAAAGTACGGTTTTGCCCCTACTCTTCCCACTATATTGCTTTACAAAAACTACCCTTTTTTGGTATTTTAAATATTCAATTACCTCAATTTTTTTTTCACTCAAACAAAGTTTCTCGATAATACAAATAAATATAGATTTTGAATTTCTTATTATAATATTCTCCTTTTTACATTTATTTACTTTGCTGTTATTAGAACTTACCAGGATCCAACCTAAAACATGTTTCTTATTATAGTTTTTTTTTTAATTTTTTTTGTCATATCATAAGATATAATGAGTGGATTTATACACACATAAAAGATATTTTTAAGTTATATCATACTTGATAAGATTTAAAATAAAAAGCACATAGACTCATAACACGAGCCCAAATACCAGGCTTAAAAAGGGATTAAAAAGTAGACCTAGTATCAGTGTTGGGCCCTTGATGACGATCGCTACAAATATAGTACGAAATAAGGATACGGTCGTCGCTAAAATGCTGGTAATGTAATTAAACAATTCATAATAAAGAAAAATACTCAATTTCCATCAATTAGGAAAACATAATATTTCCTAATTATTGTAAGTCGATCATTTCTTATTAATCGGTTCGATAAAGGAAAGAAAATCTACCATGCGATGAGAGAATATCGTATCGTCATCCGTAGGAAAGTTATCGATTATCACTTGTGTCCCGATTAACGACTAAAGGAAATAGAATTATACTCGCATAATGAGATGAATATGGTATCGTCATCTATTAGGAAAGTTATGGAAATTATCGCTATTAATCGGTTAACGATAAAGAAAGAAAATCTTTTACTCGATTGGATAAATGTCCATTATCATTAAATTCAGCCCAGGAAAGTTATCATGATCATCAATTATAAATATTAGGTCGTGTCGATGAAAATTACTGCATGAAAATTGTTCACTGGCAGTTGATTTTATATTCCCCTCGGAAAAAATAGCGATTTAGGCGTCGGAGGCAGGCGAGCATGCCAGATCCTTTGTTTATTGTTTTACGGAGAGTGATATGCGGTCGACGGTGCGAGCCCGAGAAATGATTGACCTTTCAGGCCAATTCGATTGAAAAGCATCTCGTGTGCTCAAACTCAGTAAAATAGATCGCAAGGAAACGATAAGCGCCTGTCGCATGCGTTATTCGTTCTGCGTAATTTCAGGCTGAAACGCTCGTTAAGTTAGAAAAAACTGTGTCTTGATGATTTCTTATTATAATATTTTAGATAATAATAAAAATTATTTGAAATTATATATTTCGGTATTTTTTTATATTTTAGAATATTCTAAAAAATTATTATAAATAATTTTAAAGAATTTCATTTAATAAAATTTTTAAAAAATTGTTTGGTATTAAAGATTTGCACAATCGTTTTTTAATTTAAATTTTTTAATCTAAATTTTAATATTAATTATTAAAAATTAATAATATTAATTAATAATGAAAACCCTTTATTTTCTCTATTCCAACCTTTTTGGTCTTCTCATATTTTTTGAGATAATTAATAATGGTAATTATTAAAAAAGACATACAATCAATTATATTAATTAATAATTTATTCTTTCTTCCAACAACCAATTGGTTTTCTCTCATTCTATGCACATAATTAATGACAATAATTATTAAGAAAACATACCATTAATGATATTAATTATTAAAAAAAACTTTTTTTTTTATCTCCCACATTTTTTCATCTTCTCCCATTTTTTCATATTCTATTCACATTTTTTTTTGCTTTAATACAAATAAATATAAATTTTGAATTTCTTATTATAATATTCTCCTTTTTACATTTATTTACTTTGCTGTTATTAGAACTTACCATGATCCAACCAAAAACATGTTTCTTATTATAGTTTTTTTTTTTAATTTTTTTGTCATATCATAAGATATAATGAGTGAATTACTCTATACATAAAAAGCATGCTAAGTTATATCATGCGTGAGTTTAAAATAATAAATAGCGTAGGCTCAGAACACGAACCCAAATATCAGGCTTAAGAAGAAATTAAGAAACAAATCTAGAACCAGTCTTTGGACCCTTATTGTATCCCCCGAATATAGGCCATGAGGGTACCGATTATTTTCCTTGGTGATAATATAATTAAAGAATTCGTATTAAAGAAAAATACTCAATCTCCACCAATTAGGAAAACATAATATTTCATAATTATTGTCCATCAATTATCCCTTATTAATCGGTTTACGATAAGGAAAGAAAATCTCTCCCCCAATGGGAGGAATATCGTATCATCATCCAACTAGGAAAGTTATCAATTATCCCTTATTAATCAGTTAACAATAAGGAAAGAAAATCTCTCACCTAATGAGATGAATATGGTATTATCATCAAACCATGAAAGTTATCAATTATCCCTTATTAATCGGTTAACAATAAGGAAAGAAAATCTTTCACTTAATGGGAGAAATATCCGTCTCATCATCCAACTAGGAAAGTTATCATGATCATTAAATTATAAATGTCGAATGCGTCGATTGAAGGTACGCCTGAGAAAATTCATTTCATAAGCAGTTGATCTTCTCTTCCCTCGGAAATAACTGACTTAGACATCGAAGAGGCAACGGGCGAGCCCCCTCCGATCCTTTTTGTTTCTTGTTTTTACAAAGGAGTCCAACGTATGGAGTCGGTGGGCCAGGCTACAGCAATTCAAATGCGGCTCGGCCGATTACAGTGAAAAAGTATCATCGATACTCAAACTGAGCTAAAATAGATCCTGAGACGATAAACCCCTACATCGCATAACATTGTGCGATGCCATGCTTCGACCCGAAACCTTTGATTGGATTAGAAAAAGCGATCATCTTGATGATTTAATTTATTATAATATTTTGAATGAGTGGCTTATGGCTCTTGCCTTGTTTGCTTTTAATTCGGATGGGCCTTGGCGATAAACATTTGCTGCGGTGGTTATCATAACGATTTCTTGAGCGGCCGGATGTTATCTTCAACGTAGAATTTATCACGGCTCGTCGGTACAATTTCCTCCATAGTTCTGGTGAATTACAGGGATGTGAAGGCCGGAAGAGCGGGGGTGGTCGACCCCAAGCTACTTCTGAAGTTTTGCAAGGCGCATCCACATAGACTTAATCTCTTTGGATTGCTTGTCGTTTGCGTGCGAAGTCGGATGGACTCGTCTTCCGTTTAGTGAATTTGGAGGGTGATGTTCCTTTTTGTGACATAACCTGAAATATTGAGAGGCCGAGCGCGACCCATAGTTCGTCGAATGTGTTATTGATCCTGCAGGAGAGCACGTGGCAAATTCATGAGGGCGCGGGGGCGGCTAGGAACACCTTACGGGAGTCGATCATCCGGCGTTGAAGATCATTACAGTTGTAATGTAACATGTGATCATCTGAGCTCGGAAGAGCGGTTCGTACATGGTGAAGGGTGGTATGGAGAAGCCGTGGGGAGGATCGTAGTCCAGGATATGCTGTCCAAGGGGAGTGGAGAGCATGTCTTGTAGTGGTCCCCGAGCAGCGGAGGAACAATCATTTGGCGCGAGGTGGCCCGGCCGGGTTAAACGCCTGTATTGGTGAGCTGGTGTTAGCGGTCGTTGGTCCCTGCTGGGTTCCCTCTGCACCCGACGCCTTGCGACATTGATGTACAGGCTGGATCGGCGAGGTGGCTTTTTCTCGAGTGGGCTTCCGCGGCGTTTGGGGATAGTGAAGCAGCGCGGGCCGGAGCCCATCGGAATGGCTCGTCATCCGTGACCGTCCAATCGTCCGTGGCCGACTTCTTTACCTTTGGGGCCAGGGAGGAAGGAAACGAGAGGCGAGAGGTTCCAGCAGTTGGCCGGCCAGGCTCGCCCAGGTTCGCAGCTCTCATTTTCCCTCTATGGCCCAGTTCGCTGTTCGTGCGGTCGGCCATCTGCTTTGCTCCTCTTGTCTTGCTTCCATCTCTTTGCACCAAGGGAGGAGCTGATCTTTAGGGGTTAGGTTCGCTGGATTGGTAGTCATGGCGGTGAATTCTGACGGCACTGCGGGATGTTTGGGAATAGCTAAAGCTTTGGAGATCGGGGTCGCCCTAGGAGGCCGGGTGTACCCGAGCTCTTCAAGCGTGCCACCTCGAGACTTCTTGTTTGGCGTTTCCACGGACGGCGCGATTGTGAACTCCACGAATTCTCGAGTCATTGATCGTCGAGCATTCACCAATTGGTTACGGCGCACACAAAACAAAAAGGCAGCCGGTGGTGTTGATGCGCCCCTCGATGTGAATTAGTCTTTTTCTCGAGATCTTAGAACTTAGAGTAGCGACTATCTCGATTCAGAATCTCGTACATTTTTTGGTGTGACTTGCTTCTCTTTTATGGAGGGAGGAAGGAGGATCCGTCTTTTTTGGAGAGTGGACGATTTCTTCCATAACGTTAAGGGAAGGTGGCTCTTATTTCAGGAATGATGACTTATTCTTCCCTTCGTAGCTTGTCTTCCCAGATAGAGCCGTTTGCTAAAGAACTTTCTGATACGTTGGGCGACCCGGGGGAGTCGGCTCATGGGTGAATTCACGCTTGTAATGTGGAGAGCCAGTTGGCGACTTCGTTTGGTAGAGTTCTGGGTTGGAAAGTAACCTTGAGTTAGAAAGGTGTCAGGGATGAGAATGCCGGGGCGCCGGAAGGAAGGATCGGCGAGAGTTCTGTGTCGAGGCTGGTGTCTGGGCTTTGTGCCCAGAATTTTCCGGGGCGGAGGGTCGGTCGGGTGTTCCTAGGCCGACTGGGTTCTTGGCCTTTTCCCTTTGGGGCTCTTGGGTTCAGGCGGAGATTTGTCACAGGGTGTTGTTTCAGGCCCGAGTGCCTGATAATCGGATTCTATCCATTGATTTTGGACGGAACATGATAATGCTGAGTATCCCATCGATATAGGATGAAAATGGAAAACGACAGGATGAAATGAAGTCATCAAAGAATTATTTTTATTTTCAATTTTTAAGGAAATAAAAAAAATTAGGTTCCATATCCGCATAGCTTTTTATTTTAATTTTTAAATATTTATATTTACTACTACAAATATATATGTCGACATTACTTAAATATAATTTATTATAGATAAATATATTTTAATACTAAAAATGAATCATTTTAAAAAACTAATTATATATGATATTAAAATTAAAATTGAACAAATGATAAAAATGAGTTATATTCTTATAAGAGTTTGTTTTTTTTTTTTTTTGTAATTAAACTTGATCCTTTGATTGATAGATTGATTATGATATGTAAAAGTAAAAAATTATCAAAAATCTAAGATGACTTTGAGAATAAAAAAATAAAAATTGTGTAATTATGTATATACTAGATATAAAAATGAAATAAAATAGAAAGTGCAAGGGTCAATTTGACATTGCTTATTGCAACAATGCTTCTAGCCAAAGTGATTCTACAAAAGTTTTTTTGTAACGTGTTCGCATACATATAAAAATGCTTTTATATAATTAAAATTACCAAAAGGGAAATTTAATATTTAATTATAAAAATAAGATATCATAATAAATAAATAAAAATTATTACAAAAGTATATAAATACTTATAAAAAATTCTATAAATAAAACCTAAATCAACTATTGTTATGATTAAAAAAATTAAAATAAAAACATATAGAAATAAGTGAATTAATGAATATATATATATATATATATATATATATATATATATATATTTGTACTAATAAGAACCTAAAATAATTATTTTTATAATTATAAGTATTTGGAGTAATTAATAAACGTATGCAAAATTTTATATTAATAAAAATTAAAATAATTATTTTATAAATATTTTATGATTATAAATTTTTTTTTAATATTTACAAAAAAAGATTTGAATTTTGAATTTTTTAAAATATATCGATATTATCAGTTTTTAAATAAAATAAATGGATGTTTTAAGGAAAATAAATAGATATTTAAGTATAAACAAGTAGGTATTTTAGGACTATCCAAAAAATTTAAATTTTTTTGAACTTTTAAAAACATTTTTGAAAATGTTCTCAAACGCTTTATTTTTTTGTCCTAAAAAACACTTAAAAATATTTATAGGTTTAGAAACACTTCTACTAATAAGCACTGCTAAATTAACTATAAAGCAAGAAACCGTTATTAAGTATATACCCAAGTTGAATTTCTTATTATAATATTCTCCTTTTTACATTTATTTTACTTTCTTTATTATTAGAACACCATGATCAGCAAAAACATGTTTCTTATTATAGTTTTTAATTTTTTGTCATATCATAGATATAATGGTGAATTTGCTCTGTATTACTTGTAAAACGTCTTTAAAGTTATATCATCTTGATAGGTTTAAAAAAAAATAGGCAAGCGCGGGCTCGAACCACCGAACCAAATGCAGGCTTAAGAAGGAGATTAGAAACAAATCTAGAGCCGTCTTTGGACGCAGTGACATCCAAAATATAGGCCCAAAACAAGGGCTCAATTCACTCCTTCAAAAGGCTGATAATATAATTAAAGAATTCGTATTAAAGAAAAATATTCAATCTCCACCAATTAGGAAAACATAATATTTCATAATTATTGTCCATCAATTATCCCTTATTAATCGGTTTACGATAAGGAAAGAAAATTTCTCCCCAATGGGAATATGAAGTATCATCGTCAAGCCCAAGGAAAGTTATCGATTATCATGTGTCAGTTAACAGTAAGAAATGTCTCTACCTAATGAGATGAATATGGTATTATCATCAAACCATGAAAGTTATCAATTATCCCTTATT
This sequence comes from Tetrastigma voinierianum, assembly GCA_016808115.1. NCBI lineage: Eukaryota > Viridiplantae > Streptophyta > Magnoliopsida > Vitales > Vitaceae > Tetrastigma > Tetrastigma voinierianum. Next base: position 56,973 of record JAEQBH010004236.1, on the reverse strand, counting down.
AATCGGTTAACAATAAGGAAAGAAAATCTTTCACTTAATGGGAGAAATATCGTCTAAATCATCCCATTAGGAAAGATTATCGTGATGTCAATTATAAATGTCAGTATTTGTCGGTGAAAGGTGCGCCTGAGAAAATTCATTTCATAAGCCGGTTGATCTCTCTTCCCTCGAAATAGCGAGCAGGCATGCGAAGGGCAACGGGCGGAAGAATTTACCTCCGGAGTTCTTTGTTTCTTGTTTTACAAGGAGTCAAGCGTATGGTCGGTGGGCCAGAGCTATGATTAATCGCTCGACCCAATTCTAATTGAAAAAGTATCATCAATACTCAAACTCGAGCTAAAATAGATCACAAGGACGATAAACCCCTCTATCACATAACATTATTACATTCTCATAACTCGAACTCGAAACCTTTGATTAAGTTAGAAAAAATTTCAATCATCTTCAATGATTTCTTATTATAATATTTTAGATAGGTCGCTTATGGCTCTTGCCTTGGCGCTTACGTTCGGATGGGCCCATAGCGGCAAAACGTTGCTACGGGCGGTTATCATAACAGTTCTTGGCTGGCAGAATGTTATCTTCAACGTAGAGAATTTATCGGCTCGTCGATCTGGTCACTGTAGTTAACTAGGTGGTGCAGGGATAATGGCCGGAAGAGCGGGGTGGTCGACCCCAGCTATACGAAGTTTGCAAGACTTCATCAATGCATAGACTTGATCTTGGATTGCTTGTCAGAACCTGCGTGTGAAGTCCGGGGATGGACTCGTCTTCGGTTTGAGGATGGTGGAGGGAGGCGTGTTCCTTTTTGTCGATGAGAACACAAAATGTTGAGGCGGCAGACCATAGTTCGTCGAATGTGTTTATTGATCCTCTAAGGAGCTTGTGAAACCAGGCTAAAGCAGGGCCCTTGAGGCTGGCTAGGAACACCTTACACAGGAGTCGATCATCCCCGGCGTTGAAGATCTTTGCCTGGTTGTAATGTAACATGTGATCGTACAAATCGGAAGAACCGTCGTACATGGCGAGGGTGGTATGGAAAAATCGCGGGGAGGATCGTAGTCCAGGATATGCTGTCCAAGGGGAATGGAGAGCATGTCTTGTGGTCCCCGAACGGCGGAGGGAACAATCATTTGCGGCGCGGGGGTGGCCCCCGGCCCGGTTAGGCACATATTGGTGAGCTGGTGTTGGCGGTCGTTGGTCCCTGCTGGGTTCCCTCTGCACCCGACGCCTTGCGACATTGATGTCTGGGAATTGGATGCGAGGTGGCTTTTCTCAGTGGGCCGTGGCGTTTGGGGATAGTGACGGCGGCGGGAGCGGGGTATCGGAGGATAGCTCATCGTCACCGGTAGATCAGCATGTCGTCGGCCTTGACGACTTCTTTACCTTTCTTAGGGACGGGAAGGAGGGAAGCGGGCGGGGAGGTTCACGCGTGCGGCGGCCGGCTTCAATGGGAGTTCGCGGGCTCTCTGTTTCCTCCTTGGCCAGTTTACTTTGTTCGTCTGGTCGACCATTTGCCTGGCACTGCTCCTCTTGTCTTGCTTAGTCTCTTTGCACGAGGGGCGATCTTTAGGGGTTAGGTTGTTTGGATTAGTCAGTCATGGCGGTGGTCGGCCCGACCTTCACGGGATGTTTGGGAATAGCTAAAGCTTTGGAGATCGGGAGGTCACCTAGGAGCGGGTGTACCCATGCTGCTGCGATACGCCTGCGAGACTTCTTGCTTGGCGTTTCCACAACAGCGCAGTGTAGACTCTGATTCCGAGTCATTGGTCGTCGAGGGCGTTCACCGGTGGTTGCAACACAACAAAGAGAGCGACGGTGGTGTTAAAATTACGCCACTCCAGAATGGCAAAGTTAGTCTTTTTCGAAGTCACCGACTTAGAGTAGCGACTATCTCGGTCAAGGAATCTCGATACATTTTTGGTGTGACTTGCTTCTCTTTATGGAGGAGGAAGGAGGATCGTCTTTTGGAGAGTGGACGATTTCTTCCATAATGTTAGGGAAGGTGGCTCTTATTTCGGGGAATGATGACTTATTGCTTGGCACTACGTAGCTGGCTACGATAGAGCCATTCGCTGAGGCTTTCCTGTGCATTAGAGGCAGCGAGGGTCGACTCATGGGTGAATTCACGCTTGTAATGTGGAGAGCTGGTTGGCAACTTCGTTTGGTAGAGTTACCGATTTGGAAAGTAAGCACTTGAGTTAGAAAAGGCGTCCGGGATATGAGATACCCGGGCGCCCGGGAGGAGGATCGGCAAGACATTCTGGCGTCAATCGGGTGGTGTCAGGCTGTCCCCTTAGGGTACGGTGCGGAGGTCGGTCGGGTGTTTAGGCCGACTGGGTTCTTGGCCTTTTCCCTTTGGGGCTCTTGGGTTGAGGCGGTATCCCCAGGGTGGAGCACAGGCCGTGCCTTGATAATATCGGATTATCCCGTCGATTTTGGTATTTGGTACTCATGTCTTAGTATCCATCGATATAGGATGAAAATGGCAAAGGACAGGATGAAATGAAGTCATCAAAGAATTATTTTTATTTTCAATTTTTAAGGAAATAAAAAAAATTAGGTTCCATATCCGCATAGCTTTTTATTTTAATTTTTAAATATTTATATTTACTACTCTAAAATATATATAATCAGCATTACTTAAATATAATTTATTATAGATAAATATATTTTAATACTAAAAATGAATCATTTTAAAAAACTAATTATATATGATATTAAAATTAAAATTGAACAAATGATAAATGGATTATATTCTTATAAGAGTTTGTTTTTTTTTTTTTTTGTAATTAAACTTGATCCTTTGATTGATAGATTGATTATGATATGTAAAAGTAAAAAATTATCAAAAATCTAAGATGACTTTGAGAATAAAAAATAAAAATTGTGTAATTATGTATATACTAGATATAAAAATGAAATAAAATAGAAAGAGTAAGGGCCAATTTGACACTGCTTATTGCAACAATAGCTGTAGTGATTACAAAGTTTTTTTGTAACGTGTTCGCATACATATAAAAATGCTTTTATATAATTAGAATTGCAAAGAAATTTAATATTTAATTATAAAATAAGATATCATAATAAATAAATAAGAGAATTATTACAAAAGTATATAAATACTTATAAAAAATTCTACAAATAAAACCTAAATCAACTATTGTTATGATTAAAAAAAATTAAAATAAAAACATATAGAAATAAGTGAATTAATGAATATATATATATATATATATATATATATATATATATATATATATATATATATATATATATTTGTACTAATAAGAACCTAAAATAATTATTTTTATAATTATAAAAGTATTTGAATTAATTAATAAACGTATGCAAAATTTTATATTAATAAAAAATTAAAATAATTATTTTTATAAAATATTTTTATGATTATAGAATTTTTTTTTTAATATTTACAAAAAGATTTGAATTTTTTGAATTTTTTAAAATATATGATATTATCCGGATTTTTTAAATAAAATAAATGGATGTTTTAAGGAAAATAAATAGATATTTAAGTATAAACAAGTAGGTATTTTAGGACTATCCAAAAAATTTTAATTTTTTTTGAACTTTTAAAAACATTTTTGAAAATGTTCTCAAACGCTTTATTTTTTTGTCCTAAAAAACACTTAAAAATATTTATAGGTTTAGAAACACTTCTACTAATAAGCACTGCTAAATTAACTATAAAGCAAGAAACCGTTATTAAGTATATACCCAAGTTGCCCATGATGATATCTCATGTAAGGACAATTTACTACTCTTATCAAAAGGTTACCGTAAATCATTACCAAAGCTTTTGGTAGCTCTTATCAAGTTGATTTTTCGCAATTGCTTTTTCCTTGATGAATTCGGTGTTATTGGCTTGAATTTTGTTGAGCTTAGCCGTCGCTGGAAGTAAGTGGGTTGAATTGTAATTTATTAATCAGAAATTGAATCGAAACTAAATACGATAATTTATTCGACCTAAAAAGCGATCGAGGGCTAAATTCAATTTTGACTCAATTTTAACCCGACTTCGATGCTTTGTAGCCAATGCAACGTATCTTTAAGATTGGCACCTCTATTATTGGGTGGTCATTCCTTTGTACATAAGAATCAAGAAAAATCTAATCCTTTCAACTTGTTATAAGAAGAAGGGCCATTTGTGTGCATATGGTAGCTATGGGAGTCTTAATGATGCGGTCGAGTTCGAGTTAGTGAGGCTCGGTCGGTCGTTAACATTCGAGTCGAGCTCGGGCCTCAGTCGATTTTGACGAGTTTTGATTGAGAAATGGGAGTCAGGAAGTAGTTGCAAGAGTTGTCTTGTTTCATTAACACACCTAATTATTATATATCCAACTTTAGGAGAATCGGTGTATGGAATATATATATATATATATCACGTTTATAATACTAACTTATTAATATAATTTATAGAATAATATCATATTCTCTTACATCTTTTCTTTAAAGAAAATTAATTATTTTTAAAATAAATATATTTATAACTAAATAAATAATAAAAATGTATGATTGTTTAAGAATAAAAAAATAGGAATATATTATTTATGTCATCTACAAGTAGAGATATAAAATTAAAATAAAAATTTTAAAATTTTATATACAAAAATGATAAGATTCTGCGAGCTTTTCGGTCGAGTTACGAGGGATTCTTTCGTGTGACTAGTTAACGATTTAGTCCCGGCTCCGTGGCAGTCAGTTTTGGCGAGTCGGTACGAATAGTTCGAAATTTGTCGATAATTAACACTAGTGACATATGTCCTCCACAATTACTTTTAGACTCTAGTGTCACATCTCACACCCCTACAATCTAGATAAGATTTCAATGAAAAATAATAAAATAGTATATTCGTAAAATAGTGAAATTGTGAGTTGTGAAACCATTTTCACCCTTCCAAGCTGAATTCTTAGTCAGCTTAATAAAGCGATCAACTAATATAACATCCTCGTTTTTAGGCATAATTCTTAGTCAGCTATTTACGTTTGTTGGCATAATTCTTCCTTATATCTTTCATTAGGCATGAACTTTTAGCAACTATTGGCCTCTTCTGATTCTTTCCTCATTAGATATCTGAATTTAACATCAAAAATGAAAGAAAATAAGTAATAGAAAAATATGCAAATTTAGAAAGAATAATAGAATCTAACCATTATAATAGCTTTAAATAGCAAAACAGATTGTCTATTACAATAATAATAAAATTATCCAAATGCATCCTAATTTCATTCATATAGATTGTATAATACAGATGGTTCATACAATAATGTCAAATGCACCGTTTTTTTTCTTAACAATAAACGCAGAGTATTTTTTTTAAAGGATGATGCACAGCATTGATTGAGATCATTCTACCACCCACAAGCCCAAAACAATATATTAAACCGAATAGGATAAAAAAAATCATATCTGATCTCGATTGAAATTTCTTGTGCCTCCAATAGTGTTGGTTGTGGAAAGCAATGCATAGGGTTTTGAAAGCAAATATAAATAGGTTTATTTTTAATTAGTTATACAAGAAAAGATATATTTGTCACTAGGACAAATGTAAGAGGGCATTTGTGGAAAAAAAAATCAAATAACCAAGTAATCTTACATTACCTAAGCAATTTGAGGTAATGAGATAACCCTCAACATTACCAAATTGCTAATATGGTGGTAATGTTAGATTACCTGGTTAAATTTTATAACGTCAACCAAACATAGTCATATAATATTACTAGAGTAACATAACCTTGGTTATATGATATTATCCTAAACCAAACGCCCCCTTAGTTTTATTTTGTTTTTCGTGTTTTGTGCTGTTGTCTCGTTGAGGTGTTTTGTGTTGTCATTTTGTTGCGGTGTTTCGTGTCGTCGTCTTGATACGATGTTTTGTTTTTCTTCGTCTTGATGTAATGTCTTGTTTTGCGTGTTGGAGATTCAAACGGGTAAAACACAAAAATCACATTATTGTCGTCATCATATTATAGAACTAGAGTCATAAGTATTTTATCAAATTTGTAGGCTTTGAATCGATTTATTATGCTATTAACTTAGGTGATGTTTTATCCACTGGTTCTAAACGATTTGATGAACTGAAAGTGTTTTTTGAATAGAGATTTTCTAAATTTTCGAATGAATTAATTGAAAGTGTCTCTTGAAGTATGAGTTTTTAATGAAAATTCGGAAAGTGTCTATTTAAAATAAACTTTTAATCGGTTTAAATTCAAAATTTTCAAAATTTTAGAAAATGTCTCTTAAAGAAAAACTTTAGGTCAAATTCATAATTTTTAAACGTTTAAAAAAAGTTTTTTCAAAAGCCATTTTCATTTAAGGTTTTTTTTATATAATTATGGGCAACTTTTAGAAAAGCCCTTATTTTTTCTGATTAATTATCCTTATTATTAATTTTAGTTGCTTTTATGGTTTTAGGGTTGAATTCCAGTTATTTGGTGGATTCTTTATGAAATATCACCGTTTGTAATTACCTTATGAACCAAAAAAAATCATAATCTAAAAGTTAAACAATATATAAGGTATTGAAATAGAAAAGCCATTAATTACTACGTAAGGTACTTAAATAAAATAAATTTTTATTGAAAATTTTATACTAATTAAAGGCTAATAAAAGACAAGATTTGGCGAAGATTACTAAAGCTAAGAATCTCAAATGAGCTGTTATAAAGATAATTGGTTCCTAAGGAAAATTACAAAAGTAAGAATTTTAATAAGGCTAAGATCAATTAGCATTCCAAAAGACTTATGTTTAGTTTACAAAGAAATCGATAAACTAATAAGAAACAAAGATTGGGAATTTATACAATTTTATTTTGAGCCAAAAAAAATACTTCAAAACAAGTCAACCAAATATGAACAAACCTTGATTTATGAATCAATGAGCTCAATACATGTCAAAAGAAATGAGAGAAAATAAGAAACCTTCGACTCTTTAATTATAAAAAAGTAAAAAACTCTTTTATTTTAATTTCTTAAATATAAGTCTAAATTATATCTATAATAATGGGGTTTTGCCAAAAAAAAAAGGGTACAATATACAATATATACACATAATTTATGTTTTAATACTTACAAGGGAAAAGACTCTCTTGGTATGCTATTGGAAGTGAAGCACTCCAATAAGGACCACAAGCCCAATTGAACACTCTCGAAATTCTAGTACGAATATTGTAGAGTGAATATTGTTTTCTTTAGTTCGAAAAAATTTAGTTAGCTAGGCCGTACGAAAAATTGGATCATTTTATTGAAAAAGGATATATGATACTCAATTTCTTGACCCAAGTAGATTCATATACATAATATCTAGAACATATGTCAAATATGTGCTTTGGAAATTTTATCGACTTTGGCATAATGCCATACACAAACAACCTTCAAGATTGACCAAGAAAGGTTTCATAGTTTCTTCCTCTAGAATCCTAATTATGATAAAAAATTTCTCCCAATCAACTTCAAGGATGTAGCCAACTAATTGCTCATCTAGTCTTGATTGGTAGAACCAATACACTATTCTATTAATGCATACATGTTCGTTGGAAGAATTAGGACCATGTGCAACATTAGCTATGGATTTCTAGGATCCAGTAGTGGAAGAATATACCATACATTCATAAGGTCGCTCTTCTCTGAAGAAAAATTGAAATACTTTATATTCATTGATAGTAGAATGAAAGGAAACCCAAACGTAGATATATAATTATGGTTTGGACATTCTGATGCGGGGGTTGGTGGGAGTAACAACACTTCTTGAGTTGTGGGGTTACAAATATTTATGGAGAAATTCACAATATACATGTTGTCCCTATGACTACAGGTACAATGTCTTTGTCTAGGACAATGATCATGGTTAATGCAACAGACCAAACCATTAAAGGAACAAATCATACCTTCAAAGTAAAATCCAATACAAGTTGAAAAAATTTGAGTAGTTTCTCCATCAATTTTGGTCAACAGATGTAACTTGTTGTCCGAAAGATAATGACATACAATATAACTTGGATAGTCTTCACATTGAATTCCGCCCCAACGATAATGACATTCTATATAACTTAGATTTTCTTGATATTTGATTAAATGCAAACGCATGAAACTAGGTCTGCAAATTAAACTCCTCCAATATCTACAAACAAACTTGTATAGTAAAAGAGATTTCATAGAAAGCCTTAAGAGGACATTGGTGAGGATTTCTTCCACTTCATACACATTCTTAGTTTGGGGACAATACTTATACACAGTACTCTTAAAATCATTCATATTTATTAATATTTGATATTTTCTTCACATGTAGCCTTGTATGCTTTCGTATGTGTTATTAGATCGCCTTGTTTTAATCTTCAACGGAGAAACAAATATATGACAAATAAAAATTTGATTTCAATCTCAAGATGCTAGTAATTAAGCTTCGTGTGTGTATATATATATATATTTATTTATTTTGGATATGTAAAATATTTAGTAGTTTCAAGTTTAAAAGAAATTATAATATATAATTTGAAATTAATTCAAATTATATAAAAAATATTATTTAACTTAAACTTTATCCTTTCATTGATAATGGTATATAAAAGTTAAAAAAAATCAAAATTTAAGATAACTTTGGAAATAAAAATAAAATTGTGTAATTATATATATATTCTAGATATAAAAATGAAATAGAAAAGAAAAGTAAAAACAAGAATTGTGTATATCTACAAACTTGCGTTTTTCCATATATATATATATATATAAAGTAAAAAGATAATCAAGCATTATTCATATTATTTTTATTTTCAATTTTTAAGATAATAAAAAATTTAGGTTCGATATCTGGATAACTTTTTATATTAATTTTTAAATATTTACATTTAATACTCTAAAATATATATAATCATCGTTACTTAAATATATCATCATTTATTATAGATAAATATATTTTAATACTAAAAATTATTCATTTTAAAAAACTAATTATATATGATATTAAAATTAAAATTGAACAAATGATAAAAATGAGTTATATTCTTCAAAGTTGGCTTTTTTGAATTAAACGATCTTTGATTGATAGATTGATAACGGTATGTAAAAGTAAAAAAATTATCAAAAATCTAAGATGACTTTGAGAATAAAAAATAAAAATTGTGTAACTATGTATATACTAGAAATAAAAATGAAATAAAATAGAAAGAGTAAGGTTCAGTTTGATATTGCTTTTTGTAATAACGCTTCTAGCTTAAACGTTTTTCTTGAAAGCACTTCTATCATAAACGTTTTTATGGGAATCGAAAAAGTGATTTTACAAAAGCACACACACACACACACACACACACATATATATATATATATATATTTGATTGTAAAAATAGGATATCATAATAAATAAATAAAAATTATTACAAAAGTATATAAATACATATAAAAGAAGAATTTATATTGAGTGATGATGTTTTTAATCACAAGGCGGAATTTGGACGTCTTCCGAAAGTGTATCTTAGATCCGTTGTCTTTGAATGTTGGGCTCCTTTGTAAAAACAAGAAACGAAAGGGATCGGCGAGAACCGTCAGTTGCATCTCGAGATCTAAGTCAATTTTTCGATGGAAGAAGATCAACTATTTGGGGAATGAGTTTTGTGCGTAAGTCATATGCCGCTTCCGGCGGATTGTGGTGGCTGGTATTTATAATAGATTATCGCTGATAATTTTCGCAGTTGGATGATGGCCAAGCGAGAATATTATCTTTCGTTGTTTGAGGATGATCACAATGTTGCTTCCAGTTGGGTGACGGTTACTAACACTAACTATCGTAAGCGGTAATAAGAGATTATTGATAGACGATAATTAGGAAGTATCATCTTTTCTTGATTGGTGGAGATTGAGTGTTTTCCTACAATAGGGATGCTTTGGAGCTATCGGAGTCTATTAAAGGTGCAGTTGGGGCTATCGATTTCGAACTGCGTTTAGAGAATACCATTAAGAGACTATTCGATAATCTTGGGCTAGTTTTAATCGATGTTTGAACACGTCTTGGACTTGCCTTTATTATTTAAGCACTTATCGAATAAAATCTAAATCAATTATTTTTATGAACATAAAAATATTTATAGAAATAATTATTTTTACAATTATAAAAATATTTATGAAAAGATTTGAATTAATTAATAAACGTAAGCAAAAATTTGTATTAATAAAAAATTAAAATAATTATTTTTATAAATTATTTTTTTATGATTATAGGGAAATTTTTTTAAATATTTACAAAGATATAAGTATTTGAATTCTTAAAAATATGATATTATCTAGATTTTTTTAAATAAAATAAATAGATGTTTAAATAAAAAGATATTTAAGGTTGAACAAGTAGTGTTTTAGGAATATCCAAAAAAATTTAAAGCGTTTTTTTAAAAAAAACACCTCTTAAGTGCTTCTCAAAAAACCACTCTAAATGTTTTTTCGAACTTTAAAAAGCGCTTTTAAAAATGTTCTAAAACCCCTCTTTTTTTGTCCTAAAAACACTAAGAAAATAGTATATAAATAACAATTATTTGCAAATAAACTACTAATTAAATTTCTCTAAAGAAATTAGCTACTAATTAAAAGAAAACGTATATGAAGATTTTTGTTATTAGTATAGGGTGGTAGGTGTGGTACAAAGGGAATGCGAAATAAAAAAAAAAAAACCAAACGGTCAACAAAACCCTTAAGACTTCTATTAAGGAAGAAATATATATTTAAAAGCTGTTATATGAGATTTGTTTTTTTAAAGAGGAATTTCTTATGTGACAATTACCTTAAAAAGTATAAAAAAAAACTTCTAAATTTTTGATTAAATGATATTGTCACACCCCCACCCCTACTATCAGGCGGTGTGACGATACTTATAAAACCCTGGTAATTCTTGTTGAAATTTAGAATTTTGTGGCTTGAAGCTTTATTACTTAAAGAAAACAGTATAAAATTTTCTTAAAAAACGTGATTTTATAAAATTCCCGATAGCATGTGATTGTATACGGGACGTATCACACATATATACGGTTTGCACTTGCCTAAATATGTATGCACTCATCAAAAGCTCATTTCAATGCATTTCATAAGCAACCTTGTACATACATATGCTAAACTGTATAAATTCAAAGTATTTCCTTACACAAGTTATTTAATACAACACTATACTAAAAGTCAGGAGAACCCTAATATGCTCCAGCGTCTAGCGTGCATGTACCTGGAAAATAATTTTTAAAACAATAAAATAATGAGCTACACGATCTCAGTGAGTGTATGTTTTATAAAATGTTTACTTTTTCTGAAAACATCTCAAAATTGTAAAACTATATTTAACAAGACATTTTCAAAAACATATTTAGCTTTGTTTAAAGTTTCTAAACTTTTCATCATATCTTCAACTGCTTTCTTTAAAAGTTTCATAAAAACTTTTCATAATATGCTTGCTTGCTTTACTTTCAAAGTTTCTAAAACATTTCAGAATCTACTTGCTTGCTTTTGCTGTAAAAATTTCTAAAACTTTTCATAACTTAAATTCTTCTTTTAAAAGTTTACTTGAAATTGCTCTATTTGCTTTTCATTGTAAAGTTTCTAAAAACTTTTCATAAAATGCTTGCTTTTGCTATAAAAGTTTCTAAAAACATTTCATAAAATGTTTACTTTCTAACAAGTGGTTGATTTTAAAACTGTATGAAAAATGCTTATGTCGAGATCGGCCATTGGAGGCCTTTCTTTAGCCCCCTTTAGTAAATCACGGGCCTGAGCTTCAGCCGTCTTGAGTGGAACTGGGTCCACATGAGTGGAAGGGCCTTGACGCGTCACATTTCGGTAAATATGGTAGAAAAACCAGTCTGCGATCAGTATAATAATGTATTATGCATCTTTTCCGATACGTCTGTGATTAAAACTGTATCTTGATGCATGAGCCCAAGTTCCGTGAGAAGCTGGCTAAAATACGTAAATGATGTCTAGCTTAGTGCAGCGTCTGCAGATCTCTGGCCAGGTATCTTCTTGCTTAGGGATTCTTGCAAGGCGCGTTTTTATAAAAGCATCTTTTGCTTCTTTTTCTTTTTTGAAATATGGTTTTACAATTCAAAACCATTGCTTGCTTGAAATATGGTTTTACAAATCAAAACCATTGTTTGCTTGCTTTCTAAATCACATTGCTTGCTTTAAATATGATTTAATAATTTAAAATCATTGCTTGCTTTAAATATGATTTAATAATTTAAAAACATAACATACCAGTGTAAAACGATTTATAAATAATAAACTAGTATTTAAAAATAGAGTTTATAACACTCACCTTCTTTTTACAATAATTGAGCACGACTCATGATTCTCCCTTTCCTTTTTATTACCTGCAAGCATTCGATGTGTTAAATTTCTGTGGCGTCGGCCCAGCGGCCGGCGATTTGCACGCTTGGTGCTATAATTAATTTTTTAGAAAATATGTGGGCCCCGAATCTTAATTCGCTAGGCATATGGTCGATTTAGACTCGAGAACTTCGTAAAGTTTAAACATTTCAGCAACACAAAATTATGTCGGATTATTAAAATAAAATCATGAAATTCCAACCAATTGTTTAAAACTTAGTCAAAAATTAATGCAGATTTGTCCAAAAAAATTATAAAAAATTATAAGCTGATTGAAAATTTTGGGCTAGGAAATTTACGAACACAGAAAATTAAATATTCTACGTAGATTTGGCACTCGAGAATATGAGTAAAAATTCTCTTGCTCTTGAAGTTTGATGAAATATTGGATATTGAGAAATGCCTGTTATTTCTTGTCGCATGTCAGAGCACTGCTTTTGTTTTGACCAAAATCATGTCGATTCTAATAAATGAGAGAAGAAGTAAAAGAAGAAAAATAAAATATAAAAATCTCTCGCCTCACGCACTTCTGTTCCGTCATCTGTTTGTTCCTCCTTTTTACTTTTTGATTTTCTCTACTTTTTTTTTTATTTCTTTCTTTATTTATTTTATTTTTATTTATTTATTTTTTCTACTTATTCCCGGACACGTTTGCTCCATCATCTTTTCAATTTTTTTTTAAATTATTATTATTATTATTATTTGAATCTGCAAACATATTATCGATTCAGTTCGTTTATCTTTAAATTTTTTTATTTTTTTAGTTTAATTTATTTATGAGCTGCTTCCGTGGTCACGGCTTAGAAATTTTAAGTAAAAATCTGGAATCGTGAAGTCGATAAACTTATTCTGAGAAGTCGTAAATATTATGTTGTCTCGAGGTCGATGAAAGCTTTTGAGTCATTCAGATTCTCGAGAAAGAATTCTTATTGCTTGATCAATTTCGTCATTAAGTCTAGATAATTTTGAGTTTCTGAGGCAGATATGGTAATTTATTATTATTACCTTATGAGAATTTACATAATTAAATCTTTCTTAGATTAAAACTTTCTATTAGTGCCAAATATCATAATTCGAAAGCTTTCTGATTCATCGCCCAAAAAGCAATTTCAATCTTATTATATTTCGATTAATTAAAGGAAGCTTGGCGGGTGTCTATATATCTGTACATGATTATATATATCATCTGTGGCTTTTTTGAGACGAGGCGTTCTGAGAAATGCTTTTATGACATTTACAATTTTTTAGATATATTTTTTAAAATAATGATAGAAATATAAATAAATTAAAAAATGAATTATTATAAATATTTTATTAAATGCATTTACCAAATATAAAAATACACATTGAATTTAGAAAATTCAAATTACAAAAACAATTTCCACTCAGTAAAAATCGATTGTTTTTTAAAAAAAAATTAAATAGTTTTTAAACAAAACATTAATATTCAAAAAGTTACTTTAAATTGGGTGGTCATTCCTTTGTACCCTTTTGACTTGTTATAAGAAGAAGGGCCCACTGTGTCTGTGTGGTGGCCTATCTCCTCCACAATTACTTTTAGAATCTAGTGTCACATCTCACACCCACATTATATATTATTGTCGGACATCTCATTCACAATAAAAGTGTCATAAAAAATATTTTATGATGGAGTTTTGATTGTGAAGTTTTAAATTTGTAATTTTATTTGTATTGTTATAAAATTTATAATTTATGAGATTGATTTTGGAGTTTTGTTTGGATCCAAGATAGAGCAAGAACAAAAATGATTGTCCAAAAAGACCATTTCATCGAACCAAGAATAAATAAAAATAAAACAAAAAAGCGAATAAATCAGAAAACATAAAAGGTTGTCAAAAAACCAAGAAAGTGACATGAAGAAGACTAAAACGATGACACAAGAGAAATAACGATGGAGAAGAGAACAATTTTTTAAAATTTAATTTTTAAGGATAAATAAATAAAAATTTTGATGATCAATTAAATAATGACATGTGACGAAAAAGTAAAGAGAGATATGGTAAAGATCAAACTGAATTTAAAAATAAAAATAAAAATAAAAATTTTGGAAACCGAGTTCACATGTGGCGCATGCATTTTAATTGGCCAAGACAGTCATTACTCGATAGTGGATAAATTCGGATATAGGGCATAAATGTAAGATTATGTAATTAAATCATAGATATGACTAATTAAAGAAAATTGATCAAATTATAAATTATTCATAGAAATTACTTTTTTTTTATTAATTGAAAAAATAAATAGAAATTAAAAGATTGAATTTATTGAAACTATGATAAATTTTCACAAACGCGTCTGATGAGATTGTCACTAAAATGAATATAATTTATTTATTAAATAAATTATATCAGTCAACATTAATTTGATTCCAACCTGACTTTTTATAATGACAACTTGGTCCCACCAGTCCACGCCACCTCTATTATTGGGTGACATGAGAATCAAGAAAAATGTAATCCTTTTGACTTGTTATAAGAAGAAGGGCCCACTGTGTCTGTATGGTGGCCTATGTCCTCCACAATTACTTTTACACTATAATTATCACATCTGACACCCACATTATATGTGTGTCGGACATCTCATTCTACAATAAAATTGTCATAAAAAATATTTATTAAAAATATAGTCTAAAATTAATATTTTAAAATTTGGAACACAATGTAAAATTAATACTCCTGATTGAAAAATATAAAATTAATAAAATGTAAAATAATGAAATTGTGCATATGTTCAAAACATGAATTTTAATATAAAATAATCAAATTGTATCTTTAAAGTACGAATTTAATGTAAAATAATGTATTCGAAGACAAGACCTTAGTGATTTTTAATATAATAATGTTTTTATTAATTAACTAAACAAATAGGGATTAAAAGGTAGGAAGGGAAAATTCTAAAACACTCATTGTTAAGAAAGTGATAAAAAATCTTAAAATGGAAATGGTAAAAAAAAAGAATGCATAAATTCACCTAACGATATTTTTATAGAATCACGAAACAAATAGAAATTAAAAGATAATAGGAAAGAAATTTGCAACAAACGCACACGTTTTAAAAAATATGATACACTTAGGATGAAAATGGAAAAGGACAGGATGAAATTAAGTTATCAAATAAATAAATATGGTTAAAAAACAATTTTTTTTAGGAATAAATGATAAAAGTAATTCATAGTTTTATCATATTCTTTAATTAGTCCTACTTATAACTAAGAATAGTCCTACATTTGGAGGGTCCTATATTGTATTGGTCTTGAGATATGAGTAACCCATTAAAAAAATTAAAATAAATCTATGTGAGTCGTATATCGATTTATCACAATTGGCCCGTAATTTTATTTTAAAATCGATTTGATCGTCCTCTCATCTCAGCCATGTCGTTATTTAATATACCTCGTATTTTATTTTTTTAAAATCGATTTTATCTTCCCATCTCTCACTCATGTCGTTCTCTACCACCTCCTCCTCCCCTCCATTGCAAAATTTTATATTTGGATTTTCCATTGTATTTTAGAGTTTAAACGAGAATTCTCTCATGAAGAATTTTCTATTTTGTTTTGATTATCTTGTTTCATACTTGGCTTTCATGTTCTGCACAAATTTTTTTTGCTTTATGTTTGCTATAGTTTTCTTTTTTCATTTGTTCTGTTTTTGATTGTGATATTTTCTTTTGTTGTTTGTTTTGAAATTACTAGTTTTTGTGGAGTTTTGATTGTGATGTTTTGAAAATCTGCAGTTTTTGAAAATAAGAGTTTTGTTTGGATTGCTAGAAAAATTTTATATTTTTTTAATGTTTGATTTGAAATTACTAGTTTTGGTAGGATTGCCAATTAGATTTTGATTATGATGTTTTGAAAATTAGTAATTTTATTTGGTTTCTTTAAGAAAATCGTCGTTTATGAAAGTCTCGAGTTTTGTTTGGATTGTTAGAAAATTTTCGTATTTTATTTGATTGTTTGTTTGAAATTACAGGTTTGGTGGGTTAATGGTAGAGTTTTGATTGTGATATTTTGAGAAAATCTATAATTTTATTTGGAATGCTAGAAAATCAACAATTTATGAAAATCTGAAGTTTCTAGAGTTTGTTTGGATTAGAAATAAAAATAAGAATGAGAAATGGATTTGTCGAAAAGATCCATTTATATCGAACCAGAATCAAAAAAAAAAAAAACAAAAAAGGCAGATAGATCCAGAAGAAAAACACAAATGGTTGTTGAAAAACCAAAATGACGACCTAAAGTAGACCAAGATGATGACCCGAAGAAGAATAACAGTTTTTTAAAACTGAATTTTTAAGGAAAAAAATTAAAATTTTTGATGGTCAATTAAATAATGAACACGTGAAGAGAGAGGTTGTGGGGATTAAATTGAATTTTTTAAAAAATTAAAAATTTTGGGGACCAATTATATAATGGCATATGACATTTTTAACAGTGGTTATCAGTAGTGGATCATTTGGATACAGGACCCCCCAAATATGGGATTAGTTATAATTAAATCATAAATAAGATTAATTAAAAAAAATCGGTCATTATGAATTATTCATATAAATTATCTTTTTATGTATTAATTGATAAAATAAATAGAAATTAGAAAATTGGAATTATTGAAAGTACGATTAATTTCCATAAATGCGTGTTATGAGATTGTCACTAAAATGAATATACCTGATTTTTTATAATGGCAACTTGGTCCCACCGGTAGGCGCCACGTCTATTATTGGGTGACATGAGAATCAAGAAAAATCTAACCTTGCGACTTGTTATAAGAAGAGGGGCCCTGGCCTATCTCCTGCACGATAACTTTTAGACTCTAGAGTGATATCTCACACCCCGACAATCTAGATAAGATTTTAATAAAAAATAATAAAATCATATATTCGGCAAAATAGTGGGAAATAGGCTTGTTATAGGAAGGGGGGCCCTGGCCTTTCTCCTGCACGATAACATTTAGACTCTAGTATCACATCTCACACCCCGACAATCTAGATAAGATTTCAATAAAAAAATAATAAAATCATATATTCCTTAAAATAATAGTAGAAATTGTGAGTTCAAGCATGGATTTTAATATAAAATAATGAAACTGTGTCTCTTTCTTGTTAGGCCATAAAATGTTTCTTAGGTGTATATGTACGGAAAACTTTTAATTATGTCATATCAGATTAATCATCGTTTGATTCTAAATGAATTATAAAAATAATAAGAAACTTACTATAAAACATAAATATATTATCAGGATTCCAACTCAAAAATTCTAATTAAAATTAGAAAATTTATTTAATCACCTTATTTGATAGTAATAAAACTGTCTTTAAAACATGATTTTAATGAAAAATAATGAAATCATGTAATTGAAGACAAGACCTTAGTGATTTTTTTTGTTATATCAAAAACTTCAATATAATTGGAATTAATTTAATTGGTACCATGCATGTGATTTAACCTATCCCGTCCTCTCCATAAATATCACATCTTCGTTCTGTATTTATCTCACACAATTCTGTCAAGTATCCAACCATTTTGAGAAGTCAGAGCAGAGCTGAAGATTACTTTCTCCTACTGTCTGTGAGTTCCATCATCAAGAACCTTACTGTGTTGTATATTTCTTTTCTCCTTGCAATTATCTGTATTTTACCAATTTTCTTGTATGTGCAGTTTGCGTTTTGAAAAAAAATGGCGGAACAATTCATTCAGCATCATAGCGAATGACAGGCAGCTTAAGATCCCCAGTTATTGGCTTGGATCTATGTATGGTGTTCAAAAGGAGCTGAAAAAGCTGGGGGAGACGCTGCGAACCCTGAAGGCTATCCTTCTGGATGCTGAGGAACAACTGGAGAAAAGCTATGCTGTGAAAGATTGGGTGGAGAGGATGAAGGAAGTTGTGTATGATGTCGATGACTTGTTGGATGACTCTGCAACCTATCGGTTGCGACGAGGAGGGCCGGCGAGAGGTGGAGTCCTTCTTCTAATCCTCGAATCAGGTTGCATTTCGTTTTCAAATTAGTGGGAGAGTTGATGATATAAAGAAAACATGATGATGTAAAAAGATATCTTTCTGTTGAATGCTGTCCCAAGAACTGAATTCACCCACGGGAAAGATTATTGAGAGGCAGACCCACTCACATCCCCCGTATCCATCTATTAGTCTTGGTCAGAACTGTGAAAAGAAGAGATTATAAACTTGTTGGTGTCACCCAACAATGAAAATGTTTTCATTGTTATCGTGGGTGATGAAGTTAGGCAAGACCACCCTTGCTCAATTTGTATTCAATGATGATAGAGTGAAAAATCATTTTGATTCTAGAGATGGGTTTGTGTTTCCGATGATGATTCTGTTGAGGGATTTGGTGAATACATGCTGCTAAGAAAGATGGCAAAATCTAAAGATTCACAAAGTCTGTCGTTGGATGATTTGAAAAATGAGTTTCACGAAGAAATAAGTCAAAAAATGTACTTGCTAGTTCTAGATGATGTCTGGAACAATCAAAGTGAAAATTGGGAGAGAGTGAGAACTTTATTGAAGGTTGGTGCTAGAGGCAGTAAAATTCTAGTGACCACCCGGAATACTGAGGTTTTATTCATGGGAAGCAATACTGTTCCTATTAAGTTGGAAGGTCTAGACATAGATGAGTCTTGGAGATTATTTTCTGACGTCACATTTGGAGGACAGGAGAATACTGTGAATCCAGAGATCATAAAAAGTTTGGAAAGAATTGGCAGAAATGTGTGGGTTCCACTCATCATTAACACTTTAGGAAGAACATTAATGCAGTTCAATCAGACTGTCCAAATAGTTTGTCGATTCAAGAATGAAAATCTGTTATCACTTCCATATGGAAATGACAATGTTCTCATTAATGCTGAAATTAGAGTTGTGATAATACATAACATTTGAAACAATGTTTACATATTACTGACTTTATTTGAGGATTATGAAATTGAGAAAAAGTCTTTGGTACAATTATGGATAGCACAGGGTTACGTCCAATCTCCAAATAGGAATGAGCTATTGGAAGACATAGGAGATCTATATTTCAAGGAATTATTGTCAAGCTCATTGTTGGAAGAAGTTAAAAAGGACGATTTTAATAATATATTAAGTTATTAAAATCGTATTGTATAATGATGCTTGCACAAATCAATTGCGGGGATCCCGAGGTTCTTGTTATGAAATGATGTGAGTAATATTTCAAGGAAGCTCGTCATATAGCATTGTTGTTTGAAATGAAGGCTAATGGAAACAAAAGGCTATGGTGGGAAAACCCCTAAGGTCTTTTGAATTTTATCCAAATGTTTTGGAAGATGCTACAATTTTAAATTCATTTCTTCCAAGTGTTAGGAATTTACGTGTATTGAGATTAGATGATTTCGATATAAAGAGTGTGCCAAAGTGTTTAGGAAAATTGAGCCATTTAAGGTATCTTGATCTTTCCAATAACCATTTTGAGACTCTTCCAAATTCTATTTCAAGGTTGAAGAATTTGCAAACGCTAAAACTCCAATATTGCAAGATTTTGAAAAAATTTCCAAAAAATATGAGGGAATTAATCAATCTTAGACACTTGGAGAATAATGGATGTTCTGGTTTGACTCATATGCCACATGGAATGGGAAAGTTGACTTCACTTCAAAGTCTACCATTGTTTGTTGTTGGGAATGGCACAGGGAGATTAAGGAATCACAAAGTTGGGAGCTTGAGTGAATTGGAAAGCCTCCACCAACTAAGAGGATCGCTATGCATAAAAAATCTTCAAAATGCGAGAGATGTTAAACTGGAATCCACGCGAAATATTTTGAAAACAAAAGAATACCTTGAGTCCCTGAGATTGGAATGGGAACAAAGCGAGCAAGATATGGGGGAGGATGGAGGTAAGTGGGTGATGGAAGGCCTTCGACCAAATCCACAACTGAAGGAGCTGCTTATTCAAGGTTATGGAGCTAATGAGTTTCCAAGTTGGATGATGAATGATCATGAGTTGGCTTCCTGGCTTCCGGACTTGGCAGAGCAAGGTTCATTTTGTTACATTTCAGAGCTTTATATATATGAATGCTTTAATTTGGAATCATTGCATTTTCCTCCTTCTCTTTCCAAATTAGAGATCCATAATTGCAATAAGTTGGCATCCTTGAAGCATATTCATCTTCTTCTCTTTCCAAATTAGAGATCCATAATTGCAGTAATTTGGCATCTTTGGAATTGCCTTCATCTTCTCCTCTTTCCGAATTAGTGATAAATAATTGCACTAACTTGGCGTTCCTCTTTCCAAATTAGTGATAAATAATTGCACTAACTTGGCGTTCTTGAAATAGCCTTCATCCCATGGTCTTTCTGAATGAAGGATCATAGTTTGCCCTTTCTTGGGATCGGTCAATGTGGCTTCATTAACTAGTCTTGAGGAACTAATCTTGAGAAGAGTCGGCTTGAGTGCGGGGACATAATGACGTCTCTGCCCTCTTCGTGAAGTCCTCATATATGCCAGATCGATGGTATGGTAGCTGACCCAGAGGTGCCGCTTCAATATGTTTCCACTCTCAAAACTCTCTACATTTGGAAGTGCTCTGGTTTAACAACATTACTACACTGGATGGGCAACCTCTCCTCACATACAGACCTTGTTATTTATGGCCCTTACACAATTGACATCCTTGCGAGAACAAATCTATTCCCTTGAGCTCTTCTTGAGACTCTTCATTTATGTGATTAACTATCACACCCCTAGAGCAAAGATACAATGAGGAAATATAGGTGAAGGCCCAGACAGATTGCTCGCTATCACGTGTTTATTTCGGCCTTGAAGACTATGAAATGGAAGGTTGAAATCCCTAACCTCTTCCCATTTTAATTATTTTAAATTAAAATGATGTGTTTCATTTTGTCTTTGATATTTCTTTTATATTGATCGGCACTTCCTATCATTCGTTTAATTTCTCATATCAATTTCTTTTAATTTATTTATTTTTGGTTCTAGCTTGAACAACAATTCGATTAGAACACTTGAATCATCTTTTAACTTGAGGGAAATGCGAGGGCACGATAATATCACTCCCAACCTTAATTGTTGTTTTGTGTTTGGAATGTTATTAAATTTAATGAATACCAATATGATCACCTCACTTGCAGGGCTTGGGATTCATGGCTTCCCTAATTGGCATCCCTAACTTTTCAAGTCCGAAATCCCTGATTTTTCTTCTTGTTTTCTATGACTTGATTTTTGTTACATTTAAAATGCTCGCTTTTCATTTATTTTATTTTGGCAGTTCTTTGTATTTGCACCTTATTGTTTAATTAAGTGCTTACTTCAGTAAGTTAATTTGAAATTTTGTACGTCTTCAAATCAGTTTACCTAGGCCAAGTTTAGTTCCAGAAAGTATTAAAGAAAGAAAAATAGTGTTAAAGTATTAAAGAATAATAGTTATTTTACATCTTCAAAAAATATTTACTCTCCTTCCAATTTAGCCATTGATTAATTCTAACTGGTCTATTAGA
Organism: Tetrastigma voinierianum; assembly: GCA_016808115.1. NCBI lineage: Eukaryota > Viridiplantae > Streptophyta > Magnoliopsida > Vitales > Vitaceae > Tetrastigma > Tetrastigma voinierianum. Next base: position 35,091 of record JAEQBH010004236.1, on the reverse strand, counting down.
GAGAAATAATTGTCAAGTAATTGCAAAATAGAGAATGGTGTAAATTCATTAATTCATCTATGTTGTAGTTTTGTAGGTTTTGTTCACAAGCATATATGAGTTGATTCATCATGTTACCGTTTTAAATATTCTTAAAACATCTTGAGGCTACTTTTGGTCCTAGGAAAATTTCAAGAAAAGAAAATAAAGAAAAAAAAAATTTTAAATCAATAAATTATTTTTAACTCTTCAAAATAAAGATAGAATAATTTAATAATGAATTATTTTTTTACTTATATTAACTATATTTTATTTTCTTTGATATTTTTCACAAACAATAAAGTATAAGAACATTGTTTTTCTTATATAGTAAATTTTTTTTTTCTTGATACTATTCAAAAATTAAACATGAAATGCAAAGTCAAATTCAACAATAATGCATTGATGAATTGTGATGACTCCACTGAACTGAAATCATTTTGGAAGAGATGTTTTCCATATAGAAATTCCTTGATTATATCCCAAATGAAACAGGCAAGAGCGCTCACCCAAGAATACATAGGGCTAAATACTTGGTGGTGAAGGGTTCTGGAGAACCATTTCAAGTATTAAATCCTCATTTTCTTTCTTTCTTTCTTTCTTTTTTGAAAAGCTCATCTCATTTTCTTATGGCTTCATTTTTATTCAATATCCATTGGATATTGTTTACGTTCATTTTCTTTGGATATCACATTTTCTTTCTTGCTTAGTAATTTCATTAATCGTAAATATCACATTTTCTTATGAGTTTTTATTTTTATTTTTAGAATAATTCAAAAATGTATTTTTTAACTATATAGGAATTTGATGCAGTGAGTGATTAAAGACATGTTGGTTCCTGTTTCTTAAAACACAGAGAACACAGTGTTATCTGAAAACTATTTTTTTTGTTTAAATTTTATGTTTGTCAAAAAAAAAAAAAAAACAGGGATCAAAAGTGTTTTATCCGTTTTTCGTATTCTCCTTGTTCTTGAGAACGAAAAATAGTTTTCAAAAATAGAAACCAAAGAAACCCTAAAATTCAAATGTTATATTATTATTATTAATTTTATTATTATATCTTCTTTGTTATGTTACAATTCTTGGGTGCTTTGCGGCCTACCTTGTGATCTGCTTGAGACCAAGATAAGATATTCCTTGTAGAACTGGCTCACACGTTGAAAAGGTATACCTTAATGCTCATTTGTTTCTCATGGTTGAGATTTGTGTTTTTTTGCTGCCTGCCGGCATTTAATTTAAGGAAGCCTAGCTTGTGATCATTGATAATGCAATGCATACATTTTCTTTTTTTTATTGAGAAACATTTAAGCTCTTGAAATGGAGCACTCACACCTTGACGAGGTGAAAATAAATTAGAGTAGCCCGGTATGGCAATTCTTTCTCTGGGATGTGGTTGCAATTTTCTTTCCTTAATCCTTACTCTTATCTTTTAATTATCTGATTTCATAGGGCTTCAAATCTTGATTTGGCAAATGATCATTCGAAGGCTTTTGAGATGAGTGTGATTTCTTTTCTTCTTTATTTTTTTCTCTTTCTCTCTTCAGAGAGGGATTTGATATTGCAAATCTTAGGGGTCATTTGTTTTTTACAAAATGACAAATAGAAGTTATGAATAGTACTTAATAAAATTTGCTATCAATCTTTTAATTTTTTTCTCTACATTTTGAGAAAACAATTTTTTAAATAAAAATTTAAAAATACATGTACTTTGATTTAATTAGCATGAAACGAATGAAGAGAGTTTGTTGAATCGCTAAAATACATGATTTCTCTTATTGAAATATCTACTTTTCCTTAATAGATAAAACATTAAAAAAATTCAGAAAAAACAAAAAAGGTAAATATTTTGGCCTTTTCTGAATTAAGGATCATAGATTGCTCTAACTTGGCATCCTTCAATGCAGCTTCATTAACTCGTCTTGAGGTACTTAGCTTGGGCAGAGTAAGAACAGAGGCACTGAGGCAGTTAATGTTGTTGGTCTCTACTTCTTCTTCTTCTTCATTAAACTCTGTGGATACGGGAAATTGATGGTATGATAGCTGTCCCAAAGGAGCAGGAGCCGCTTCGATATGTTTCCACTCTCGAAACTCTCTACATCGTGAAGGGCTCTGGTTTAGAGACATTACAACACTGGATGGGCAGCCTCTACTCACTTAGAGAACTTGTTATTTATGACTGCACTGATTGACATCACTCCCAGAAGAGATCTGTTCCCTTAACAAACTGAAGACGCTTTATTTCTGTGATTATCCACTCCTCCAGGAAAGATGCAACATGAAAACAGGGGAAGTCCAATCCAAGATTGCTCATATCTCAGATGTTCATTTCCAAATCGATAGACATATGCGTTGGAAGGTCTGAAATCTTTAACCTTTCTTCCTGTTTTTATTATTTTTGAGTCAAACTGCCATTTTTTCGTTTTGTTTCTGGTAATTAGTCTTCTATGTTCGCTTAAATGCTCATATCAATTTCTTTGAAATTATTTTCCAGGTAGAAAGCCTTTTCTATGCGGACTAAACCAATCAGTTTACTTGGAGTTCTACGTTCTAAGAGTTTCCAGGAAATACTGAGGTCTGATATTATAACTCCTAATCTTAAATGATTATTATTTTTTTGGATTACTGCTACACTTGATGATATCCTCACCTCTCTTACAGGGCTTGGAATTCATGGCTGCCCTTAATTGACATCACTGCCTGAAGATACATATGTTCCCTCCAAAACCTGCAGACATGTAATAAACAACCTGCATTCCTTCCCACTGACAGGAAAAGCCTGCAGACACTAAACAGTCTCCATCATTTGCACTGGTAAAGATGCCGAAAGGAGACGTGAAGACTAACCCAAGGTTGTTCATATCCTACGAATTGATGTCATTTGTTCATGAAGATTGATCTAATACAGAATGCTTTTTCAGGTCCGAAATCCCTAACTCTTTTTCTCCTTATCCACGACTTCATTTTTATCATCTTATATTAAAAATTCTATCTTTTCATTTGTTTTTGGTAATTCTTTGTATTTACGCCTTACTTGTTTGATAAATGCTCACTCTGGTAAGTTTGAAATTTTTACATCTTCTAAATCATTTACTTGTTAAGTGGTTTGCGTTCTACGAGTTTGAGGAAATACCAGCTCTAAATAAATAGTAATGCTCTAATGTTGCTAATGAACATCGGGTGAAATGAACATAATTAACAATATCAATTATATGGATATTGAATAAACAAGAAGCTCTAATATAATTATGTTCATTTTATTAGAATATAATTATATGTTTTTTTGCTAGCTCAATAATTTCATTTACGTAAGTTGTTTGGATATTGCATTTCTCTCGGGTTTTCCTTTAGATAATTCAAAATGTCTGTTTTTAGCTTTTGAAGATTTGATCATGAGGTGATTAAAATTTAAAAATTTTATTATTATTATTATTGATTATTTGATATATTCTTTTCCTAATAAAAACATAACACTGGTGACTAACATTCATCAAGTTTGTTGAAGGAAGAATATTTAATCCAAGTTATTCCTAAAGACTAAAAACATTAATCAGAGCTACCCAAGATTCCACAAGTTGAATTTTGATACACCCAGTTCACAATCTGCTAATTCTACTCATCATCTTTATTATGTTACAACTCATCATTACTTTTTATCCAGTGAGACCAAGATAAGATATTTCCAGTAGAAATGGCTCACAGATTGAAAAGATAAACTCGTACCACCAGCCTACATGCCCACAAAAATACAAGCACTGTCTCATTTGTTTCTCATGGTTGAGATTAGTGATTGTTGCAGCGTGCAGGCGTTTTAAAGAAACCCAGCTTGTGATCATTGATAATGCGGTGCATACATTTATCATAGAGAAGACCAAAGAAGCATTTAAGCACTGGAAATGCAGCACTCTCAACTCCCACAACCATGCACCTTGATGAGCTGAAAAGAAACTAATATTGCAGCATTCTCAATATATTGGAAGATATCAAAGAATGGATTTAATATATAGACATCAAGGTAGAATTTTAGATTTTGTGTTTCCTGTCACTGTTTCTATATTATTTCTAGCGCATCTCGACATCAAAGGTGATTAAAGGGATTCCCCTAAGATAACTGGTGGCTCTGAAGAAATGATATTGAGGTTCATAAAGTTTGGGTTCTAGAAGAATCCCTCCCGCACAACTAGACAGAGAAGCCATATGGAACAACAGGCAACTTCGTTTTGATCATGGAGCTCCCAGAACAAAATCATGATCTTCCGAGACCTCCTTGACTTACCACCATGTGATGGCTCTACTTCCCTTAGTGAGGTATTCATCTTTCTTTGCTTTTCTTTTTTTCCCTTCGAGAAACTTATAGAAATTCAGAGAAAAGGCCCCTTCTTCAGTTTCATCATTCACGTTTCTTGAATTTTCATGCCCTTTATATTCTTCCAGCTTGTGGTTTGAACTATGAAGGATCTTCATAAAATGTTTCCTGAAGTTGTACTAAGTATTCCAGCCTCGGCAACCAAGAGGAGAAGCATCGATCTATGGATCAGGTTCGACACTTAGTTGCTAATTTTATTTTGAGACAGTAATTAATATGGATGTGTTGCTTCACAGTTCAACAACATCACCTTTATGAGCTTTAAATCTCTTGGAGACATGGATTAGGAGCACACGGATGGTGTTAAAAGAGAGGATGGAAATTTAGAGCAGCTGGGTATGTCAATTCTTTCTCTAGGATGTGGCTGCAGTTTCTTCCATCTCATATCTTTTATCCCCTGATTTTTAGAACTTCAAATTTTATTTGGGGAAAGGATTTGAAGGCTTTTTTAGATGAGGCATGATTTCTTTCATTTTTTTTCTCTCTTCAAAAGAGGATTTGGTTTTGCAACTCTTAGGTTTTAATTTTCCCTCTCCGCTTCCTTTTCTAAAGTTTTACTGTAGAAGATTCTGAATCGATTCGTCATTTTTCCCTCCTTGAATGCTAGGTTGGAAGTTGTGTTTTGAAATTGTGGTTGGACAGCTCTCTGTTCTTGAACAGCTCAGGACCTCGACAGTAGGTTCTGTTTTCCCTTTATTCTTGCTTCATATTTATTGATTGTGCCTATTTCTTAAAATTTGTTAGTTCTTTGGAAATTGGCATACACAAAGGTTCAATAGAATCTATTGGTCATTTTTCCGATCAATTTTGTTTCCCTGATTTCGTATAAAATTTGAGTAACTGAAAAATCTCAAGTTTAGGCATCGATTGATGTATTAACTAGCACATGTACCCACAAATCACTAACCATTTGACGTAATCTGATTCATCTTTCACTCAAGTTTGTTTGAAGCTGATGCAGTTGACATTCATATCGAAATGAACTTTTTGTTTTTTTTTTTCATGAGATTAGAGTTGTAATATCAATCCCTAGAATCTGACCCCTTTTCTTTTTCTTGTAATAATTTCATAATGCAAACATTTGGGAAGTAGAGTTGTAATATAAGAGGCATATTCTCATGGGATATTGTGGACTTTTAGGTGATGAGTTTGTAAGTTGCTTTTCAGTGCAGTGGATTCATCTTTGAAAGGTTTATTGTAATTTTAGATGCAGGTGAGCACAAGTAAAAAGAATGTACAGTCAAGAAAGGGTCAGAAACCCTCTCCAAATGGTAACAACGAAGAAGACACTTATAATCCTTGAAGCAGTAGCTGCAGCTCAGAGGATGATTCTAATGCTTCTCAAGAGCTAAATGGAGAAGCATGTTCATAGTCTAAAGGCTCTGCAACTCTCGACTCGAATGGAAACACAAGAGCCAGCATGGGGTCCGCCACGAGATCCCAAACCTCTACCTGAGGTAACAAACACATAGTCTTCGAAGAAAACTCCATTTTCCCATAGTTTTCTTAATCATTTTCTTTCCCGATCTTTTCGGAGAAAATTAGGGAGAGAGAGAGAATAAATGAAACTGACAGAGAATCTTACGAGAACCTTGTCTGAATGGAACAAGGTAAGCGATGAACTCCATTAAAAATTTTTGATCCTCATTCATTGCATCTTCTTCCTAAGCCCGAAGTTAAAAAATGAAATCATTTGGGCACACGATTTCTTCACGGATCTTATCTTGTGACGGAGTTGACATAAGCCTGATGCTTGGAGCGATCCAATTAAGTGAAGTTTTGCCACTCCAAATCAAGTTAAGAACATAAATGGATTCATTCCACACATAGAATAAGAACATCGGTTTGCAAGCCCTTTTGACTTCCATAGACTCTTATCGGATCCTCAGTAGTATCGTGATGGGTGATCCTACTTGGCATTGTTGTAGCATATGGCTCATATTTATGGAGAAAAAGAGGCTAATGCTGGAGTGGAGCAAGGAGAGCGAAAGCGGAGAAGGGTTGGGGATATCATCTTTTGTTGGGCGGACAAAATAATAGGTTGGGATTCTGACAAGCCAGCTGAGTCTGATATGGTATGGTACATGGTATAGGGGTAGGCCATATTCAAGGTTGTTATAAATACGCTCCTATGTAACTATAATTTGACATGAGTAGGATTTCAGCATCGTTTCCACGTGGATGTAGGCACATTGTCGAACCACGTAAATCTGTGTGTTCTTGTTTTTCTTCTATGATTTACCACTATTTTGCTGCGTGAAACAAAACATGCTTTATAACCCCCAACAGCTGCTGCAAGCTAGAATCGAATTATCTTCATGAACGGGGGCAACCGTAGTTGATCCTCCAAAACCAATGATGCAGTACATCCTAGAGCAAAAGATGTGAGAAAAAAGTCTTCGTACAAAAATCATGCAGGAACTCTATAACTTTCAGACATGAGCTCAACTGTCATTATTGGATGACAGGATCACGAATTGGGTTAGCTTGCTTTGATATAGGTGAATTCAGTTAAAAGAGTTCATCTTCCAATAATTGACATATGGAGTCCACTCTGACATGGGAGTTTGATGCATGCTTGGGCAACACTAATTAATGTATTCCTCCCAAAGCTAACACCAGTAGCAATGCAATGGCTTCAACCATTTCAAGTTCTGATGTTTCAAAGTGCTCCTGCTCTAGAGCAAGCCCGTGACTATCAACTTTGCCACTTAATTTATGTTTGTTTGCTGGAAATTGAACTTCTGTGATTTTTTGCTTTAAGCTCATGATCTTGATCTTTTGCTACTCCATCACCAATCACCCCATCTTCAATTTCAAGCTAATTTCATGCTAAGCACTTGAGAAGGCACACAATCAGTTGTGATTTCTTTCTGTAGGGGATCAAGCCATCTTCAATGACAAGAGCCTTCTAACGGTTCCTCCAGAGCTGAAACCAAGAACCTAGAAACTCTTTCCTTACATTGTTTCCATTTTTTCAGGCTCAGGGAGCTTCACACAGACTCAAGGGTCATGTTGAATTAGTGGCGAAGCTAAACGGACTGGACATTAAAACCATTCAACACTACACAATTTAGAAATGGTCAACTTTGGAGTGTAGGCGAGGAAGATAGAGGATTGAGAGCATAAAATGGAAACAAAGTATTTATGAATCATTTATTGAAGTCATCTATAATGTCCTTCCGATTCATTGTCTTAACCCCTCTTCTTAAATTTAAGACTTCATTTTTTAGACATTACTATAAGATCAATATTCTAAGAATGATGTATTTTATTTACATTTTGTTCTTATGCATCAGGCACATATAGAGGAATGTTTACATTCCTTTTCTGATCTATGTTTATGTAGTTAGTGTGAACTCCTACTCACTCCTACTATTAGTTCAAGTTTTTTTCGTTCTCCAATTTGGGAAATGTTTTGATTTTTTTTTAATATTTTCAAGGAGATTTCACCTTGCTTATAAAGCTCACAATTATTCACATTTTCCTAGACAGCTAATTAAGCCATTTAATTGTGCTCAAAACTTCTAGTTTCTAATAAATTCAGGTATCATGTTTGCAATTCTTACCTCCTCACTCATCTTGAAAACTACATAAATTGCTAGCGTTTCTACTCTAATGGTTATGATCAATGTGTGGTTTTATTACTTCCTGCTTGCATTTTGAATGTTTAAGAGCTTTATTAGGCTAATTATTTTATTAAAGATATAATTGTTGTCAAGTCCTATGTTTCCAAAGGTAGAAAGCGGTTAAACGTTTTTCGTATGTGTATGAGAAAGACGTGTAAGCGCCTCGAGACATTGAGGTGTAAACTAGCACTATGATCACATTATATAAATAATAAATGCTTTACTATTATATTAAATCAATATTATTATAATTTTAAAACTATTTTTCTAGAAATAAGTGACCAAAAATATTTTTATAGAATAATTTAATATAAAAATAATAATTATCAATATATTCTTATAAAAAATATATAATTATCCATTATGAAAATCATCCCATATAAAAATATAATCCATTATAAAAATAATTTTTAAACATTTTGGGGACTAGCCCAGCAGGGTGCACATCCACAACACCTTTCAAAAACCTTTCAAGTCAAATTAAATATAACAAATTTATTTTGACGAAAATGCCCATTATCTCAAAACTTCTCTTTGAAAATCTCTGAAAGCGCCTCCAAATACGTTCAACGGCATGTCAAACCTTCGATGTTGTCGAAGTCCAACTTGATTGAACTTGATCGTATCACCGCGCCAATTGACAATCGGCCCCAAGGATTCTCGACAGTCTCAATCTTTTGAAATAAGATTCGTCCTTCTCTAATAATCTCCCGCACAAATTGAAAGCGAACATCAATATGCTTCGTTTGAACATGAAACACTTGATTCTTTGCAAAACAAATAGCCTTATAATTTGTCGAATAAATAAGATTTAGCCAGACCAACTGACCTCATCCAGTAGCCCTCGTAACCAAACCTCCTTTCGCCTTGATTAATTTATGTACTCTACTTGTTAGTAGACAAAGAACACAATAGATTATAAAGTAGACTTCGACTCCATGGTACTCCCTCTGAGTAAACACATAACTACTTGTCAAGCGCGTTTATCGAATCTGACATAATCACAGATTAACATAGCCCGATAACATCACGATTACATGTCATTTACCGGCTCAGGCCGTGACATCTACGGTTTTCAATAAGTGCATAGAATCCATTTACTACATGTGATATCCTTTACGGGATCATGCTTATACTACTCACTACTCGATTGCAAGGCCCCGGCTTGTGTGTGCCTGAGCTAATAATCTCTAAATCTTAAATCCTTACCCGAAGCAAGTAGTCCTTATTCCAATTACAATACTACCATTATATTAATACAAGTTATTTCTTCTTGTGGCTTTCATAACCAAAGAGTGCTTGAAATGACATTTAAATTCATCTCGAATAATCACGCCAGATCTTTAGATTCTAGGGCTCCCCTGAAGATGAGATTCTTTTGATTTCGGTACATGCGAACATTTATCGAAAACTACAATTGATCATCATGATTCCTCAACCGGATTGGACCCATCCCAGTGATATAGCTAACATCACCCTTTACCCATATAAAAAATACCATGACTTTCAAACTTGAATAATGACTCCTTATGTGGGCGCATAGTAAATTACAACCAGGAATCTAAAATCCATTCATCAAAAACCAAAAATAATTTGATGACCCGACTAAACGAACGCTGGAATCCTTAGTGACGGACCCTTTCCTAGTGGGAAATCTGCTTAGAAACTCCGTAGTACCCTCCCGTGACTCGCTCGTGTGATTGCAATGAAGCTAAGCCATTATAAATCGCTGAAACCGTATTTGGAAACGGAGTTATAAAATTTTTCACTTTTCTATCAAAATCACACCTTAGATTTAACGAAAACTGCAGCATAAAGACCGCATAAAGGGTCAAACCCAAATACAAAATTAATTGTATATAAAAAATACACTCTCAATATTTTCCAAAACTAACTACATCATAAAGCGACCCTCATTCTCATCAAAATATAAGATAAGAATCAATCCAACATAATTTCATCACAACCTGTTTTTCTCAAAACCATGCATGCATATTTTACAAAAGATATTTACATATACAAACTGTCACATTTAACTTTTACTACTTTTACTTTACACCTTATCTTATATATAATCACAACACAGCGTCTAGGACTGAGGATCCTGGAAAAGTCTTTGAGCTTCAACACCTGCACCTGAAAATTTATTTTAAAAACAAAACCGTGGAGCCAAACTGCCTGAGTACTATAAGTTCTAAATGTCAGTCTCACGCTTGTACTTCCCAATATTAAAATATGTACGTAAATGGTCAGAACCGTTTATGAGAAAACCGAAGCTTTGCTATGAAAACCATTTCGAAAAATGTTCGAACTATTTATGTCATTGAAAACAGCTTCAAAACTAATTCCTCACACAAACTGCTCAAAACTATTTCGCGCGAAAACTGGCTTTCTGGCCACAAAACATTTCTCGAATCCACTACGCCGAAACTGCTCTAAAAACTTATTTCTCGCAAATCGTTTCAAAGCAGGTTAATATCCAAGTGTTATATCAGAAATCAAGTACCAAATCCACTGCGGGCCCATTTCCGGGAATACCCTGCACGTGATGCCACGAAACCTCGAACCCGACATCGTAAAGGGAACCTCGTAACACTACCCGGCCTAAGACGGTTCGTGAACACTCCGGGCGGATCTATATAGCATAATGGAACCTCGAATCCAAAATGCTCGGCGGATGGAACGACCCAACACCTCATCGCTATGTACTAAGTCGCGCTAACCATATACCCTCAATGTGCGTAGGGCGACTCACTATATAAATGTTTTGGGATCTAACCCTAAATTACCGACTGTGCAATATAGTTATCATAATATCCCATAACATTGCCTTGCACAATCCGAAATACATATGACGGAACCTGAGTCGGTGCCATCTAGTGGGCTCGCTTAAACCAGCCAAACTGCTTTCTAAATATTGAAATCAAACTTTTTTGCAGAGTATAACAAATGGGAGGTAAAAAAAATGCTTTATAAATTTATATTTCAAAGCACTTTACAAACTTGTAATTTAAACACTTCTCTGCTTCGTAAACGATTTTAAAGACTCACCTTTCAAGCACTAAACTCTCGAGCACTTACTCCACAACTTTTCTCGCCTTTGCATTTAACCTATACACTCAAACGAATACGGCGAAAACATTAATCGTATGCGTATAGCGTAAAACTTAATGTACTTCACTATTCATAGTACTATTAATACGTATTCACTATTCATAGTACTATTCACTATACACTATGCACTATTTACTATGCACTATTCACTATTCACTATGCACTATTCATACGTATTTATATCACGCATTCACCATTTTTATACGCATCGCATCGCCATTTCACGGAAACTCACAAACTCGTGATTTCTGCATTCACGCTGCAGCTTCGTCACGAGTAACTTTTAACCATTCGGTCCGAAAAATTATGACCGGCAGAATGTCGAATCGGTGAAAACCAAAAATTAGGATTTTTCGAATTTTTACCTGAATTCTCCGGAAAATCCCGTGTTTTTGGTACCCACGCCAGAGTCTCGTCGTGATAGGAGCACTTTTCGTTCGCCCGACGAATTCGACTACAGATTTCCGTAAATCTGAGAAAGAAATAAATAGAGAAAAAAAATTAAAATCTTCTTTCTCCTCTCCTCAATATTGTCATTCCTTCTCTCGTCCATTTGACTTTTATGTTTTTTTAAGTGGGAATCACGATGTGTTTCTCATTTCTTTCTTTCTACTGATTTGTTTCAACCTCAAACAATTTATTTCATTCCGCTTTCAATTTCATTTATCATAATTGAATATTCTTTTAAATATTTGCCATTTTTCGAGATTTTTCTGTAAACTCGCCGTGCTCTCACTTTAAACCTCGGTCAGCCAGAAACTGCAAAAGATTCCACCTAGTTCTTAATTTGAATGAACTTTCCCTGGTTACTAGATTTCATGAGACCTAACTTTAACGGCACATTCCGTTTCATCATCCGAGATCTAGAGGAATTTTCCAGGTTTCCCTGAACAATTTTGGCAATTTATTATTATTATTATTCTTTTGAAATTCCATAATTTGTACTTTCACCCCCTCCACTTTCCATAATTACAAAAGTGCCACAATTCTTTGAAAACTTTACAATTTCATCCTTAATAGCAACTTTCAATAATACTACATGGCACTAAAAAAATCTGGGTGTACAATGCTAATCTCTACTACACGACCGCATGCACCCTCTCTAATGGGGCGTTACAAACTCTCTCCTTTAGAACATTTTGTCCTCAAACGAACAAAACTAACATGATGATACTTAATCCAAAACAACTCTGAGGATATCGACGCGCATCTAAGCCTCTAACTCCAATGTAAATTCTCTTAATCCCATGATTCCCCCATAAAACTTTGACTAACTAATGACTTTATTCCGCAAAATCTACTTCGGCGGATTCACATTCGCATTGGTCGCTTCCTTATAGGTCAATTATCCAGTTCACCGGGCCGATCTCTCGAGTATACGGAAGGACTGAATATATCAAGGAGCATGGATACATGAAACATATTATGAACCTTAGACAACTCGAGGAAGGTCTAACTATATGCTACGGGTCCCACTCTAGCACATCTCATATGGCCCTATGTATCCGGCCTCAACTTTCCTGCCTTCCAAACTGAGGACACCTTCCAAGTGGGGAAACCCTGAGACAGACTCATCGCCACCGTTTAAACTATGTATCCCTATGGCGCTTTGTCCGCATAACTTTTCTGTCTCGCCCTCGCTTGAGTCCTGCCTCGACAACTGGATCTTATTTAAGGTAATCAGACTAACTCTGGGCCTACGCCTCCTCTCTCTCTCCTACTTCATCCCAACATACTGGAGTACGACACTTTCGGCCATACAATGCTTCAAATGGAGCCATGCCTATGTTGGATTGATAACTGTTGTTGTAGGCGAACTCCATCAGAGATAAGTGTGTATCCCAGCTTCCCTTAAACTCTATCACGCATGCTCTAAGCATATCCTCTAGCATCCGAATAGCCTTCTCGCTCACCATCGCCTCGAGGATGGAAAGTCGTGCTAAAGTGCACCGAGTCCCTATGGCATCTGTAACTGGACCCAAAACTGGATGTGAATCCTGTGGTCTCTGGCCTGAGACTATCGATATAGGAACACCATGTAATCTAACTATCTCCTCCACATATAATTGAGCCAACTTGTCCAACTGGTCATCATTACTAACTAGGAGAAAATGCACGATTTCGCTAGTCTATCCACTCATCACCCATATGGCATAAGGCCTCCGAAGTTCTCAGTCCTGAACAAAACTAGTAATCTTATCCCACTTCCATATTGTGAATCTGAAGGGGTCAGATTTTCCCGCTAAGCCCCGGGTGCTCGCTTTACTCGACAGTTAGGAACACGAAATCTCGCACTCTTTTCACGCTTCCACCCACACGCCTCCCAGAGTATTATACATCTCAGCAACAGGTGCATGACATATGTCGAAGAGTGAGTCTCTTCCATGATTTCCCTTTTAGTTCATCTATTTCTGTGTAATATTATTCGACTCCCTTTAACTATTACTCCATCGCCTCGATATGAAACTCCGGGGCTCTTACCACCCTCAATCTCGCCCTCAACTTGACCATCTCTCGAAACCTCGGCTTCACCTTCCTCGATCCGATCAACGAGAAGAGGACGAATACAAATGATGCCAACAAAGGTCCCCAGATCAGCTACTGCAATTGAACTCCCAAAGATCTCAACTCTATCAACACCGGAGATATAATCGGCTCGCAGATAAGCATAGAACCTCCGTTTCCATTGTGGGCATCGCCACTACATCGCCTTCCCCGATGGTACCGTGCAATCATAATCCTTAATCAACTCCAACCACCGACGTTGCCTTGCTGCTTCTTTCGAAAGTGAAGATATACTGCAGGCTCTTATGATCGATGAATATCTGATAGGAACACCGTATAGATACGTTCCCGCATCTTTAGAGCAAAACCACCGCCGCTAGTTCTAACACACGGGCCTGGGTAGTCTCGTCGTGCTTCTTAACCCGACGGAAGCATAAGCTATCACTCTAATTTCCGCATCAAAACACACCCAACCCTCTTTGTCCGAAGCATCACTCAGATACTCACATAACCGTCCTTTCCTCGACCTGCGAATGCTAACAATCGGAGTCGCCGCTAATCTCCCGCCCCGCCTCCTCAAAACTATGCCGGGCAGTATCCGACCACCAATTTCTCGATCCTTTTCAATAGATTGGTCAATGGGATTGCTATTTTCGAAAATCCCTTAACAAATTTCCTATAATAACCTGCCAATCCAAGGAAACTACGAACTTCAGAAACATTCGTGGGCGGCTTCCAGTTCACTATAGCTTCGATCTTCTGAGGATCCACAATAATGCCTTCTACCGAAATGACATGACCCAAGAAAGCTACTTTGTCCAACCAAGACTGGCACTTACTAAATTTAGCTGAGAACTGAATCTCTCTAAGAATCCGCACATCGCCCTGGATGCCTCGCATGGTCCTCCTCGATCGCCTGAAAGGGCCACTGTAACGTCATCAATGAACATCACAAACTTATCTAAATACTGACTAACACCTCGCTCATCAAATCCATGAACGTAGTTGGGGCATTAGTCAATCCGAATGGCATCACTAGGAACTCGTAGTGACCGTATCTCGTCCTAAAGGCAGTCTTAGAAACATCATTCTCCCGAACCTTCAATCGATGGTGTACCGACTCCAGTCAATCTTTAGAATATACCCGAGATCCCCGCACTGGTCAATAACTCATCTATACGTGGAAGCGATATCAAGCTGGGCGTGATTGGCCGTCGATCTCCGTTTATAGTCTAAATGACAACCGTAGCTTCCATCTTCTTCTTTACGAAGAGAACTCGAGCTCCCCACTGAGAGGCATTTCAGTCCGATTAAGCCCTTGCTAGCAATTCCTCTAATCAGGCTCTTCAATTCTTTCTAACTTTTTCGGGCCATTATGTATGGAGAAATGATATCAAGCTCTACCTCTCGGAATCACCCAATAATAACTCACCGTCTATCCGGGGTAACCCTAAATATCATCTAGAAAGACATCCGAAACTCTTCACTATGGGAATGTCTTCCGCCGCGCCCTCGTCTCCTATCCACTACAAATGCCAAATAACCTCGTAACCTTCAAGCATTTTCGAGGCTAGCCACAGCATTAATGAGACTAGGCATCTCTTCCGATTCCCGAAATATCATAAGCCTGGGTTCTCCGACTCGACCAATCTTACTTCTTCTTATAAAGAATCTAAGGTGACTCTATGCTCGATAACCGCCCATACCCAAGACTATATCGAAATCACGGATACCTAACACTATCAAGTCTCCACGGAAAATCCTTGCCCGATCACCAACTGCTACTGAACTATCCTTCTGATATCATAAGATCCCCATCGGGTACCTGAACCACCATACGACCATCTATGTGTCGACCTCTATCCTGCAACTCTCGAATGATACCGAAATAAATGAATGAGTGGCTCCCGGGTCCACCAATGCATATGCATCATGATCATAAACCGAATCATACCAAGAATCACGTCCGGTGGATGATTCAAGCCCCGTCTGTGTGGATCAAAATACTGAGTCCGAGTACCTGAGTACCACCAGATCCGGGCCAACGGTACCACCGCCTCCCGCACCCCTACCGTGACCTCTACCAGGCCAGATCGCACCTTGCTTGAACCACTCCCACCACTCGACCGGGACCTCAGTGCCCCGGGTACGCATCGACTCCACCTCAGGTTCCCACACATTCGCGACGCCATAAAGTGACCTTCCCCGCCTCGCGAATGGAGTTTCATCCCGTCATGTTCATCCCGCACTTCCGAGATGCCCCTCCGACATGTAGTGGCACAATGGAAAAAAGATGATCCCGCCAAGATCTACCACCTCCCTGTGGTCAGCGGTGATCGTGACGGACTCGCTAGATGCTACCCTCGTCCCGAGCCTCACCGCCGGTCCACTCTTTCCTTTCTTTCTACTGGGATCGACCGGTGCCCCGTCGACTAGTACCGGGAGCACCTTTCTTACTATCCGTCGCCCGAGCTAGAACTAAAACTCCGTCCTTTTCTACCTTACAGGCAAATTTCAAACTTTCATAAAATCGTCGCTTGCTTTCGCTTGTCGTATCCTAGTAAACACTGAAACCTCAGGTCTCTATCGTGCCGATGGAAGGACCTCGTGTCCACGTCACTTTTTTTCCTGTAATTATGGTGGAAAGACCTCATGTCTACGCCACCACATATAATAAATTTATAACGCTAACCCTATCTGAACCATTAGCACTCGCCTCCGTGGCCGCCTAAGACTCATCATAAGTTTTAGCCCTAATTTTAGCCGCTCTATCATGCCCTCCATTTTCCGATTCCGTCCGACGTACGATGTAACAATCGTATAACCCGATCCATCGCCAAGGTACCGCCACTCCAGTCCCGCTACCAATGGTTCGCTGGGCTAATTCATCAAGCATCTTCCGACCTAAGGGTGTGCCTCGACATATCTCTCTCCGTGGTGCCTCCTGCGGGTCTCAGACGACCCCTCACGACTCCGGTCCGTACATAACAAATGTCATGAATTCCCGGGCAGCGATTAAAAGATTCAAAGACACTTTTCAATATTTGATGCATGCAAGGATTAGCAAAACAATATAGGTTGCAATAGAAAAATCATTATATAAAAAAAAAATTATATATAAAATACTGTGGAAAACGCTACAAACAAACCGAATCATACCTAAACTCAAGCCCGATACCAACTCGACGCACCCTTCCTATGGTGGGTATCTGCCGCAAGAACTCGCGACAAAGACTCTCCTCACCAAGTTCGCCTCGATCGATAAGTTACCATGTGAAGTTAATCCGTTAAAATCATGAAATCAGATTCGAAAACGTGGGTTATAAAATTTTTCACTTTTCTATCAAAATCACACCTTTAGCTTTAACGAAAATCTGGCAGCATAAAGACTGCACAGTGGTCAAGCCCGAAATACAAAAATTACCTGTATATAAAAAAATACACTCCCAATATTTTCCAAAATCCAACTACAATCATAAAGGACCTCTGGTCCTCATCAAAATATAAGATAAGAATCAATCCAACATAATTTCATCACAACCTGTTTTTCTCAAAACCATGCATGCATATTTTACAAAAGATATTTGCTATATACAAAATGTCACATTTTAACTTTTACTACTTTTACTTTAATCTTATCTTATATATAATCGTTTTTCACATAAACGTCTGTGATCGATGATCCCGAAGTTTCGCCTAACACTCCGCAGACCAAAAATTATTTTAAAAACGTGAAAACCGTGAGCCAAACTGCTCGGGCTGAAAGTACTATAAGTTCTAAATGTCATTGCCTCACATGCTTTGTACCTCCCAATATTAAAATCTGCATGCAAATGGTTGTAAACCTGCTTATGAGAAAACTCGAGTTTTTGCCATGAAAACCATTTCAAACCGTTTCAAAACTATTTAGTGCGCGAACCAAGTTTCTACTATTGAAAACAGCTCGAAAACTAATTCTAATCGTTGAAAACCTGCTTCCAAAACTATTTATGTCGAAAACCTGCTTTAGTGGTGGTTAATATCCGTGTGCCGCTATATCAGAATCTCGCACTAACCACCGCGCTCATTTCG
This sequence comes from Tetrastigma voinierianum, assembly GCA_016808115.1. Lineage (NCBI taxonomy): Eukaryota > Viridiplantae > Streptophyta > Magnoliopsida > Vitales > Vitaceae > Tetrastigma > Tetrastigma voinierianum. Next base: position 17,391 of record JAEQBH010004236.1, on the reverse strand, counting down.
AATACCCTAGACGTGATGCCACTAACCCTGAATCCGATACCCAGAGTGAACTCCTAACACTACCCGCTAAGATGGTCCCCTATGAACACTACGGATTCCATAAAGATAACGGAACCTCTAATCCAAAATGCTCTGATAACCTCGAACTCAACACCATCGCTATGTACTAAGTCACGCTTAACCATATACCCCGAATGTGCAGAGGGTGACTCACCATATAAATATATACTGTGATCTAACCCCAAATCACGACTTCAGAATATACTTACCATAATATCTCATATCATTGCTACACAACCAAAAATACATCCTGACTCCGGGAACCGAAATATGCTGGCCTGTGGTTTTGCTAAACCAAAGCCAAACTGCTTACACCGAAATCAAACTTTTCTCACAGTATAACAAATGTGAGGTAAAAAAAAATGCTTTATAAATTTATATTTCAAAGACTTTTTACAAACTCAGAATTTAAATGATCTCTCGCTTTTAAAATGATTTTGAGTACTCACCTTTTCTGCTTACTAAACTTGAGCACGACTCCACAACTTTTCTCGCCGTTTAAATTTCCTACACACACACCTCAAATCCTAACACGAAAAACATTAATCGTATGCATAAATGAAAAGGTGATTTCAATTATTCATAGCACTATTCATACGTATTCACTATTTATATACGTATTCCCTATTCATAGTATTATTCACTATCTTCACTATGCACTATTCATATGTATTTATACGTATTCATAATGTGATTCACTTATTTCTTGATAGATCGTGATTCTAATTATTTCGATAATGATTCACGTATTCACTATTTCATCGGAAATCCCACGAATCCTTGATTTATTCACGCGTAGAAATTTCTCTTTTGCCGTAGAAGAACTTTAACCATTATCCCAAAAATTCGACCGCTGTAACGTCGAAATTCGAGAAAACCAAAACAGGATTTTTCGACCACCACTCGCAAATCCTGTTTTTGCAGAACCACACGTAAATCGTCGCAGAGCACTCGCTCTTAGCCCGACAAATTTTGACTGTCATATTTCTGCAAATCCGAGAATGAACAAATAGAAAAATTAAATCTTCTTTCGCTCTCCACACTGTCATCCCTCCGTACATTTGACTTTATGTTTTTTTTTTTTAAGTGACCCACATGTCCCATTTTTCTTCATTTCTCGATCCGTTTCACCAAACCACCCCGATTTTTGTCCCCGGCCAATTTCAATTATCCTTAATCAATATTCTTAAATATTTGCCATTTTTCAGATTTTTCTTGTAACCTGCTTTCAGCTTCACTCTAAACCCGTCGCTTTCAAAATTCGTGAAAATATTCGACCGTCCCGGGAATTTAACGGGTCCTCTCCTCAGGGTTACTTAGATTTCACGTAGACGAACTTAACGACACATCTGCTTTCACATCCGAGATCTGTAGAATTTTCTATGCCCCTCGAACAATTTTCAGAATTTATTATTATTATTATTCTTTCAAATCTATGACTGTACTTTCACCCCTCCACTTTCCTTAATTTGCAAAGTGCCAATTTTCAAAACTTTTATAATATCCTTAATAACAACTTTCAATAATACTACATATTTAAGACTAAAAATCTGGGTGCACGCACCCTACGGGTTACATCACCATCGTACACCCTCTCGGAATCTGGCGTTACAACTAGAAATACCTCCACGCCTCAATAACACACGCATCGACATAGACTTTCCTTTATATTTCTTTCAACTTAGGACAATCTTCTTCACCCTCCTCATGACAAAAAGACACTCATCTTTCTCGCCCCACCCTTTCACGCCACATTTCCCTCAAGCTCCCATTTCTTATTTTGACTACGACTTCTCATTGTTAATGCTTTTATTGACTCATCCCGATGTTCTCTTTGATATTTCTTCCGAATTTCATAATTCAACAATACTGAACAAACTTCAATAAAAAACAATTTTTCATTCCCATGAATAAGGGTAATACAAAGATGATCCAACTCATCTAAGTTGATTGGTTCTGCTTTTGAATCCTATAATGGCATGGGGATGACTGTGATTCCTTCCCCGTTTTTGCTAGAATCCACGCTGTTGCTTCGCCGCCTCTTTTGATTCACACTTTTATTTTTGAGCCTCCCTCCATTGCTCTCTTGTCGCCTCGCATTCTCGCCCTCTTCGAGTTGCCTCCTTTGCTTGTGCCTTCATTTCCTCTTATTTCTTGCGACTTCCTCCCAATCCTTGAAATTGAGGAGATGGTGGCTCCATCAAGTGAAGTAACATTCCAAACACAAAACAACATTTATTAAGATTGAGTTATAATGTAATAAACCTCAAAAGATTTCTCTTTGAACTCTCATAATGTAGCACTCTAAGTAAACTGATTCGTTTAATACTTGTTAAACAACCAACTCTCCTAAAAGCTCAAACTCTTCACGTGTAACCCCATAACCTCATGTGGAGAGTTAAATAAACCAAATAGAGTCCTCCATGGACTTTCAAATAAACAAATGGGAAATAAATTACAAAGATGTAGTTCAAACCCAGGACCTTTTACTAAATCAGGCTCTAATACCATATTAAACGACTAACTTTCCTAAAAGCTCAGGCTTGTAGGATTTTGGTTTAATAGGAATGTCATGCCTCAATAAGACTCATAGAACATGTGGTGAATTCAGGTGGAACAAAAGAAATTGATATGAGGATTTGAACACAAATAGAAGTGCCAATACAAAAGAATATTAGAGACAAAATGAAAATGACGGGTCATTTCGACCTAAAATAATGAAAACATAGAGAGAATAGAGATTTCAAACCTTAAATTCCATAAATGCATCAATAGAAAAGGTGAAGACCAAGCCAAGATTGCTCATATCCCAGATGTTAATTTCCACCTTGATTACTTAACGAAACTAAGGGTTCGAAATCCCAAACCTCTCTTCCCATTTTAATTACTTTAGAATCAAAATGTTGTGTTTTCATTTTGTCTATGGTATTTCTTTTATATTGATCGACACCTCCTATGTTCGTTTAAATTCTCATATCAATTTCTTGTATTTTTTATTTTGTTGGTTTCTAGCTTGAAAACCCTTTCGATGATTAGGACATATGAATCAGCTTATTAACTCGAGGAAGTACTGAAGCCTAGTAATATAACTCCCAATCTTAAATGTTGTTTTGTGTTTGGAATGTTAGTAAAGTTAATGAATACCAATCTGATCACCTCACTTACAGGGCTTGGGATTCATGGCTGCCTTGAATTGGCATCCCTAACTTTTCAGGTTCGAAATCCTTAATTTTTCTTCTTGTTTACTATGACTTGATTTTTGTTACATTTAAATGCTCTGATTTTTCATTTATTTTAGTTTTAAGGCTCTTTTGTAATTGCACCTATTGTCTGATTAAGTGCTTACTTCAGTAAGTTAATTTGAAATTTTGTACGTCTTCAAATCATTTTACCTAGGCCATGTTTAGTTCCGGAAAGTATTAAAGAAAGAAAAATAGTATTAAAGTATTAAAGAAAAATAGTTATTTTACGCCTTCAAAAAATATTTACTCTCTTTACAATTTAGCCTATCGATAAATTCTAACTATTCTATTAGACAAATAATTGTCATAAATGTAGCCAGAATGAAATTCATTAATTCATCTATTCGTAGTTCAGAGGTTTTGTTCACAAGCATATACGAGTTGATTTTATCATGTTACCGTTCTAAATATTCTTAAACATAATGATCAGGCTCCTTTTAGTCCTTGGAAATTTTCAAGAAAAGAAAATAAAGAAAATAAATAAAAAATAAAAGAATATTTCAAATCAATAGATTATTTTTAACTCTTCAATATAAAGATAGAATAAATTTTAATTAATTTTTTACTTATATTAACTATATTTTATTTTCTTTGATAATTTTCATAAACAATTAAGTATGAGAAAATTGTTTTTCTTATATAGTAATTTTTTCTTTTCTTGATACTATTTGGAAATTAAATATAGAAAGACAAAGTCAAATTCAACAATAATGCATCGATGAATTGTTTTGCAACATTTGTGTAAGCCTTCCTACTGGGATAATCAGACCGAACTCGAAATCACTTCGAGGAGATGTCTTCCATATAAAAATTCTTGATTATATCCCACAAATTTGAAATAAAAAAACTAACTCACACAAGAATATCGATGTTTCCTCTCTAATTATTGTACCATGACTCATCATGAAAGAGTCAAACTTCGTACCATTGCCTTAGTGCTTACTTGAGTCCAAGCTCTTCTTAACTCGTTACACAAGATTTTCTTTCCTTTGACTTCAAAACCCTTGTTGTCACAGATATAGATTTCTTCTTCCAAATCACCATGAAGAAATGCAGTTTTCACATCAACTGCTCAACTTCTAAACTCAAGCAAGTTGCAAGACCAAGAGCAACACGAATAGAGGACATCTCTACCATCGAAGAGAAGATTTCTTCAAAATCAATACCTTTCTTCTGATTGAACCCCTTCACAACCAATCGCGCCTTATACCTGAGTTGTGAGCCATTGTTTTCAGTTTTCAATATGTACAACCATTTGTTTATGAGAGATTTCTTTCCTTGTGGTAACTTCACCAAGTCATAGGTGTGGTTCTCAAGCAATGTCTCACTTTCTCGTACGGCTTTAACCCACTCTTTCTTCCTCTCTATGTAAAATAACCTTCTTGGCGCTAGTTTCTCCTGCCTCCCCCGTCAAGAAGCATCACATATCTATTAGATGATATCTTGCGTGTATCAAGCCTCTCGTAGATCTTCTCAATGGTGGTTCATATTAAGTGGTAGTGGAAGTTCTCCATCAACTTGTTCAATCGCCCAACATCATCAATTATGTGGTCATCTTCATTTTCAAAGTGAGACCATCACCTTCCCATAACTTTCCCCATGATTGCAACCAAGACCGTAGGTGGAACAACTGAATAAATTCTAATTGGAATGTCAGCAGAAGAACTAGCTTTATTAACCTTGTCACCATCATCAAAAAGTTGGTCTTCAAGAAACACAACATCTCTGCTTCTGACAATCTTCCTGCTCATTGGATCCCATAGTGTAACACCCCAAATTATACCCTAGTAGTTCATTACATGTTTAAGGTATAATATAAGTCAAATTTTAATTTTTTCGGAAATTAACATTGCTAAGTGTCGAGAAGGATATAATTGGAATTATTAAATAAGTAAAGGATAATGGTCAAATGTCACATTAAGGACCCAAGAGTCATAGCACAAGAAAATGATATATTATCAGAGATATGCTAAGTTGATTTGCAAATGAAAAGAAAGATAAAGGGCTAAAATGCAAGAGCTAAGAAATTGTCCAAATGTGATAAAGCCAAACATGCCTTATGCCACAATCGATAAGACCAAACTTCACTTTTAGAATGAGACAAGTTCTCATGTTGATTTTGCTAGCTTCGCTAGGCTACGGTTTTCATGAGGAGAAGAATCCATTGTTTCGTTCATTTTGGTTCAAGCAAAGAGAAGAAAGAAAGAAAAGGAAGCTAGTTAAAGTGTTCAAAATCAAGGTATGGAAAGTATGAATTATTAGTATGAAACCTATATGTATGGAAACTATAAGTATGAAACTTTTGTTTGGAAATACTTGTCTATGCTCGTTAAAAACCCTAACTTTCATTATATGTATTTTGGGTTGACTTAAGTCAGTTTTAGGAGTTGTTTTGCTTTGCTTTGGTGTTGATTGGCAAATTTTTGGTGAAAAATGGGAAATTGACCATTTCTAGAAAATCCGATGCTCCATGCCTAGGCGTAGGAGCGCTCGTCTAAGCATAGGTCTCCACTTAGGCATAGGAATCCATGCCTAGGCGAACTTTCTCTCGATCCACCTAGGCGCAGCGTGTTTCTTGCCTCGTAGGGCGTAACCTCTCCGCCTAGGCGTTAATTCTAGAAATCATCCATTGGATTAATGAGGATCCTAATAAGTGAATGAAAGGGTCCATACATGCATACAAGTGATATGAAACTGCTCTTCGTCGATCCTATCATTGGGTAAACATTGTTTCTTGCCCCTTATTTGCTAATGTGATTAAGAACAATATAACAATCTCAGTAACACATATAATTGTATGCCTGCTTAAGATTGAATAATGGAATGAATAGGCACCTCTGTTCAATACTACGACACTCCCGCTGCTACGACACTCCTCTCATACGCGGCGTACACGCCTCTCGACGTTGTTTCACATTCATATTAGTGCTACAACACTTCTATTACGTGGGTAGACACGTCTCTATTCAATGCTTTGGCACTCTCGCTGCTACGACACTCGTTATTACGCGTACACGTCTGCCTGCGTTTCCTAAGACTTATTCGTTTCGCAAGACTCCCGCGCTGCTACCGCACACTTCACGCGGCAGACATGTCTATGTTCGCATCAGACCGCACTTTCGATACCCATTGTGGCCGTGGTCCCCCATTCATTGTTACTGGTCTATGCAGGCAAATACTTATATGTTGTGTACATGAATAATATGATATATGGAAGTAAGTATAAGAAATTTACAAGTAATTAGTTCTGTTTTGTAGTGTACTACCTTATGTTACAAGATTTCTGTTAAGTACTCCTATGGGAGATTGAATATTATGATATATGAATTGTTGAATATGTATATTGTAATTGGGGACCATTGTTGTGGTCATATATATATATATATATATATATATATATATATATATATATATATTATTTGTTATCCTACTAAGAGTAAGCTTATACTGGTGTTTAATCCTCACAAGGTAGGTACTAAAGAGGACATCCGAGGCATTCCGCACTCGCCAAGGCCAACACAGCAATAGGAGTTCACCATATGTAGGTCTTTGACTCTGTTTTTGTAATGTTATGTAATATTTTTTGTAATAGTGGAATTTGTGTAAGTACAAGTAAATGAGACATGGGAATATACGGCACAGAAGACATTTTTAAACACTACTACGATGGTAGTTCTATAAGCTTATGTAATTATAAAATATGATCAAAATGAGACCACCAATGTCAGAAAATCAAGTAAAGGAGTCCTAGTCCCATTTGGCGCCCCTATCGTCCGCCTAGGTGGGAGATGGGGCGCTATCTTTAGTGGTATCAAAGCCTAGGCTTGTGCTTTAAAAAAAAAAAAAAAGCCGATTAGGTTAAATGTACCTACATAGCATTGTGTCAAGTATCGGAGATGTCCTTGTTTTGTATACTGTCTAGAATGGATCAATCCCAGGAAGTTGTGAAGCTATGGAGGAAACAACTAAAAGCGTCAATCCTATGGATCTTGATCCACGCCTCTCGGTCCATCTAGCTCGCCAGATGAACATGCTTCAACTGCTGCCAAGCTAAATTTAGGATATGGCAAGGGTCTTAGATCGACTCACGGCATCTCGAGCTCTACTTGATTTGGTAAGAAAGCATGAAGTAGAAGAATTCTATGGTACAAGTTTGGAAGAGTCTGATAAAGTTGAGTTCTGGCTTGAGAAATTACAAAGAGCTCTGGATGAAGTAAAATGTCCACCTGAACAAATGGCTAAATGTGCACCTCACTACGCGAAGGTGCACTTATGATCGTAGTCATTCTAGAAACTATCACAAGGCCCGCACTCCACTCATGGGACTTCTTTGTCCAAGAGTTTTAGACAAAGTATGTCACTGATGACTATAAAGAGACCAGGTGGAAGCAATTTCTGAATATGAAACAAGGGAATCTGATAGTGGTGGAGTATGAGAAAGAATTTAGTCGCCTTAGCAAGTATGCAACAAAATTAGTCCTTATGAAAACTTTTCGATGTAGACAGCTTGAGGATGACCTAAAGGAGTCAATAAAAAGGTACCTCACGGCTGTTTCATCGTTGCAAGTAGTGAATTTTTATCACCGGTGCAAGGTACTATGAAAATAAGAGAAATCGTAAACGAAGAATTGTGAAAGAAATCAAGATCTACTCCTGATAGGTCTTGATCGGGTGTGTTAGCCCTAACTGATGTGAGATGTCTTCAACTGATCGCTTTAGCTCCAAACCTACACGACAAAACACTCGTGCTGTTTATAGCTTACAGGACCATATGGACAAATCACTATCGTCATAAACCTCGATCATATATATGGACATATATTTGACAATACATCATTCATTTGTCATAGCATAACAAATAAGTATAATATTACAAAGCCATAATAATTCAGTATATTAATCATTTTCATGCTCTTGTTGTCTGGCTTACCATAACACATATATCTCGTGCCACTTGCATGCACTCGTTATTCATTATTACTTAGGCATGTATTTTTGTTTTTATAACCTAAGTCTTACGCTACATCTTCCAATGGAAATGGATAATGGGAAACAGAACAATAAGTACCCGTAGGTACATCATTGTACAGAACAGTGATAACATAGCAGAGTATGACCCAAACGCGGCCCAAGTAATGACCCAAACATGGCCTACAGAACAGTAAGCTACAACATCAGAGATCCCTATAAGCATGCCTATCTATCCACTACTCCGAGATAAGCGTATTATCTCGCTATTTATGTTTCCAAATTAGTCCTACCAAAGATCCTTAACATAGGTGTTTTCATATTTATCATGATCGCTTTAATGGACTTGCACTAATTCATGTAACATTAATGCATTAATTCACAGTATCATCTAAGAAGGTTAGGCAAATCTCACATTATAAACCAATTATGTTTGAACAAGATGAGAGGTAAGTCCCCCCAAGTCCATTTTCAACTATAATTTCCCAACCCCGTAAACGTAGATTGTTTTTGTAGGACAAAGTGATCTTCTAATCAAATATTCCCTATGTTTTGGGCTTCCTATAGCTAAAAATTAGGTCATGCTTGACTTTTAAATCGGGAGATATGTCCGAACATCCCGACTTGCTTCCTAGTTTTAGGGACAAAATTGTTCCTCATTTTGCAACGACTGCAACAATGTGACTAAATTTGGCTATAATTCCTTCATGAAAGTTGTTCCTCCCCAGGATGTCTAGTTTAGGCCAAAATTTGAATCATACTATTTGAATAAAAAAATCTCAAGTTATGATTCAAACAACTAGAATTACTCCAGTTCAGGGAACTGTTCCGAGACAGGTTTCAAGGAGAGAATTGTTCCCTTACTTTGACGAATTTATGGTAATAATGAGGACTAAATTTGGCTATATATACTTCCTTCATGAAATTGTTCTCCTAAATGTCTAGTTTGTACAAAAATTTGAATAACACTATTTGAATCAACAAAACTCAAGTTATAATTCAAACAACCAGAATTACTCCAGTTCAGGGGACTATTCCGAGAGCCTGACTTCAAACTCAATTTCAGGGGTCTTAGGACAAGAATTCAATCTAGGTCTCTTTTAGGAAAATGTAACCATGGGTCTTAAATTTCTTTACAAACTGGAATCATTTAGTTTGAAGGTTGGTGAGTCAAGTTATGGCCAAAACAAGAACATAGGGTATGGAGAAAATTTGATGTAATCTCCCATAAACCCTACTTACTCACACAAATTGTTCCTCATTAGGAGGTCACAAAAACAAAAAAAGCACAACCAAATCAAAATATACACAAACAAGGTTAGGATCCTTAATCTAGATCTATTTGCCAAAACATCAAGCTCTACTTCCTCTTTCTTTCTTCTCCGTGAGATCTTCTAAAAACTCCACCTAACTTCCTTTTCTCTTTCTTCTACTTGAACAGAACCCAAAGATGGAGGACAAGCAACCTCAAAATTTCTCCTTCTCCAAATCGTAGCCCTAGAACTCCCAAAGCCAACAAATGAGAACTTTTTCCTTTCTTAGAAGGCATTGTTCGTTTAAGGAATTTAGCTATATTTCAATTTCGCATTGGGTCTCTCCACTTTTATTCTATTTGTAACTCCAACTTATCAAAATTCTATAATAGCATATACTCTTTTTATATTATGTCCTTTGAGTCCTGAATTTTTCAAATTACAATTTTACCCTTTTTCACACTTAGCACTAATTTTTCAAAAAATGCAAATTTAACTTATATTATACCCTACACATGTCATAAACCAACTAGGGTATAATTTGGGGTGTTACAGTTTGGCCTCAACATCAAGTTTTTACCTCTCATCTTTAGGGATATAAACAAATGCTCTACATCCAAACCCTCTCAAATGGTCATATGAAACATCTTTTCATTCCACACTTTTTCAAGACATCACCTTTTAGCGAACCGATGAAGAAAAGGTTTCGTCAAGCCAACATGTTCTCATAGCCTCTCCCCTAAAGGACTTAGGTAGCTTAGAATGAGAAAACATACACCTAATCCTTTCTTTAATGGTTCTGTTCATTCTCTCAGCTACACCATTTTGTTGAGGAGTTTTAGGTACAGTCTTTTCAAGTCTAATGCCATGAAGTTTGCAATAACTTTCAAATGGGCCCTTGTATTCACAACCATTGTTTGCTTTGACAACTTTTAATTTTCTTCTTGTTTCTCTTTCTAATATGGCATGAAGTTCTTTGAAGGCATCTAGCACCCGATCTTTAGTTTTCAAAGCAAAACCCTAAACTTTTCTAGAGTGATCATCAATGAAAGTCACAAAATAAAGTGCACCACCAACAGTTCTAGTTTGCATAGTACAAACATCTGTATGAATTAAATCAATAACTTTTGACCTTCTAGATGGTGGATATGTGTGAAATGCAACTCTATGTGCTTTTCCAACTAAACAATGATCACAAGTTTTAAGAGGCATACCTTGCAGATTTGGAAAGAATTACTTTCTAGCAAGAGTTTGAAGTCCTTTCTCACTAATGTGACCAAGCCTCTTGTGCCAAAGTTCAATGCTTGCATCTCCTTGAGTCGCATTGATCTCTCCTTTATGTAGCTTAGCTTCCATGACATAGAGGGTGTTATGTTTCTTTCCTCTTGCTACTACTAAAGAGCCTTTGGCGAGCTTCCATTTTCTTTCACCAAAAGAATTTGTGAATCTCTCATCATCAAGTCCGCCTATAGATATCAAGTTAAGATGAATATCTGGAACATGTTTAACATCCTTGAGTACTAGTTTGTTTCTAATACTAGTCTCTAAGCAAACATCTGCAATACTTCCAATCTTGGATACACCACTTTTTTCGATTCTAACATTACCAAAATCACCAGTTTTGTAGGAAGTGAAAAAGTCACTATGAGAGGTAACTTGGAATGAGGCGTTCATAACTACTACCACAGAGCATGTCTGGGTTGCAAGACCGACACAACCATCATCGCCACAATCATAATATCACCTTCAAAGAAGAATTGTATTATAGTTTCTTTATTTCTTCACTTCATTCTCTCGTTTCTTTTTTCCAAATCCTACACTCTTTCTTCACGTGGCTAACTTTGTTGCAATGATAACATTTGATATATTTTTTTTGATTCGATCTTCCTCTAAAACCATGGGGATTTGTACTTTGACTTCTCCCACGCCTTTCTGGTTTTTTCTTGTCTTTCCTTTTTTTCATGAACAAGTACTCCAGAAGAAGATTTACCTTTTTTTTTTCCTTCTAGCCTCTTCATTCAACAAGCTATCTTTAACACTCTCCACAATTAGAATCCCATTTGGAGTGGAATTACTAACTATTACCACAAATGTCTCCAAACTATCAAGTAAGGAGCTAAGAAGTAATGATGCTTGCATCTTATCATCAATGTTCATTTTCATGGAAACCAACTTGTTCACAATACCCTGAAAAGAACTTATATGCTCAACCATGTTGTTCTCATCCTTGTACTTTAAATTGACAAGTCTTCTAATCAAAGTAGTTTTATTTCTTGATGTTTTCCTGACAAAAATGTTTTCAAGCTTTTTCCAAACAACATCTGCTTTCGTTTCTCATAAATGTGTTCATGTAGAGTCGATCCGCATCCAATATTCTCATATAAGCAATGACTTTTCTATGTTCCACATCCCAATCATCATCAAGTGTGTCTGATGGTTTTTCTTTCAATCGAATGAGCTTGTATAAATCTTTACAATAAAGCAAATCTTCCATCATACACTTCCAAGTGGAATAATTCATCGAATTTAATTTTATCATGTAGTCATCCATTTTTGCACATAAGAAAAACTCCAAACAACCAAGCTCTGATACCACTTTGTTGGGAAAGACTATCAAATACAATTGTTCTAAAAAAGACCTTATCATTTTTGTGTGCCAAAAATAGGTTCAACAATCAATTAAGTCAACAAAGAATCCAACCAAGCAACAATAAATCAACCACAATTAGACAACAATTTTTACGTGAAAAACCTCCAAATGAGAAGGGTAAAAAACCATGAGACCCGTAGGTCACTTAAACTTCCACTATTTCAACAATAACAATAATGAGTTACACAAAATTCTTCTCTAGCAAGAAATCTAGAAGCTCACAACAACCATTCATCAAGACCATCATTCTTGGAACACCAAAACAATAAACATCATCCAAAAGATGGATAAATCAAGAGAAAAGAGTAAAAATCTCACAAAATGGTGGAATGGCCAAATGGGTATTGTGGAGAGCTAACCAACGATCCAAACGGCTAAGATTCAAGAGCACCTTTCAAGGAGTCATCACGTCAAATTTGAGCAAAAACCGATATTGTTTGACCTTCCATCTTGCAAGAAGATCAAAACTCTAATCCCTTTCTTTTCTTTCTCTCACAAACTGCTCTCCCCTCTTTTCTTTTGCTACTGTTCGACACTTTGCAAAGAACCCTCCTTGAATTCCATTTTTTTTTTCATTTGTTTCAAAATGGGCTTAGCCCACTGACGATCCACAAATTTCACACAAAGGGTGTTAACCCAAAATTTGGTTCTTGTTTTTGAAAGCATAGAGAACACCATATTTGTGTTCTTTGAAAATTGTTATTGTTCTTTAAATTTGTGTTTTTCATAACAAAAAAAAAAAAAAACAGGGACCAAGGGTGTTCTTTCTGTTTTTCTGGTTCTCCTTGTTCTTGAGAATAGAAAACAATTTTTAAGAACATGAACCAAATAAACCCTAATATTCAAATGTTATATTATTATTATTGTTATTGTTATATCTTCTTTGTTAGGTTACAATGAGCCATTACTTATTATGCAGCCTATCTTAATGATCTGTTGAGACCAAGATAAGATATTCTAGTAGAACTGGCTCACAATACTGAAAAGGCATACCTTAATGCTCACTTTTTTCTCATGGCTTGTGATTTGTGTTTTTGTCAGCTTTCTAGCATTTAATTTAAGGAAGCCTAGTTAGATCATTGAGTATAATGCAAAGGCAAACATTTTCTTTTTTATTTTTATAGAGAAACATTTAATTTTAAGCTCTTGAAATGGAGCACTCTCAACACCCGGAACCACACTCACACCTTGATGAGGTGAAAAGAAGCTAATGTATCATTACAAAGGTATCTACATTATGAGAAACAATTTTTTAAATGAAAATTTAAAAATATATATATTTTTATTTTATTTAATTAGCATGAAACGAATGATAAGAGTCTCGTTTTAATCTAGGCATGGCACTTGCCTCGACCTCGATTCGTCCCGACTGTCCCGCCCCGAATCGGGCCGGATTCCCTGCAAAAAAAAAAAAAAAAAAAAAAAAATCGACACAAAGCAAATTGCTTTAAACAAAAGCCAAAAAAAAAAAAAAAAGTATCATTTATGTTTAAAATTTTTTCCTCTCCTTCATTTTCTAATGTTTAAAGCAAAGGTTCACGTTGTCCTAAAAAAAAACACATTCATCTTTATTCCATGTTTTTTTAGTATAAAGTATATAGGACTACCCATGAAATTGAGCGAGCTTTAAAAGTATGGTAGACTTTGAAAAAAAAAAAAACATAAATAAATAAATAAATGAAGAGAACTTGTAATGAAACAATCAGGAGTTGTCATAACGAACCATACAATGAAACAACATTACAAGGGAGATAAAAAGGATAATAAAGCACTTAAGACATAAGTTATGTCTTACTAATGGTTAAAAAGTTGAAGTGACCATCAAATTTCTCCTAAAGGGTTGAAAACATGAGGTGATGAACATGATACATAATAAGAGTGTTAAAATCTTTGATGATTTGGTTCATCTTCTTGAGTTGAATGCCCAATGACTTATGTTTGCTTTAAGTCTAATGGAGTGCTTATGTGTGCCGTATCAAATTCTTGCAAAACTTTTCGAGTTTAAAGTGTTATAAAAAACAAACAAACCTTATTTAAAAAAATAATAATAAAATGATAAGAGATCAAATGATGCTTCAAAGAATGAAGAATCAAGACATGTGAGAATTTTGAGCATGATAAAAAGGAGTTGAACAAGTTGAAATGCTATAACATAGCAACCAAGGTCACTTTGCTCTTGAGTATACTAAGTCAAAGTAGACTCACCAATCATATAGTTAGGGATCAAGGAGCATATGTAGAGATTAATAGTTTCAATACAAGAAGGATAGATGTATGAAATAACTCTAAAGTTGAGGTCAAGGTATTGGAATATATAAAAAAAAATGGAATTTCTTAACTCTACAAACTTCATTGCTACATGATGTTCTTTATGCTCCAAGTATTTGATAGAACTTGGTCTCAATGTCGTACCCTTAGTCTATGTTTCACCTGAAGCTTTCATTTATCAAATGGTTTAAATTGTATTTGAAACAACATACTTTGCTTTTGGTTTTTTTTTTTCAGAATGGTTTTATAGCTATGCCGTTGATATTGATAACTATGTGTTATCTAGTAATAACAATAATAGTTATTATTCGTTAATGACTATTCCTGGAAATGCATTTGATAATAATAATAATAAAATCACATGACATGTTATACTTAAGTATATAAGACAAGAAAGAGTGAATAAAGTAGTTAGAGAAAATCTTCTCAATCAATTCACTAAATTGATATGCCAACTTGGGAATATTGCCAAGTTGATAAAGATAAAAACATCTCGAGAAAAGAACTAGAGTTAAAACACCATTGCAATTGATTCATTTAATTTGGCATATGTGATCCTATGAGTGTTAGAGCAAGGCATGAGGCCTTGTGCTTCATCAAAATTATAGATGATTTTACTTGTTATGGTCATTGTTGTGAGAATTCGTGCACACAAGTGCACGTGTCATGAACAAGTAATAAAGTGGTAAATAGAGTGTCGATCCCATGGAGACAATGCCTATCAACTACTAATCTAGTATAACTTTAATTTTGATTGGATGAACGAAATTGGGATTGAGATTATAATTATATGAACTAAGCATGCAAAGGAAACTCCTAAATTATCAAGACAAACTAAGAATTACAAAATAAACAAGAGAGGAAAAACCAAGGGTTACGAGTTCACCAAAATTAATCCTAATTGAGGGGTTTAATCTAATCCAATGACACCAAAATTCTATATTGATTGTAGATTTATCAAATGCAATTGTTAATCTTTCTCAAGCATCAACAATCTATTCCTAAAAACAGGTTATATTGAATCTTTGCCTTAAACCCTAGATTCTAGGAATGCATTAAGCCTATAAATCCAATAAACCACATACAAACTATAAATATCTCTATTCTATAAAATTCACGTGATATTCCATCCACAATCTCGATTGATTATCACCTCACAGTCTCAAATTAATAGCAAAAACATGCCAATAGTGATCAATTATTCCTGGGGCAATGAAAATCAAATGAAATATTCAATATATAAGGAAACGATTTCACATAAATCTTAGGGTATTAGGTGTCACATAAATATTCTCTACGTGTCACATATGTTTAAAAAAAACATATGTTTAAAAAGTACAACTTCATGGGTAGTCCTATATACTTGATACAAAATTTCACGGGTTGGATTTGGAATAATAAGCGGCTTGGAGAAAGCGCTTTTGGAAGTGAAGAGAAGAGCGCCTGCTGTTGTCGCTTTAAGCAGAAGCAGTGCTCTGCTTCCCATTGTTTTTTGAGACTTTGAAATTGAAGATTGGCTTGGCGCCTTCAATTTGGCCTGCTTGTAAATTTACCTCCAATGAAGCTCAAACAATTCTTTGTCCCGGGCTTTTTGGGCTGTTTTTTTCAAATTTTAAATGTCACTAATAAATTTTATTATTAAAATGTCATAATTACGACAACCGTCATAAACAATCTGTGGTTCGTAATTTTAAAAATTAAAAAATCCTAATAGTTTTTACTATATTGAAATTATGAAATTTTATAAGTTTGTTAATTGCTGAACAATGTAGATTAGGGCTAAAAAACAAAGTACACCTAATTCAGACAGCTGCCCTCTTCAATCAAAGGTGTGAAGTTTTGTCAGCTCAGGACCTCGATAGCGGGTTCTTTTTTCCCTTTTTTTTTATTCTTGCTTCCTTATTTGTTGACTAAGCCTATTTTGTAAAATGTTTGTTTCTATTCTCTTTATTTTGTTTCCCCTTGTTTTCGTATAAAATTTGAGTAACCAAAAAAGCTCAGAAGTATAGGCATCAATTGATGTATTAACTTGTGTCTAAATCATAATCATTTGGACGTAATCTGATTCGTCTTTCACTCAAATTTGTTTGAAGTTGATGCAATAGAAAAAAAAAAAAACTGTTCTCGATAGCTAATTCCGACAACTGCTTCCTTAAATCCAAAGTGTGAAGTTGTGTCTGAAATCATGTTTTAACAGCTATCTATAGTGGGTTCTCTCTTGAAAAGCTCAGGACCCCGATAGTGGGTTCTCTTTTCCCTTTTTTTAATTCTTGTTTCTTCTTGGGAATTTTGAATATACATTTTTATGAGAGAAAGTTTAGAGTAAAATATCTCCATGCAAAGGTTAAAATAGAATATTCTATTGGTTTGATTTTTTTTTTTTTTTCGTACCAAAAAAGCTCAGAAGTATAAGCATCAATTAATGTATTAACTTGTGCCTAAATCATAACCATTTGGGCGTAATCTGATTCTGTCTTTCACCAAAAAAAATTCTCTCGAAAAAGAATAAGTCAATAATTCTCAAATTCAATTAGTTTGTTAGAGAGCAAGAGGGAGAGTGGCCGCTGGTATGACTAAGAGTCTTCCCCCCTCAGATATAGATATGAATATGAATAGGGATACGAAAAACCAAATCCCTAATCAATAACGATGATTTGAGAAGGTGGAGGTCGCGTTGGATGCACGTACAGGTTTGTGATTCCATGACGGTGGGTTAATAATGAAAAGTGCGTTTATACTGAGACCTCGGCTGACAGGGCATCGTATTCTTCTCCTCTCAAATTTGAACCTATTGCCTACTCCCTTGATTCATTCACTTTTCTTGATTTATAAAACACATCAAATTCTTGGGTTTGGTTGCAGGGATTTGGAGATAATTTCGCGGGGTTCTCTGGAACTGATTCCGATTCTGATTCTGATTCTGCTGCTGGGTTTTTCTCTCGGTAATCTA